>ML685791.1:17452806-17669882 GCA_007922175.1 Pelusios castaneus
AGGGCAGGGCAGAGCCCTGCCCACCCTGCCCCTATGCCCTGCCTGGGTCCCTGTCCCCCTTTGCCCCATTGTACCTAGGTACAATGGGGCAAAGGCTGAGACCCCTGGCATTGAGCAAGGGATGCCCCCTGTGGACCTGCCCTAGGTCCCCCTAGCCCCACAAAGTCAACCTAGAGCGTCCAGTTTGGACACTCTAGGTCGACTTTATTTTTCAGTGTGGACACACTAAGTCGACTTAACTCAGTCAACTTAATTAAGTCGACTCGGTTAAAGTCGACTTAAATACACAAGTGTAGACATAGCCATTGACGTCAGTGAGTTTACTTGTGGAGTAAAGTGCTACTCTACCTGAGTAAGGGGATCAGAGTCTGATCCTATGTACTTTAAACATAACATAGTACTAGGGCATCTGTTTTAGTTGAGGACTTGAAAAACCACAATAATAAAATTTAAGGTTGATAAAAATCAGTTTTTCTCTTTATGAATTATGCCACTTGTTTACTTCATGCATATCACTCTGCTTGAACAATGAAAATAGGGTTATGTTTACTTTTTCTCTTTAGATCACTTTCTAGTTCTTACGTTGTAGCTCAGTGATGGATTTTTCTTGGTTTTAAACACTGTAGGATAATACTAAATCCAAACAAAACCTTTTTTATTTTTTAGAAATCCTGATGCTTTTTAAATATAATCTAAATTTCAATTGTAATTTTTCCAGCAGTGTTTGCTTAAATTTTGATTTATAAGATTAACTTGTCTGTTAAGGATTAAAAAAAATGTGGAAAAGGATTTACTGAAATATACTATAGATGACTGCACCAATATTCTGTGATATTCCTATGCTAAACTCATACTGATTTGGAATCTTGTTTGGATGCATTAGGGATTCTATGGTGTTTTTATACTTCAGCTTTCATACTCTTAAAAAGTGCTAAGTATGTGGATGTTTGGATCAACAGTAGGCTATAAGACCAAAATTACTAATAGTTATCAAAGATGAGAGGAGAAAATTTAATGCACTAATGTTTTAGACTCTGATTGTACCTACGCCACCTTCTCAGCGGGCTGCTTCTTAATAACAATCACTTATAATCTTCAAAGTGCTTAACTAACATTAACTAATTAATCCTCTTGATACCCTGGTGAGAAAAGTGAGTGAATATTAAAGTATCTACACTTCAGATATGGAGAAACTAAGTGACATTGGCTGAATTGCCTATGGATAGAGGAGTCTAAAATGGGATTGATTCCTACTCCAATAGACAAATGGTTTTCAAACTTTTTTGGGGGGACCTAATTGAAGAAAATCATTTATGCCTGCAATTCAACAACTACATCTTTCAACAATGCATTCCAGTCTGGTGGTTGTGGCACCAACAGGAGTACCATGACCCAACACCTGAGGGTCTGCGACCCAGTACTGGGTCCTGACCCGTGGTTTGATAACCACTGCAATAGACCATACCTCCTCTTAGCAACTTTCTTTGTCTATATATCTTGGAACTGGACAGATGGTTTCTTCTATCGAAGTGTGTCTTTGCAATAGAAAAAGATGTCTACTTTTCCTTGACATTTATAAAGTACAATTCAGACACTGCCTTCCTCCAGATGTAGGTTTCCATATGTTTCTGCAAATAGCCAATAATAACAAAATTCATATTAATCTGATTTACCAAGTGCTCTTCACATCCTAAGGCATTCAAAATTCTCTGTAAAATTTTAGAACACATTCCAATTAGAATGCTGAACAACAATACTATAGTGGATTCATTAAAGAGTGGAAAAGAGTATATTTCTCACTCTAGAAGGTGTCACAGCAAAAGTGATAATCCAAATTTTTGGTTTATCATGTAGATGGTTACAGAGTGCAGTTAACTGTCAGGACAAGGCTGAAGGAGGAGGTCTAAGATAAGTCGCATGTTACGCCATTTCAGCTTTAAAAATGAACAGGGTAAAGCAAAATCAATATGCCATATTACAGGAAGTCAATCTAAAGAAAAAACAGGATGGGTGCAGCATTATCCCAGATGTTCAGAGAGCCCACATGTTGCTACTTTGTGCACTACCTGCAAGCAAAAGAGAAGCCCTGTTGAAAGCCTTAGTAAGAGGAACATAGAATAATTGATCCTTGTATTCAGAAGGACTTGTGTTACTGTTGCTATGGATTGGTAAGAAAATATTGTGCAGATAAACCAAAACCATTTTTGTATCCTATCAGAGCACGGCCAAAAACAACCAAGAGTCTTTAATTGGCTCTGTACTTCTGAATATTTCTCTCCAATACACGGGGAAAGAGATGATCTCCTTGTATTGATGCACACCCAGAAGTCAGAGTTCCGTCTTCCTTGGGATGAGAACAAAACAACTTCAATTCCTTAGGTACAAGGTGACAATTTTATCCAAGCAAAACTCCAAAGCTGAGGCTAAGCTAGCGTATCCTACTGTAAGAGATATACAACTGTGATTCATCAGCACACGTATATTCTAATCATGTTAAGAAATAAAAGTAGGCCAAAGGTTTATAGTAAATAACATATAGTAAACAACACATTAGAGAAGATAAAATACTGAGGGATGCTATGTTTCAAATCTCTCAGTAATGCCTCACAATGTCCCTTAATCTATGAGTAGTCATATGAAAAGATACTGTGTTATCCACCATGACGAATATGATTGGCATACATTAATCTAAAACCAACAAGAGATCATTCATACCCATGATGAGCACAGAATAAAGTTCAAAAGGCCTAACTATGTAGGAAGTCACTCGTGTTCAAATGCCCCTAGAGCTGAAAAGCCACCACCTTCTCAATTACATTACTAACTGGCTATTGGTAGATAGACTTTGCCTGAAGATGTTTCCAGTCTTGCATTTATGGAAGGTTTGCTGCATAGCTTATCTCCTATAGTTATATTTTTTTATTATTTTTAACTATTCTTTATCTCTATCTATCCTGTTCCTTTTAAAAAGAACTTTCAGAATAAATTTTAGATTTTAAAAAAGAAAATACAACCACCAGTAATGAAAATATTTTAACCTTTACACTTAATATAATACAAATTTAGTCCTATCTGTCAGTGCAAAGCTTAAATATAAAGCCAGTAATTTAGCTTCCCAACCATGCATGAGGTATAGTTCTTTATTATGTTAATAAGACTTGATAAGTAAAATCTATTGCACTGTAAATGCCATAAATTAAAAATGGATTGTGCTAATAATTAGGATAAAGTATTTTTCAAGTTCATCATTTAACTTCTGCTTTAATTGTCTTTTTAAAAAATTATAACTTTTTAAATTTTGATTATGTATAGGCAAGTAGAATTATTCTGAACTTCACATAATTGTTGATATATATAATTTTTCCAAGCCTTAGGCATATCAAAGACATGAATCTTTTTTAAAATGTCATTAAAACATTGACCAGAAAAATGGATAGTTATAATAATCTAAAAGTCTATTTATACTTTCATTGATGACTGCAGCAGCACTCATTCTTAATTCTGTGATTCTGAAGTATTAGCAGACTCGATTCATATTTCAACTGGATGCAATTCCATAGACTAGTTAGCTGTAGTATCTTGTTGACCTAGTATGTTGAAAATGTTTAATCTCTGTAGTGTTCTTGAAATACGAATCCCAACCTGGCATTCAAATGGCATTTTAGATGTATGCTATGTGTAAGCCCATATGTGCTTAAACTTGAAATCAGTAGAGTTGTGTAAAATGATAGGGTCTAGTAATGCTACAGTTGATTAAACACAATTCTAGGCATAGGACTAGATTTACTAGTTGGCCAAGTCCACTTTGCATCCTATAACTGTAAAGAGCTGACATTGTGACCAGAAATGTCTAGTGGAGAATACTCCTTGTGCAGAGGCGATGTCTACTGGTGTAAATTATGTGGAGGGAAGAAAGTGTGCAATATTGCTAACTCTCATGATTTTGTTATTTATCATCAGTGTTGTATTTAGTATTTAAAGCCCCAACTTCTGGAATGCTGTGATAATCAGAGAATCTCAGCTTTCATTTTAAAAAAACATAAATTTCTAACCCTTATAGATGCAGAGAAAACTTGAAAACAGGAATCCTGAAGATTCTAATACCAGAAAACAAAGTAAAACAATGCAAAATGTACTGGTTTGCTAATCTTGTGATTTTATGGGGGAAAGATTTATAGTTTTTAAACATTGGGATTGTCAATACTACGTATGCCAGGGGACAGGAATGTGAGAAGACATGAGGGATCATAGCTCTGCTACATGTGATCATCTACTAAAGTAATTCAGGGACAGCCCTAACTTATGCCAAGGCCTGAATAAAGAAGCATCAACCCAATGGCCTTCCTCTCCACCATGTCCAAGTGCAGCCCAGTCAAGCAGATAATCAAGGCCTTAAATTTCATTTTTAAAAATGGTCAAGATTTATTAGGTGGGACACTCACTGATCCAGTGCAATAGAGGTAAAGAAAAGCTTTTGAAATCAAGGAAGTGTAAGATATTAAGGCTAGCTGGCAGGTACAGAGTAGAAGAAGGGACGTATATAAGCTCCAGGATGTTGAAGGATGTGTATCCTAGTGACTAACCAGGATTACTGCAGGGTAATTGGGAGCGCCTGAGAGCAATTAAGAGGCAGCCAGGTGCATAATAAAAGCCTCCCCATCCCAAACAGAAGCTGCACAAACTGGAGAAGGAGGCCAGTGCTGTGGAATGTCCAGAAGGTAACTGAGAAAGAGAAGGAAAGGACAGACAGAGGTAGAGACAGAGGGCAGAGAAAGGAAACCCAGTAGAAGGGTGCAAAAACCCTAAAGGGGCAGAGGAGGGGTAAAACAGCCCACGGGAAAGAGTTGCAGAACTGGGACTGGGTCAGCAGCCCATAGCTGCATATCATAGGGCCCCTGGACTGGCACCCAGAGTAGAGGGTGGGCCTGGGTCCCAAACCCCCTTGCCTCCAGGAATGATGCCAGCAGAGGCCTCCCAGGGGGTGAAAAACAAGGAGGACGGGGGCCACCTTGACCCACTAGCCTAGCAGAGCGCAAGACCCACCAACAGGGTACTAATAGTTTGCCACAGAAGATAGAGGCAGAAGCATATAACTGCTCATGTTCAAATTCAGGATGCAGAAGTGGCTACTGTATCAAAGCAGATATAGAAAAGCTAGTGAAGGCTATTGTGGGAGCCTGGAAAGCTGAACATATTACATTTGCCTCCTTATGAACCTGAATGCTATAGACAAGTATATTGAGGTCTTTTAGAATCACTTTTAATATTTTCTTTCTATCTTTATGCACTAAACTAGCAATTGAAGGCTAAAAAAGTCAGAGTAAATAAAGCAAATCTTAAAGCTTTTTAAAGATAGCCCACCATGGAAAACCTAGGTTGTTACCATAATAATTATGCTTAATGGTACCAGTTTGTATGCGCTATATATAAATGAATTTAATGTGGAGGGTTGACAAACACCAGATTGCAATTCCTGCAACTTCAGTCATCCATAGACCTTTGCCACTGACAAATGAAAGAGCTGTGGGAATGAAAGGAGTGGTAGAAATGGTGTCTTATTAGTGAAAGAGCCTAATGCACAAAAATAGTCTCTTTCACCGACATAGTTTCTGTATGTATGGCTTTTTAGCTGAGAGGGATAAATTCTGTCCTTATATCAGTATCTTCCATAGTGCTCATTTGCTATAGTAATGAGTGTTATAGAAAAAAAGTTAGATACATCTTCTTCTCTCTTTTGCTCTCAATTCTCTCTCATAGCTCCAGCACATTTCTGGAAATGAGTCTTGGGACAGAACACTTTGTGAGGGCTCTCTGAGTTTCCCCAAATTGTACTTTTGGGTGATGGATTTGTCATCTTGGGGACAGGTCATCATTCCACTTCAAACCCTATATATGCCATAGATTCCCAAGAGGTAAAAGCTAATGCCACTATAGGCTCTGTGCCTCCCTGAGAACTCAGAATCCTTTTGTGGGTGTCTCTGGCATCCTGACACCACAGCTGCACTGAAGATATGCTTCCAGTGGTTACCATCTTACAGTACCCCCAGGATCCTCTTAAGAGGGTGTTTCGACACCCTGTAGTTTCACTATGAGTTTTGAATTTTGAAAGAAAACAAAACAAAAATTAATGAATTTCATATAAGTTAGCGGGAAAACCATACATTGGACCAGATTCATTCAAGCAATTCATTAGCATTCAGAATTCATCTGCTTTTGCCCAAAGTTATATGCACATTGCGTTTTCTGCCACGTCTTGGGCTGTGTCAAGCTGGTATCTTTTTGACTGATACACACCGTGACCTGATATGCCTTTCTGATCAGACCAGCGATTCAACAGTTAATTCTGTTCTTCACTACCACCCCCCTTCTGGAAGTGGAGAAAGATACTAACACAGTTTTCAAATGTAAGAAACATTGAAGAGTCTTCAGAAACAAAGGTTCAATCCAAATTAGGAAAAAAAAAAACAACCCAAACACAGTATCTATTTTAAGGTAGATGAGAAGACACCTCTATAAAATAATGCACTATTTAAATGCATTACGTTGTTACGAAAAGCTTAACACACCGTTTTAAGACTCCCAAGCAATATTATTTATACAGATGAAGTCCTATCTAGTTATAGGCAGACCTGTTTGCACCAACCAATTAAGATTGATTGACACTTCATATTATAAAACCCTATTTTCAGTAACTTATAACTTTGCAAAACTTTAATGATTTTGGCTAAAATTTTCCATGCTAGATATTTTCCTTTGGATGAATTAGTTTTGTAAAGTTCTGCTAAAATGGGCTAGATGTTTCAGAGAATGAGATTAAAGAAAAATAGCATTTTGTTCATGTTCACTTTTTTTGAAAAAATAATTTCATTGAGAAGCTCTACTGCTTCGGTAGACTTAAAATTTGACAGAGAGGTTCCATAGTGCTAAGGATGTGTCTTTTGCCATTCCTGTGACAAAAATGGCCAAATTTGGCTAAATTATAAGATTTAAAAAAAAAAAACCCAAACAAACAAAAACTCAAACCAAAACTCAGTTCATACATGCTCAGTAAAGATATATTAGAGTTCATCATCTAAATTCTCCTAAAATTTCATCTAAACTGAGCATAGAACCATGGCAATGTATGGCTGGAAGGCATCCTGAGAGATCACCTAGTCCATCCCCTTGCACTGAGGCAGGATCAGATATACCTAAACCATCTCTGACAGGTGTTTTTTTTACCTGTTCTTAAAAAACATTTAGTTTTTTGATGGAGATTCCACTTTCTCTCTTGACATTATCTCAAAGAGCTGATCTGGGTTGGAAAACTGATTACTGATTATAGATCTTGTCACAGTTCGGGCAAAGGCACCAGTATTCCCCTTCCATGGTCTCTCAAGGACACCTACTCTCACTTCTCTTGGGTGGAGACCTACATTGCTCTCTTTGCTGATAATGGTGTTTTCAGGCTGCACAGTTCCCTGCCTGCATTTTGGTAATCTCAGCAAACCAGACTGCCTAAAAGGCCAATGTCTCTGCTTTTCTTTTTCTCAGAGTTTATGACCAGCATAATCACTTGTGGTTATAAATTACTGTAGAGCCCTTTCTAGGCAAGCATATTTAGGTTCAGGTGAAACCACAACAAATAAAACAGATTAAAAACAATAAAAAGATCAACACAAATACTAAAAAGCTTACCGGAGGTCACCCCAACTCAAACCTTAAGTTCTGGTAGATGTTAGTTCTTCAAACTCCACAACTGGGTTTCTCTCTTCCCCCCTTAGGAATTGTCTGTTGTCTATTACATAAGGCCAACATCAAACTATGACTAAACTTACAAAAGCTAGTTTGAATTAGTAACTAATTTTAGTTAGTTCGAATGAACTTAATTTAATTAACTTAATTCAAACTAGCATGGCCCCACCAGAATACTAGTTTGAACTAGCCATGTCAATGCAGGGCACTTGCTTAGTTTGAATTAGTCAGTTGCATGAAGGTCAATCTGCCGATTTAGTTCGAACTGAGCACTTGGTTTGAACTAATATGGCCACATTGACTTAATTCGAACTAACTATTTCGAATTAAGGGTTAGTTCAAACTAAGCAATCGAATTTATTAGTTCGAATTAAGGAAGCCCTTAATTCGAACTAATGAAAGCCTACTGTAGCCAAGGCTTAAGTTAGTTCAAATTAAGCTTCCTTAATTTGAACTAACTTGCAAGTGTAGACATAGCCAAAGGCCCTACCTCTATAAAGGAAAGACTGAAGTATTCATGGCTCTTCTGGTTCTGAAGCTGAGAGGGTTCTGAACTTGTAACCAACAGTACTAATAATACTATTGTAAAACCATATCCACAGAGAAATCCACTCGTGGTGATCCTAATCAAACCTTCTAAGAAACATAACCCAAGTTTTCAGTTCTGTAAATAAACTAAATCACTTATGTATAGTCTTAAATTTGCTTGGGAACATTTTCAGAAGCACTCCTTACAGACATCCATTAGTTATCTCAGTGGTCAACTTTTCCAGATTACCATACCCCTTTCTGGAGTCTATTTCTTGTTAGTCCCAAGCTTCACCTCACTTAAAATCTACTTGCTTAAAAAGGAGACATAAAAATACAAACCATCACAGCACACCAATACTGAAAATTTGCTTACTTTTTCATTTTTACCATGTAATTATAAAATAAATCAATTGGAATATAAATATTGTACTTGCATTTTGGTGTATAGTATACAGAGCAATATAAACAAGTCATTGTCTGTTTGAAATTTTAGTTTGTACAGACTTCATTAGTGCTTGTAATTCTAGGCAAATATCTGGATGAGCTGATGTAGCCCATGGAACACTTATGCATAAACCCAGGGGTGTGTTTGCCTGTAGCTAAGAACTACTGCATTATATCTTTCAGACATGCCTGGATTGGGAAAAAATACTGACACCTAGAGGTTCGCCTTGTGAATCAGAAGAATTGCATACAATATTTAAAAATAAGTCGTAGAAAAAAACTTTATAGTTGAAAATACCTTGTTAACTCCTCGTGGAGCTGCTTCTTCCTGGGAAGATAAAATCACTGCAGTGTTCTCTGCTAAAAGGTTCTCAGGCATGCCAACAAATACATTCTCTTAGCACTGCTGTAAAAACAGCAATTGTTTAGCTATTTGGGGGGTTCAGTAATTTTATTTACTCTCTCTTTTAATTAACATTTTAGTAGATATCACTAAGAAGCCTGCATGCAAGGCTGAATCTCTGTTCCCTCTGACTTGCAACATTGTTTCAGTTTCTGTTAGTAAAACATGAGCTTTCTAATCGCACAACCTCATTATCTGCACATTCTAAAAATATGTATGGTATTGGCACAATATCTTAGACAAACCCGTATAACTTAAATACGATGAGTGTTCACAGATATGTTAATATAGTATTGTGGTTAGAACCGAGGCCTAGGAGATAAGGAATCTGAATTTTATTCCTGTTTTGATTATTTTTTTTAATTTTTGGTACAAAATCTTTTTTGCCAAGAAATTGCACCTTTGGGTTGACCAAAACATTTCAGAAATTTGGGGCAGTTTTGGTGAAGTGTTTTGTTTGGGGGAAAAAAGCACAAAGAAAAGAAAAGAGAAAAAATATGAAATGTCAAAATAGTTTTGACTTTTTAATTTGGAAAAGTGTTTTCACTTTGGAATTTCCCTTAATTTTATTTAGAAAAACAGTTAAAAAACCCCTCAAAACTAAAATGAAATGTTTTGTTCTGGGTTGACTGAAATGGCATTATTTTCAATTTGCCAAACCAAAAAATTGCTTCTTTACACAGGTCTATACCTGGATTTATCGCAACCTTCCTCTTAGCATGGGGCACGCGGTCACTTGCTGATAGATTGTCTGTAGCTTGAAGTCTTTCAACCCTGATTTGAGGACTTCAGTAACTTAATTATAGCACTGTTTTGCTAATCTTTTGATTTGGGCGAGGGGGGGGGGGAAAGATTGATAGTTTTTAAACATTGGGATTGTCAATACTACGTATGCCAGGGGACAGGAATGTGAGAAGACATGATTAGGGGTCTATTGTAAGTGTGGAGGCCATAAGTGTGGATGGGTTAATACAGTAATTCAGGGGCAGAGGTTGGTCCTGGCAGGTGTCAGTGGGGGTTGGAGACCTCCTGGACTATGCCTGGGGGGATTGGGTGGATCCCCTTGTGCTAGCTCAGATCATGGGGCTCTCCACCCTTCGAACCCCCTGGCGCTTTCTCCAGTAGATGAAGGCAACCTTGCCCTCTGCTGCTCAAGTCTACCGCGAGTGGGTCCTGAGAGAGGGTATTCCCCGCCCTTCCATCAGCCCTGGCCCTATATATATATATATATATATATATATATATATATATATTTATATATATATATATATATCGGGCCCCAGCTACCCCCACCCCATGCCCCCAGCTGGATGCTAGATTTGCAGCTGGCCTGCTTTCAAACCATGCCTCGCAAATATCTGTACATACTCGTGCTTCATACCATCCTCTTCCTCACCTTTGTGTCCCACCCAGACACAAAATGGTGCAACCTAATTTCACTGGCGGAGGGCAAGAACCCCCGGTGTGCCAGTCTGTACGTCATCTGGGCCCTGCGGCCCACCAGGGACATCAGTTGTCGGCTCCTCCGCAGAGCCGTGAGCACGGGCATGTACTTGGCACAGTTCACGCCTTGCCCCAACACTTGCCACTTCTGTGGCGTGAACAAGAGCTTGATATATGCATATCTGGAGTGCACCAGGTTGCAGCCCCTCTTCTGGCTCCTCCAGAACCTCTTATTGAGGTTCTTACTGCACTTCTCCCTGCACTTGTTTTTATACGCACTCCCCATCCGTGGCCCCGCAAAGTCATGGGACCTCCTCACTGACCTCCTCCTGGCCCTCCCTAAAGTGGCCATTTACCAGACCAGGGAGAGGAGGTTGGCAGAAGGGGGTCCCTGTGACTGTGGGGCCCACTTCTGATCCATTGTTCGATCTCGTCTGCGGGTAGGGTTCCTCTGGGCAGTGTCCGCGGGCTCCCTTGACACCTTCCGGGGGCAATGGGCGCTGTCTGACTTTCTCTGCACAGTGTCCCCTTCAGAGTCTCCCCTATTACAGTGTACTGGGGAGGAGTTTTCCCCTTGCCCTTCCATTGTCCTTGTCCAGTCCTTCAGTGTCTGCCCCTGCTCATCCCTACCAATGGATGTAGACTCTGCGCCCCACTCCTAAGCCTGCTCCCCCGTCCACTTCTGTGGCTACCCCTTCGACCACTGCTGCCATTCCTGCTACCAAGATTGCCCCCACAGGGGCACCCGCAGCGGTGGCATGTGAAGGGCCTCCACTTCTGCTGCTGTGGCCTCCTCGGCTTGTCGGAAGAGCAAGAGGAAAAAGGCGAGCAAGGGCTCTGCCGCCGCTGTGGCCCCACCATCCCCTGCCATCCCCTTCACCAGTGCTGGGGGCTCTTCTGCCCCCAGAGTGTACGTCCAGGTAGCCACCACCACTGTACCATCTGTTTGGGCCACCTCCCTGAATAACACCTTGAGGGGCAGGAGCCCCTTTCCCACCCTAACCAGGAGGCATGGTGTCTGTTGCCTCCTGGTGGTTGCCTCGCCCCATGTGGAGACCTATGCGTGGGCGTTGGCATGGGTGGTGGGGCCTTTGGCCATTGTGGTGGCCTCCAACTAGTACGGGAAGGTCATCTTCTTCCTGGCATTGGAGGCCACTATGCAGGAGGTGGTTGAGAAGGGCCTGGCGATGGGAGGCTTCTATGTTCCCCTCAAGTCCCTGGAGGACCTGCGTGTACGGGTGGTGTTGACCTCTGTCCCGCCCTTCCTCCCCAACACTGCCCTGCTTCCCCTCATTTCCACCCTGGGGAAGACAATATCAGTCATCAGTCCTCTCCCGTTGGGCTGCAAGGACCCCGCCCTCCGTCATGTCTTGTCCTTCCACTGGCAGGTCCAAATCCATCTGCCGCCTGTGGGGGTGCATGACAGAGTGGCACTCGAGGTGTCCTTTCTGGTGCCCCATCAAGGGGCCCATTACTGAGTCCATTATTCCTCGAGGCAGGCTTGGTGCTTCCTCTGCCAGGGCACAGGGCACATCCGGAGGGGCTGTCCCTTGGCCTGGCATGGAGAGGGAGCAACTGGCAGTGGTCTGCCATCATTGCTGCTCAGGACACGGGGGACTGTCCCCCTGATGTGCCCAGATGAGTGGCCAGGCCCTGTCACCGCCACCAGAAACTCTGGAATGGGGCCCATGGAGGAGAGGGCACTGGCCATGGTGGACCCAAATTCGGGAGAGGGCTTGCCCCAGGGAGTGTTCCCATCCCCTTGTTGTCCCGCCCTCGTCCCTTTCACCCCAGGTGCTTTCGCCCTTGCTGCCTGATCCTGCCCCCACTGGCCAGCCCTCTGATACCACCTTAGAGGGCTGGGTGCTTGTCAACGGAAAGCGCGGCAAGCGCAAGAAGCCTCAGACCCTCCCCGTCACATCGGATGGGACGGAGGCCCCCTGGAAGTCACTACAGGGGGGCTGATGATGCTGGTGGTGTTGCTGGGTCTTCCGCCTCACCCCATGATGGGGTCCAGTGGGATGCTCCAGCCGAGGAGCCCATCGCAGTGGCACAGGAGGGGAACATTTCCCCCCTATTGGAGGCCCTCCTAGATTCCTTCCCTGGGGAGGCTGCAAATGGAGCTGCCCCTACCCCACCTGACCCTGCCCTACCATCTGCACCTGCTTCGTCACTGAGGTGGTTTCCGCTTCGGTGTCTGGCGAGGTAGCTTCCAATGAGGCGGGAGGGGATCTAGGCTCCATTTTCATGGAGATTGAGGCCCTGGGTCTGACCCTAGTTACCACAGGGGAGGATGACCCTCTGCCTGTGGGCCTCGATCTGGGTGGTGATCTGCTTACGCTGCCCTCAGGCTGCTACACCTTCCCGGCTATACTCGGGGGGTTCCATCTACGGTCGCTGAGCCTCCCGAGGCGACGTCTGGAACTGAGCAGCTGGGCCCCGGGGTGTCATCCCTGGCGGGACAACCACCCCCTTCCCCATCTGATTGCCGTAACCCATGTCCCCCTCATCCAACGCTGAGGATGAATTCTGAAACCCGTCCTGCACCTGTGCCCATCTTCGGCGGAGATCCACCCCCGATCCCTTGTCACCAATCCCTGTGCCCGGTTAAGGGGAGCCTCACCCTGGTGGTTCAACCACCGGGGCCCCCAGTTTAAGCCCTGCCCCAACCCTTGTTTCTGACACCACGTCTGACACCGACCCCACCCCCCAGGAACCTATAGGATGGGACTACGCCCAGGTGCTCTCCTTCCTTTGGGAAGGGGGTACTCTGTGGCCTTTCTGCAGGAGACCCATATGGATTCAGCTGCCGAGGCCAGTTGGCAGCTGAAGTGGGAGTGCAGGGTGTTTTTAAGCCACCTCTCCATCTGGCAAGGTGCAGTGGCCACCTTGCTCTCCCCTGACCTACAGCCCAAGGGGCTGGGGGTCACTCAGGTCATACTGGCTGCACCTCAACGTCTGGGTGGAGGGGCTAGCATTGAATCTGCTCAACGTCTATGCCCTGATCTTGGGCCCAGAGCGGGTGCATTTCTTTTAGCAGGCACCCACCTTCCTTGGCACCTTGGATCCTCACAAGTGCCTGGTTCTGGGCAAGGACTTTAACACTACCCTCAAGGAACAGGACCACATGGGAATCGAGCAGTGCCCGGCCATCTCAGACGTCCTCAGGGAGATCATAGACTATCAGTCCCTGGAAGACATCTGGTGCGACAACCACCCAGATGATGCTGTCAACTTCACTTTTGTCCGGGTGGGGGAAGATCAGTTGCACCATTCCTGGTTGGACTGCATCTATCTATCATGGCACCATCTTGCACGAGCCTACTCCTCCCGTGTCCAACCGGCCCTGTTCTCTGATCACCATCTGGTGACCGTGACAGCCTCTCTTACAGAGGAGAGGCCGGGGCTGGCCTACTGGCACTTTAACAACAGCCTGCTGGAAGACGTGGGCTTCATGGCATTCTTCCAGGAGTTCTGGCTGGCCTGGTGGGGGCAGAGACCAGCCTTTCCCTCAGCGCAGCATTGGTGGGATGTGGGGAAAGTGTGTGCCCAGCTCTTCTGCCACGACTACACTACTCAGGTGCAGGGATGGTTTGTCATTCGCCCTCCTGGCCCTGGAACAGGAGAAGGCGTTCAACAGGATGGACCACGGGTATCTCCTGGGCACTCTGCAGGCGTTCGGCTTTGGACCCCATTTTGTGGGGTTTCTCCAGGTGCTGTACGCCTCCACAGAGTGCCTAGTCAGGCTCAACTGGACCCTTATTGAACCTGTCAGCTTCAGGTGAGGAGTACGTCAAAGCTATCTGCTGTCAAGCCAGCTGTACTCTCTGGCCATGGAGCCCTTCCTCTGTCTCCTCTGCCGGAGGTTGATGGGGTTGGTGCTCCACGAGTCAGAGCTGAGGCTGGTCCTGTCAGCGTACGCTGATGACGTGCTTCTCATGGTCCAGGACCCGGGCAACCTGGATTGGTTGGAGGCCTGCCTGACCATCTATTCAGCTGCCTCCTCCGCCCGGGTCAACTGGGTCAAGAGCTCTGGCCTGATGGTAGGGGCCGGGTGGCCGGCGGGCCCCCTCCCACCCGTGCTTTAAG
This sequence comes from Pelusios castaneus, assembly GCA_007922175.1. Classification (NCBI taxonomy): domain Eukaryota; kingdom Metazoa; phylum Chordata; order Testudines; family Pelomedusidae; genus Pelusios; species Pelusios castaneus. The sequence continues at coordinate 17,467,451 of ML685791.1, forward strand.
CCATTCGGTGGAGCACGTGTCCGCTGCTCTATCTCAGCATTTACCTTTCTGCCACGCAGCCCTCCTCGGATGAGAACTGGCAAGGCTTGGAGGACGGGGTGTCTGAGTGGCTGCAGAGATGGACAGGACTGCTGCAGTGCCTTTCCCTTCAGCAGAAGGCACTGATCATCAAAGAGCTCATCCTGTCCATGCTCTGGCACTGGCTCAACACCCTGTTTCTGCCTCCGAGGTTCCTGGCCAACCTCCAGAGAACAATTCTGGAGTTCTTTTGACCAGGACTGCACTGGGTTTCTGCAGGGATCTTGAGTCTTCCCCTGGAAAAGGGAGGACATTTATAGCCAGGTCCATGCCTTCCACCTCCAGGCCCTGCAGAGACTCCTCTATAGTGCAGGTAGTCTGGCACGGAGCCACATGGCATGCACCTTCCTCCGCCTTTACCAAGGGCTCAGATACGACCAGCAGCTCTTTTACATCCACCTGAAAGGTTTTCTGTGAGACCTCTCTGAGCTACTGGTCTTCTACCAGGACCTCCTCTGGACCTGGAGGCTCATCTCAGCCTTCAGGTCCCTTGTGCCTACCGAGGGGGAGGACCTCCTCATGGAACCCCTGCTACACAATCCCCATCTAGGTGTGCAGGTGGTGGAGGTCCCCTCCGTGAGGTGGAGGTTGGTCCTGGCAGGAGTCACCAAGGTCAGAGACCTCCTGGACTATGCCTGGGGGACTGGGTGGATCCCTTGTGCTGGCTCAGAGCATGGGGCTCTCCATCCTTCAAACCCCCTAGTGCCTACTCGAGGAGGTGAAGGCAACCTTGCCCCCTGTTGCTTGAGTTTACCTTGAGTGGGTCCTAAAAGAGGGTGCTCCCCTCCTTCCTCTCAGCCTGGCCCTCTGGAGCTTTATATCGGGCCCTGGACCCGCGAGCCCCTGTGGCTGCCCCCACCCCACGCACTGATCCGGCTGCTGGATCTGCAGCCGGTACTCTTTTGGACTGTGCCCAGGAACCATCTGTACACACTCATGCTCCACACCATCCATTTCCTCACCCTCATAAATGCCGGGACTTAATTCCACCAGCAGAGGGTGAGGAATCCTGGTGGGCCAGCCAGTGGGCCAGCCTGTATGCCACCTTGACCCCAAGGCCTGCTGGGGACATCAGTTGGTGGCTCGTCCACGGAGCTGTGAGCATGGGCGTGTACATGGCACGGTTCACCCCTCACCTCGACACCTGCCCCTTTTTGCAGTGTGAGGGAGACCCTGGCGCACACATACCTAGAATGCGCCAGGTTGCAGTCCCTCTTCTGGCTCCTCCAGAACCTCTTACTGAGGTTCAGGCTGCACTTCTCCCCCAACTTGTTTTTGTATGCACACCCCATCCGTGGCCCCAGAAAGTCGCAGGACCTCCTTGTCAACCTGTTCCTGACCTATGCCAAGGTCGCTATCTACAAAACCAGGAAGAGGAGGTTGACTGAGGGTGGTCTCTGCGACTGTGGGGCCTATTTCCAGTCCTTTGTCCGACCACATCTCCGGGCAGAGTTCCTCTGCGAAGCATCCGCTGGCTCCCTTGACACCTTCTGGGAGCAGTGGGTGCTGTCCAAGGTTCTCTGCTCAGTGTCTCCTTCTGAATCCCTTGTTTTGAACCTGTAGCCTCACACCCATTCCTGTTTTTCATTAGTTGTCCCCCATTATTAGTTGGAACTGGGCCCAGTGCCACCTCCACTTAGGCTCGGAGAGAGGGTTTTAGTAGTGGGCAGGCTTGTGCCCACCCACCTCCCACTACCCAAATAGGATCACCCTCCTGTAGCCAACAAGCCTGGCTCTATCATACTAAATAATCATATTGGTCTCTTCTGACTTTAAAGTTTATGGACAAATTACTAGTCCTTACTGTACCTCAGTATCCTCATGTGTAAAAGTAAACATGGATAGTAATTACAGACTGTGTCCCAGAATGTGGTAAAACTTAATTCACTAATATTCATAGAACATAAAGGATCCCTAGTTCAGTGGGGAATACATCACAAACAAATGGTTCTACAGTAATGCCAAAGTAAAGTAAAATGTGTAGTCAAAGGTTAATCAATTACATCCAGTCATAGTTTTAATAGTGGATTTAATTATATTGATTTAATGAATATAATGCACAGTTCAAGCCTCAGTAATGTATTGCTTATTAATAGTAATTTATCTATGGACCAAATTTGGCATATACCTGCAAACAGACATAATGCTCCCTTCTTGTCCCAGTATAAATGGTCATATACAGTAGAAGGAAAACAATGTACCTGTATTCTGATTAAACGAGATCAACATACAATTCCTTCACTTATTCTGGAAGGGTTGGAATAATGTGTGTGGGAGCTGTGCATAGAAACCATTGTATGGCATGAAACACTGTTCCAAAACTATGCTCTTTTCAAAGGGTATACGTATTGCGGCCCCTCTGTGACGTTTCAGTGGGGACGAATAGTGTGGCAGAACTTAGCCCATTGCTCCAGCTCATGGTCTTGTGCTTGCTGGCATGTGCCTAACTATCATGTCTTTCAGAATGTTGTCCAATATATAGGTAATGGAAAATAGGGGCTTCTCTCTAAAAAAACATAAATAGGGACTATAGAAAGGTTGACAGCTAAGGATAACATTGCCTCTGACAAGACCTGGTAGAACTGTGTTTTGTAAATAATTTAACTTATTTCAGTGTTTTTCCTGTGTGTGAATTGTTCACAAACAGACTCTTGGTTTTTAAAAAATTCATAACTGAACGAACATTTTTGAACATATTTGAGTCTTATAGGTTGTTTGGAAACTGTGTTTGCTTGTTGTTTCTTACACCATTTATACTCTAAACTAGGGTCAGTCAATATTTCCTGTGTTTCTGCTGGACCATGGATGTGCGACTGACACATCTCATGAGAGTCCTTAGTACAGACCTCTTTGAAATGAGAATCCCAAGAAGGATAGGAGACATACACTTCCTTCACTCTTTCTGTTTCACCTCTAGAATGAACCAAGTTTAATTCCCAAATAACAGTCTAAGACTCAAGTGGTTTAATTATTAAAAACAGTAGGCTATATCAATAGCTGGTACAGGTCGTATGACTCCACAAAGTCAATGAAGCTTTGCAGCTGATATTAGTTGACAGTATTCTGGTCTAAGACTTTATTTAGGATTTATTAAGGATAGAGAAGTTCAGATTACAAAAACCTGAATGCATAATATATCTAGTCTGAACATCTCAAAAGCTCATCTTGGGCCTGATCCAAAGTTTCCTGAAGATAATGGGAGTCTTTCAACTGATTTTAATGGCCTTTGGATCAGGTCCCTAGATAGATTCTGTTTAGATGTATTTACAAGGCAGTAAACAAAAAAAAAAAAGTACTTCATGTTTGAGTGAAGATGAGTGAATATTCCCTTCTGTGAAAAAGAGGAGTATATTCACCTATCTTAACAGGCCACATTAGGACTGCTGCCAACGATGAATCAGGTATGTGAAGCTGTGACACTCGGTTCATGTAGTTGGGAGCCTGACACTGCTTCTATCATATAGCTCTATAATTTTCATTTATGGGCCACATTTTAGATCGCTAAATATGCCTCTTCCAATTTTGTGATGAAACTAGTTTGACAGGCTCAAAATCTGATTTTACCTTCATCTTAAATGAATAAACTTCACTCTGATGAATATATATGAGATGTAAAAGCTGGAGTGCAAACGTGATGAGTCAAAACTTGGTTTCAGATTTGCTGAAATATCCACAAATGATATTTCCCCTTATTTGTCCAGTTCTGTTCCTGCTTTCCTCCCTATTGCTTTACTATTACCATTTCAAAGGACAAAAGAACAGAGATAATGTAAAATGTGCATTTCTTTTTCACTTTCTTTTTAGTAAATGCAAATTACTTCATTTCCACCAGGCTGTTGCTGACTTGTTTTTAATCTGGCAAATAACATATTTGTTAATTATTGTTTTTAACTTAATTTTAAATTGAATTATTCCGTTTTCAATAATTCACAAACATCTCTTGAACTGTCCAGTATAGTTATAAATATATATGATTATGAGAAAGAAGTACTTAAAAAGTTCCTTGGTTAATATTAATACGAAAGAACTTGCCGTGGGTTATTTGCATTAACTAATGATGACCTGACATCAAAGACAGAGCCCAGTGGAACTTGAGCTTTCAAGGTAGCATAACTCTGAAATGTCTACTGAAATCTTCCAAAAATGAAATTTAAACTACTGTAATGGGCTATCAAAACTGTCAAGTTGGCTCAGCAGACTGAGTGATGTATTTAAGATTGATATTTTTCAAAAGCTCCGTGAAAGTAAGATAGCTTCATCCAAATGGCTATAAGCAAGTCCTTGAGTCCAATTATCAAAAACAAGCTTAACAAAAACTGTCATGTGGAGAATTATGCTTTGAAACCATGCTGCAAAGAGATAAAATGATTGCCCTTAAAGGGAAAGCTTTGCATAAATTAGTAAATACTTCTTCTACTTAAAGCTACCAAAGTAGTAATTAATATCAAAGGAAAATAATCCCCTTTTAGCTAAAACATACCCCCAAAGGTTTAAATGTTATTTTTGTTTACAAGCTGTTGACAATATGATAAAGTATCTAAAAATGGTATATGGAAGAGAAAAGGTAAAGATATGCGTTCCATGAAGTATGCAGAAAAAGAGATGAAGCATGATAAAGCACAATAGGTAAAGATTTTACATGAAGCAAAGCCTGAAAGCGCTAACAACTCACAAAGCTGCTCCTGTAGAATATCACTGATTATGTAAAATTAATTAGTGTAATTCTGATCAGAAGTTTCCTCTCAGTAATAGTTGAACTGGAATTAATAATCAGCCATTCTTTGTATTTTTTTAAATGCAACTTTAGTGCGAGTATTAAAAGTAAAGCTGAGAGAGATTTTGGAAACCTGGTTGCAAGCTCTTAAAAATAAATAAATCGATAAATAAAAGTTCACAGGAGAAAACTTAAAGATACGTGAGAAATTAAAAGGGATGAGAACAACAAGAATTTCTCTCTGCTATCCTCCACAGGATGTACAGCAGGAGAGGTAATGAAAGGAAACCAGGGAGAAAACAAATGTTTTTTTCATAGTTCATGCAAAACTATTCTTCCAAGGCTACATCTACACTATGAGCTAAGGATGTGATCTCCAGCTCATATACATATACTTGTGCTACTTGGATGAGAGCTAGTGTGATTAGACAATAATGGAGACATAGTAGCACTGGAGGTACATCTTAGCTATGCCAGGTCATATCCCTGGGGTTCAGGGTGCTTTTGTTCTTAAAAAAAGAAAATGGAGATTCTTATCTGCCAATGCTTAATGCCTCTTCTAAATCTTCCACTATTCTCCAAATGTTTCCATTACATGGCACTAATCCAATTCTCTCTGATAAATAGCAGATTGGCTAAAGAGTACTGCAGTAGGAAAATATGCTAATTTCTACAAGTAAATTACTTTCAGTGCTTCAGAATTACTTTAGCATACTGGAAGAAGATGGTATATGGAACATTATAAAGATGTATCCTTGGGAAGTGATCAAAAGGCTACTGTTCTTAGATAGATCCTGAATCTACAGGGAGAACCATAAACTCAGACTTCTGGGCTCCATGTCCAAATTCCAATGACTTCAATGAGGTTTTATATGTGCCCAAAGGCCTGCTGATTGGATTCTTAGTGTGGGACTGAGGCCTGAACTGTATTCCGGTTCTGTCCTTTTAACAATACTGTGCAACAAATTCTGTTTTCATTTATACTAGTGTGTGTCTGAGGAATCTGGCTGGGGAGAAGGCTTCCTCCTTCTCAGTTGCTCAGTCACTCTTTCACACTTCTATAAACTTCTGGAGCAATTATCTCCAACTGAGTCTGCTCAGGCTTCTGGAGTATAATTAGTGTCAAACAACCTTTTCTTAAATGTATAAATGACCAGATAGTGTATTAAACATCACTAATTCAGAACCTAGAACCTCACACATCTAATTTTTCTTGTCATATTGCATATCCCATAACTGCTACTGGTAATAATTTTGCTTCATGGAGTTTCGCTGTTTCTTTGTGTTTTCATCTGATAATGTTTGTTTTATAACTATATTTAAATTTTGTGGATAAATGATATATTCATATTTCATTTGGCCTTTCTTCCATGGATTAACCCAATCTGTAGGTTGCTTTACCTTTTAAAAAACTCCCAGCTTTTCCATGTTATTAAATTCACTTTTTATTTCATCTGTTAAAAGAAACAGAATTAGAACAACACTTGGAAGACACCTGACATTTCATCCAGGATGTTGTCAGTCTTGTCTGTTTATGATTCTCAGGTATTTACAGCAAACATCTTTGTAGCTAACCTCAGGCAAAGCAGGGTTTTAGTCCTATACAGGCATTTGTATTTGCTATCTGCAAAGTTGTTAAAAGAATCTAGTTTTAAAATAAATTATGATGATCACTTGTCCTTGTTGTTTATGTTCTGAATGTGAAATGAGCTTCGCAGTAGCCAAGAGTAGATGCTCTTTACTTGGATTGAGCACTATTTACTTTTCTTGGAGTAACACAGAATCACACTACAATATTGGCTTTAAGTTAAACAGATCCACCATTGATCATGATGTTTAACTGTATTTGGCAGCCTGAAGCAGATTGTTCTATACTTGTTATGCTTACGAAGTAATCTAAGTTTTTACTTTAGTCCACTCTAAGCACATGGACACTTGTTTTTTAGTGAGTAAGAAATTTGGGGAAAATCTGTTGTATTTATGGCATAGTTGATTAAATGTTGTGCAATGTATTGGTTTCTGTAATCACCTACAACTATTAAAGAGACAAATTCCAAAGGGGTAGCCGTGTTAGTCTATTGTAGAAAGACAACAGAGTCTTGTGGCACTTTTAAAGACTAACAGATTTATTAATCGCATGAGCTTTCGTGGGAGAAAATCCCACTTCGTCAGACGCTTTTGCTTCCCAGAAGATCTTTTCGATTTCTGTTTCAATTTTTGTTTTGGTTTCTTTTATTTCTGCTTCTCTCTCTTTACCCACTCGCACACAAAACAATTCTCCCATCCCTGGGGATAAACGTAGCTCTGTGAGAGAGATTGTGCTACAGGTATTCAATGTTGGCGTTCTTTGAGAACTTTGTGCTGTGTCGTATCAGTGAGCACTCAATAAACATGGTGCTGAAGCATATCGGAAAACAGTCAACAGTATATTACAGCTGCTTATTTTCTGCATCTTGTAATGAATTCCTTCTAGGCGCTAGCTAGGCTGGAATGACATCAGCCTAGAAGTCAATTTTTTCACCTAATTTGATCTGATCTGTTGATATAAAAACAGAATTTACTGTATTTGAGTAATTGCCCTTGAACAAAATATATATGTCACCATAAGTTCAGATGATTTGAGCAACTGTAACCCATATGCCTGAAAAGGCTATCTCTGAGAGACCTGCTGAGGGTGGGTTACTGTTGTTGGGCAGATTAGCGACCCACAACTGGAAACTTCCAGAAGCAGGGAGTGGTAGCAATTTGAGCATGCTCCACAGTGTACCCTGCTGGTGTGATGTGATGTTGTCAGTCAGATGACTGGAGAGCAGCAGCCTGAGCAGACAGCAGGCAGGAGCTGCCTTGAAAGGAGACCATGTGCTCAGAGTTCTGGAGAGGAGCTGAGCCAGGAGTGAACAAGATGTTTTCTCCATGTAAAGGAGTCATTTGCAACAGACCTTGCAGACATGCATATGGGACTGAGGGCTGGTTGCAGAGAAGAAGAGAAAGCCTGCATGTAATGCTGCAGAGGATCCCAGCAAAGAAAGAAGAGGACAGCTATTTCTTGCCACTCAAGCTTCCACACTGGAACAGAGACTGTAGCTGAGAGTTGGGTGAACTTCACACAGACTTTGGGACTCTTGGGTATCTTTCATGCAAGGGATTGTTCTTGGTTAATTGTAGTTTGTTTTCTTAGGATAAGGTTCAATAAAGTTCATTGTTATGTTTGTTTTTAGTAGTATTTTAATGTGTGAGTGTAGCTCTGAGCAAGCTTCGCCGTGAGTCTCCAGCTGCTTTCCCCATAGGGGTTGGGATTGATTTCTGTGGGGCACTGGAGAAGGGCAACTAAATGAATTTAGCCCACCCAAAGGTTACACAACAACTAGAATATTTTCAAAAAGTTTAGATGGTCTTGTGGAACCCAAGCTTACTTAGGTCCTCTGAACTCTAACAAGCTTCAGTGGAATGATACTGAGATTACAGCTCATGATGACATTAATTTTTTTATAAGAACACTAGCAGTGGGCTAAAAGTACTATCACTTCTGGAGTCAGATGCTGACTCAGAAACTGAGCTCAAACGAAAATAAAACATGAAACTCATGCCCTTTGCCATATTTAATGGGACACTGTGTGACTAATTATGTTGATTTATTTTAGTTTCTGTTCAATTATTTTAATTAAAAGTAATTCTATCCCAAAGTGCTTAGGTGCTTCCTAGAACAGAAATTGTAACTGGGACATTTCTGAGCTACCACAGGAGACAGTGAGATGACAACAGAGCAAAGATGCAGCATCTAAAGGGACCTGTCACACTGAAGAAAAAAAAGTCTTTGCCCACAGCATTGAAAGCAATACTCACATGAACTTTGACAAATATTATTCTGCAAATGCCATTCTAAACAGCCGTACATCTACGAACAGTAACGTGACATTTATAACTATACTAAATAATGCAACAAAAGCATTTTCAAGGTTCATGTGAACCTTTTCACATGCAGACGTTGCAATTTCTTAAATAATTGAACATGTTTAGCAACCATCTCAGTGAATCCTATTTTTGGAACATAAAACAAATATTAACTGATGAGTTGTTTGAGAATTTTTTGAGTTTGCCTCATAGAAGATGATATGAATAAGTTTACTTTAAACTGATGGTTTTGCAAAACAGGCTGAATTATGCTTTCAGTTATATCAGTACAAACCAAATAGCCTGATACAATATTTGTAAGGTAAGACATGCACTTTTGAATCAATTTATTCCACTTTATCACCAATGAAAAATGTTGGCTGATACATCACATTCCATTGCTGTAATTTTTGAGTGAATTTTCTTGATTTTAACTTTTTATTTTACTTTAACTTTGCACTGGGACTTAATAGTTTTTTTTTTTAAATTCAATCTGGCCTCTAGTAAATAAATTATTAATTTAAAAAATATGTCCTGTAGATGGAAGAGAGAGAAGTAAATGGCCAAATTTTTGGTGCACCTTACTAGTGACCACAAATTCCAAGGGATCGTGGTAGACTCCCTAGCTGGGCTTGCTGTGCTGCATGAAAGAAGTGGACACCACTCAAGGTGATAATCAAACTTTCCTTTTCTGAGTATGTCTGCACTGTATCTGGGAGCACGACTCCCAACCCATATCCATTGCATTACTAGGGCCCATGCTAGCATGCTAAAAATAGCTGTTTAGATGGGATGGCTGGGGCTGGAGATTGGGTTTTGAAGTGCTGGATGGGGTGGGTTGGGCTTCAGAGCCTGAGCTTCTGCTCAAACCTCATTGTCAAAGCACTGTGTATACAACTACTATTAGTGTGCTAGAATGAGCTCTCTAGCACAAATCTTTCCACCTAGGCTGAGATGCTTACTCCCAGATGCAGTGTAGATATAACCTATTTAGTCCACGGGTAACAGCCTTGAAGGAGGCTTCTCCTGAGAAGAATGACAAACATTAATCTGCTGGAATTTGCTTTTTCACAAGTGTTATCTTACATATCTCTGTATAGGTGTGACAAGATTCCCAGGATATAATCTGGTTCCCAAGGGGTAGCCGTGTTAGTCTATTGCAGAAAAACAACAGAGTCCCGTGGCACTTTAGCTTTATTGCATGAGCTTTCGTGGGAGAAAATCCCACTTCGTCAGATATGTTGAAGAATCTGGAACTGTGGGACCACTGTGCCCCTTATGCTCCCTAGCCGGGGCAGTCTCTCATGATGCTTTACTAGTGACAAGACGCAAACCTCTCCAGATGCTGTGGTCACTCAGTTAACAGCATGCAGGGACACATCCAGATAAGTTACACGAATGCTCTCTAAGACTATGTCGACATTACCACTTAGAATCATAGAATAATAGGGATGGAAGGGACCTCACGAGGTCATCTAGTTCAACCCCCTGCTAAAAAGCAGGACCACTCCCACTAAAGCATCCCAGCCAGGGTTTTGTCTAACTGGGCCTTAAAAATCTCCAAAGATGGAGATTCTTCCACCTCCCTAGGTAACCCATTCCAATGCTTCACCACCCTCCTAGTGAGAAAGCTTTTCCTAATATCCAATCTCAACCCCCCCAGCTGTAATTTGAAACCATTGCTCCTTGTTATGTCAGTACAACTTCTCCTACCAACATAACTATTGCTACTAGTTGGGGGTGATTAAATTTTGTCGACAGGAGAGCTCTCTTCCATGATGATAGAGCAGCCACTGAGAGATCTTACAGTGGCACAGCCACATGGGTACAGCTGCTGCTTGCTCTCTAGTGCCGACTCATGTACCATACTCAGGGAAACACCAGGAAATCCTTTCAGCCTTGCCCCCCAGAAATGTAGGATCTTACACTACTCAACACCTTCTCTTGAGCAATGCAAGCTCATTAGTTAATTCACCACTTCATAAAAGGATAGAAGATATGCATCAGCCTTTGTAATCTGAGCAGAATCCCCATCATTTTTGACAAACTCACTGGTAAGGATAAAATATTAAAGTAATTGTATTAACTAAAGAGAGATTTTAAGTGATTATAAGTAGCAGGCAGAAAGGTCAGAGATAATTAGCTATGAAAATAAAAAGTAAACACGCTTTCTAAATCCTAAACTTTTGGACTAAACAAGATTTGAATCAAGCAGCTTTTCTCACTGGAGGTTGTAGGCAAGTTACAGTTCTTAATACACAGGCTGAATTTCCTTTTCAGCCTGGGACCAATCTCCTCAGTTTGAAGTCTTTGTCTTCCCTGCATTCTTCCCAGTTTATATTGTAGAAACGGTAAAAGAAATGTAAACAAAACCTGCTACTTAATTAAAATCCTACAAGGGCTACAGAAAGGAGCCATGATAGGTTGTGTTTTCTTTTTCAGATCACTGTGTGCTTTAAAAACAAAACAGAAGACCAGACAAACAAACAAACAAAAACCCAAGGTAAAATCCATCCTTTAAATTTTTAATGAACCTAGTGAATGTTGGGAGGCGGGGGGAGGCTAGCTGAACAGTATATCACTAAGTAAAATTGTCAAAGAAACAAAACAAGACATGGTTGAAATGGTTCCATGCTTCACAATAGAAAGCATGGAAAGGGGCTAGGAAATTGTTTATTTTATTTTTCAAAATCACAAAGGAAAAGCTAACAACCACTGGTGTGTGTTTTTATGCAAATTCCCTAGTTGATTAGGGGAAGGAGAGAATTGTGAATAGATGGTAACATAAAGAAGCGGCATATAATAGACACACCTGGCCAGCATGTAAATTCATGTAAGCAAGAAGGCTCAGAATATGACTCTCCAGGAAAGGAAGTGGGAAACAAGTCAGTCCTGATCCTGAGAGGGACAGGTTAACCCAGAGAGGGCAAGAGTCCCCTTACAAACTTACCCCCCCCAAACTCCCAAGGAAACAAGTAAATTAAAGACTATGCAAAGATTCCAAGATGATATTAAACACACAGGCCTCAACACAAATTACTTAAATTAAAGATGTGGTATAACAAGATACTTATAAATGCCGACTCGTAACAGATTTGATGCTAATGTTATTTATATTAAATCTTAGAATAAATTTAATATTGAGTAACCCTGTAACAATGTATAATGTGTATAATTTTGGGGGGAAAAACTTTTCAGCATGCTAGAAATAGCAGTGATGCTTGTCAGCTATTACTTGTAAATGAACTTAAAGTTTGGCAAAGCAGAGAAAACATTACAAACCTGATCTGCTATATAGGGAAACTGAGGTAGACCACCTCATGAATTTCATGAATGAACAGAGGGATACTTCACCCTTCCCACATAAAAGACAGAAGGCATTAAAATCTGTCCTGCACATAGAGCAAAACCATAGGAAAATATGGGGGATGATTCTGCTGTTTTGCCTGCAATAAGCAATGAGATTTGTAAAAGAAAGGGGTATTTTAAGCAATAATCTGCCCCTCCCAAAGGAGGTAGAAAAATGTTCCTTTTGTCTTTCAGAACTTTTGGAAAAAGCTGGCGCCAGCTGGACAGCAACATAAAATACTACTAATCTCCTGTCACAATGAAGATTGTGTTTTCTGTTTTGTGGTGTTTGTCTTATTGCTAGCATTGATGTGTGTTCTGTTTAAAAAGGGGATATTGCATTAGGCAGAAAAGGATTAATAAGCCCTTTAAATGTATTTATGGAAACAAATGTTTCAGAAGGGTGGAGGTCTGTTAACAGGGAAACATCAATTGGTGGTGAAGGCACATTTAAAGGCAAAATATGCACGGGACATCAGGTTTATCTGTTGGCGGGAATGAAAGAATAAACTAGAATTTTAAACACAAAATGAAATTATCAAAGGGGGGGAAAAAAAGGCAGGAGGAGGGGAACCCAGTACTAATTGTGAGGCTTAGTGAACCTCCAGCATGTAAGTCCAGCTGAATGCAGTTGGGTGTTGCATAAAATTGGATGTAAGGAAAGGAAGTCCTCTACAACAACTCCCCAGATTACAATAAGAGGCAGTACATTAAAGGCCCAATAAAGATATAGCTGGCCCAACACAACACCAGTGTGGAATATTGAAGGTCCTGGGGTTTGAATGCCAGGCAGGAGGGAACAGTGACATTAGAATGTTAATGGCATTTAAGGAGCCTCACCTTCTTCATATATGGGAACTAAGGAGACACTCTGACTATGCCCTTGGGGCAAAAATTGTGAGGAAACTGCATCAACACACTTTGTCGGGTGGATATCTGGGATATAGCAGAAATGGGTGGCCCCCATAACGGATCAAAGAAACACAAGGCAGTAAATATACTAAAAAAAAAATCCTAAAGTTCAATTACAACAACAGTATCTGTCTAATTTTCATAATGTCCCTGTCCAACTAGGTAAATATATATTGCAAAACATAGGGTAAAATTAAACTTTGAAATAATTGCCACTGAATCTGATATGCAAAAATTAAGAGGACACCCACATATGGTAAAATTGGATGAAAGGGAAAAAGTACCGCCAATACAATCTCTAAAGCAAATTGAACTGGACCTCACTGTATTAAGTGTCTCCAAAGTCGCACTTAGATATGCCCATATGCATAAACTCTCCATAAGGGGTGGGCAGGATGGTTAAAATTTTGGGGGATCAAAACATTCATAAAGAAAAGGACCTTGGGGCTATACAGGAAACTACTTTGGTGGGAACTGATTAGGAGTTGGAATATTGGATGTTGTTAACATCGAGGTATTGGCAAACAAACTAAATTATGCTGCAGTTGAAATGCAAGAACTGGAAAAGCCTATCAGAGTAACCTTGTCAAAATTTGGAAAGGGGCAACAATCATTTTCTGAAATATGGCCTATATGGCAAGAGCAAGGTGAAAAAAGATTTATTCTTTTTAGCAGGGTCTATGGAAACAAAATAAGAAAATGTGTTTTTAGCATTAGCTTGTAAGCAGACCTAGCAAATAAATCAATAATTAGTCTTTCAAATAATCTGGGAACGCATGCAAGGAAATTTGCCTTTGGAAATTTAAAAAAAATGTTGAGGAGAATGTTACAGAAGGGGAAAGACATGGCATGCTGAAAATTGGTAAATTTCACATTAAATGAAGACCAAATGGTTTTATGAGCATCACGTAGTAACTGTTCACCCTAATCTCACTATCCGGTGGTACCTATGGGAATCCAGCTAACAAAAAAATGTGGTTGTGTAGTCTACTTGAACTTGACAGTTTTCATTTATTGTATAACTCAACATTCCTATTCTTTTCCAGAACAATGAGTTTGTTTCTGTTCTTGGTAGATCACAAGATATCAGAACTCAGAATTACAACATTATTAAGTATATAAAAGTTTTTAGTTATTTTTAGAGGTCTATACACTTGGTTATTTTTCTCTGAGTCTGAGACTGCCTGTTGGGGAGCCATATTAAAAGTGTCTGGTTTTAGAAACAGAGGCTATAAAAAGTGGTCCCAATAAAAATGCCAACCATTTATTAAAACATTTCTCACACAGTTTTTCTTTTAAGACGTGTGGGATGTACAGAACACACAATAGTGGAGTAAAGTATTCATATCTTCAAAATGGGTAAAGTGTCCCCATTTTATTAGAATGAATGACAATTTTATTTTAGTGAATTTAATTTACTGAATGTAATTTAGTGACAATTTTATTAAGGTGAATGACAATTTATGATGCCAGAGGAGCTGGCCCCGTTGACATTGATTTGGGATGACTTTGCCACTTACTTATGAGTATTGGGGAAAGCCAAAATCATGCCTATGAGACCTTTGTACGATTCCACATCATAATGCATTTGTTTATTTTCCCTGGACTAGGTACTAGAACTTAAGTCTTCTCTCCCAAGTGACTGTGCTAACCAACAGACTATAGAGACATTCTCCTTTTCTGTCTGGTCCCATGAGTTTTTAATTGTTAGAGACAGTGGAGCAGTTTCAAAAGGAGAGAATGAGAGAGCCCTACTCCAGAATGTCTGAAAGCCCTGTCTTTAGGGCTGTCTCCTACGTTATAGGAGATACTACTTTAAATCCCTTCTCCACAGTAGGCAGATTTGATATTTGAACATAGGATTTCCACATACAGATATCCAGATGAGTACACTAACCACTAAGCTATTGGGTAAATGGGGGTTGCTTCCTGTTGTTGCTGTCGTCTGTGTAGGGTTAGGCATATTTTGAGCATAGCTACGAGATCAGGCCCCTCATGCAAGGCAGATGGGGGAATGCCTAGTTTGTGAAACCTGTTGTGAATTAGGTGGTGAGCTGCTCAACTGGTGTCGGGACTTAGGTGGCTATATGCCTGCCCAGAGTTGGATGTGTAGGTAGTTAGGGGATTTACCATTAGAAATGTAGACTCATAGGCCATGTCTACACTTGGCCAAACAAGTCGACTTAACAAAGTTGACTTTAAGTCAACTTTATTAAGTCGACTTAGCATGTCCACACTATAAAATTAGGTCGACTTAAAGTCGACCTTGCCAAATGGACTTACCTGGATACCTAAGTTGGATACCTAAGTTGGATACCTAAGTTGACCTGTAGGGGCTAGATGGACCTGGGAGTGGTCCATGGTGGGAGGGGACACCCTTTTAAAAGTGCCAGGGGACTCAGCATTTTCCCCATTGTACCAGGTACAATGGGGGCTGAGCAGGACAGGGGCAGGGTACAGGAGCAGGGTGGGCAGGGCTGGGTCTGGCCCAGTGGATGGGCATGCCAGGCTCTGGCTGTGCCAGGCAGCCTGGCAGGAAAGTCAGTGGGGGAGCCCTGGGGGCCCTTTAAGTTGACTTAAAGTCGACTTAGGGCAATGTCGACACTGGCTTCAGTAGACTTAATAAAGTCGACTTAGCCAGTAAGTCAACTTTAAACTAGGTTTTATAAAACTGACTTAAAATTTCCTTAAGTCGACTTAAGCAGCAGCTTAAGTCCACTTAAGGAAATTGCAGTGTAGACGCAGAGTAAATTAAGTTGTTAAGTAAGTTAAGCAGGCTTAAGTTGATTTAATTTAGAAGTGTAGATGCACCCGTAGGGTCTTTAGGAATCTACAAAGGTGGGTGGCAGCTGAGTAGTGGTTTTGTGAACATCAGTGGCACATAAATATGGATGTAGGTATCTAATATGGCAGTGCATCTTGTAAATGTATCTCAAATTAGCCTGGGCATTAAAAATCTTAAGTTTCAGACATCTGTGGAGCATTTTATTTTTTAAAAATGAGGACAGTAGGGACCTTTCACTACTGGTAGCTCCCAGGCCATTACTGATTGCCATATTTACTTGTTGGAAAAAGCAATATATATGTTAGATTGTATGTGTATAGTGGCATTTACTTCAATTAATCCCCGAACAAACTATTGGAAAAGCCATGCCTTCTGTTGCTTCCAGGGCTGAAATCTGCTCTCTTACCATAGGATGAAGCCAATGAAAGTGGGATCAGAATCAGGTCCAGTATATAAATTACAAGTCTGTTTAAGGTGACACTGAATTTGGGCTTCTGTTTGTATTTCGTGTGAAAAACAAAGGTGAGAGGTGAACCTAGGCCATAAAATACAATATCCAATATACATTTTGCGGGAGGAGTATCTGCCAATATCTGAAGAGACTTTTATGGGCATTCAAACTTGAATTATTTCAGCTCAGTAAAAAGCAATAGCAGTCTTGTACATGTTTAAAAACAATTTTGACTGTAAACATTTTCTTCCTCAGTGAATGAAGAACTTCAGAAGAATCCTGTTGGTAAAAGAAAGTTCAGCAAAAAGGCTTTGTCCTCCCTGCAGCCAACCTGTTCCCTCACAAACAGGATCAGTCTGAGATTTCTTTGTCTTACCTAACGAATGTGATCTTTCCTAAAATGAGAGGAAAAGGACCAAAAATGAATCACAACATGATTAAATTGCAAATTGATTATTGCAAAAGAACACAATAACCTCCTGAGATTTTCTTTTTGGGAGTTCATTTTCTTAAGGATTATTTCAGATACTGCTGAAGGCTATGTCGACTCCTCAGTGTATATGCCTGATAGCTCCATTCAAATAGACAAACAAAAAATAAACAAACAGTAACATGACTATCAGGTTGTGAAATGTCAGTTTTAATTTCTTGATTGGCTCAACAATCTATGCCCTTCCAAGAAAGGACAGCGGGCAGGAGGAAAGCAACAGATATTTTGTACATGCCCTGAGGTAATTATATGTTTTTCTTTGTAAAACAAGAGTGTGTAAGCGCCATTGCACAAGTCAGAAATTAAAAATTGCACTTATTTAAAAGGCATGTTTTCTTTGGGGGTTTATGCCACCATTTAAAATTATTTTTGTCTCATAGCTATGTACATCTCTTACACTCTTAGACAATCAAAATCTTACGTCTTTAGCAATGAGATATGATGAACTAAAATATAGTATCAAATTTCTATGCATGAGCTAAATGAACTGCTAGTCTGTTTTAAAAGGAAAGCAAATTCTAATGTTACACCAAGACAAACACACACACAAATTTACATGAAAAGAACCTTCTAATGAATTATTAAGATTACAAAATCAAGCACCCATTAATTAGAAAATGCCAGAATTACAATTGCCTGTGCAACTTCAATTCAGCCCCTGTGCAAATACATTTATGAGATAGTCTTTGGCTACCTGATCACATCTTATTTTTTTCCACAGGAGCCCTGCCTCATTCAGTGTGCAGGATGGATTGTGCGTACTTGATGAGTAACTATTCAATATTGTTTTATTATTGTTCAGTGTGTGGCCTCATATCTTATTTACTGCACACTATTCAAACCCTTCTGTGAAAAGTTATTAATTTTCTGGTAAGCTTTTGTATGTTCATCAGTATAATATCTAGGTGCTTCACACACATCAGTGAATGAATTGTCCCAACACTTCTGTGAAATGATAGAGGAGAAGCGGCACTACAGAAAAATTAAGATTAAAAGTATCCACTAACTTTGGTTGCCCAATCTGGGACATCTAGCCCTCATTTTATGCAGTTAACATTGTATAGCACTTTCCAAGTTCAAAGCACATCTCTCATTGACTTCAGTTACTGCTGTGATGCTCAGCACTTTTGAAAATCAGACCAAGGATTTCTAATCAGGCACTCACTGCATGAGGAACACACAATTAGTGATCGCACACGAGAAGTTTTTTAACTGACTTGGACAGCAAAATATAGAAAACTCTGGCAGAGGCAGGGGTAGACTCCATTTCCCTATGGCGTGTAAAGCAAGAGACTTCATTTCTTAATGAAGCCAGGCAGCACAGACAATACTGAAGAGGTTTATTCATGATACCAGGAAGTCTGATAGACAGCTTCAGAGTTATGGTGTTAAAATAGTCAGTTATATACAATTTCTTATCAATTAACCAATCCATTTAAATTTCTTGTATCTATTCACTTATAAATACACACATTGTTACACCCAGAACAAACAAAAGTGATAATGGCTGATACAGAACGTACGTGCAGAGACCCTCTAATTCTAATTACATCAAAGAACCTATGGCTACATTTGGGGTAGGGATGGAAGCTGGGTGGAGAGAAAGTCCTTACAGATAGGAAGGGGCATGCCAGAAAACCTGCAAAGAATGTGCTTTTCTCCTCAGAGTTGGAATCATTAAGTGGACATCAGTTATTTACATGAGCCATTGTCCTTGAGGCCTTGGTATGCTTGCCTGTTAATTGTGAGACTTTTGGCCTACAATTTGCTAGCTGGAAAAAAGACCTAAGGCCTAACAGCAGCATTCAACTGCCTAACTATAAGACCATTCTTTCTTTTCCTGAAATCCCTTGCATCAGTCACTACCCACCTTCCAGCTTCTGTAAC
This sequence comes from Pelusios castaneus, assembly GCA_007922175.1. Taxonomy (NCBI): domain Eukaryota; kingdom Metazoa; phylum Chordata; order Testudines; family Pelomedusidae; genus Pelusios; species Pelusios castaneus. Next base: position 17,486,007 of record ML685791.1, read on the forward strand.
AAGTAAGGCAGGAGTCCTATAGACAACAGTATCATTTATTAGACGGCCTTGGTTTATCTCCAGAACAGGTCCACTCTGTGCATTGAATGAGGTAGGGCTCCTGTAGAAAAAATATTATGAAATCATGCTGTTAAAGACCATCTAATCCATATATACAAGGTGACTTAAGGTTTCACAGGGAATCTTAATTTTGGCACTTTCTAGCTGTCAAGTGGTTTCGCAATGTTAATCTTCTTTTAGCATAGTTCTGTTATGTATAATTTCATAGGTTTGGATTTCCTTCTGTAGCAAACAAGAGGCTTCCAAGCTCTCCAGCCGAATGGTGTGATCCTGCAAGGTGGTGTGGTGTGCTGAATGTTCTCAAATCATATTGATGTTTAAAAAAAAAAAAAAAAAAAAAGTTGATGGTGCTCACTATGTAGACTGCAGGACTAAGAAGCAGCTGCTTCTTACGTGGTGCAGATATGGCCAACTGTTCTTCAACAGATGATAGACCTTGGCCAAAATGTTCAACCCTGTGTGCCTAACAATAGACACCTAACTTCTGATTTATGTGGCTAAATGTAAGTGGCCTCTTTTTCAGAGATAGTAAAAATTTGCAGCTACCACTGAAGCTAATGAAAGTTGTGAGTGCTCATCTCCTTTAAAAATCAGGCTACTTTGATTTAGGGAGCTAAGTATAGATTTAAGTGGATAACTGAAGTACCCACACTTGACAATTGCAGTTTAGATTATCTACAAAGTATATTTTTAGTGTTTTCATTCTGTGTTTATAAAGTTCTGATGACTATAGCCATTTACCAAATAAGTAATAATAATAAAGCCTATTCTCCAACTCAGTGATGATATCTAATTTCTGCATCTCAGCAGGCTTTTCAAGATATTAGTCAAATTCAGTTTAGACAAATTTGCTACATGCTGTTCTTCTGAACCTGTTGGAAGGTGTTAAATTATGCTATTAATTTGTTTAACTTCTTTTACGTAAGAAAACTAATTTCTTTTTGTCTCTATATCCATGGCCACTTGATCTCTAACACACATTATCGCTGCTTTAAAATAAATCATACATTGATTGATTGCCACAGAAAAAGATTTTTACTCCCCCCCCCCTTTTTTTTTTGCTGGAAACATATCAGCCACATCAACCTTTTTTACTGCCAACCAATTTTCTTACTAACATTTTATACCAGTGGCATGTTAAAATATTTGTTTTACAATATTATGCAAGGGACCATCTTAACACAGCTTTTATCGTACTAAAATGCTGTATGCACAGGACTGCTTGGATGGCATGTTTATGAGTAAGTGCTCAAAGATGCATATTCACAAATATCAAATTTTAAGTCAGCTACAGAAATATGTAAAATAAAGCTTTCTGCCTTTGCTAGTTTATGGTGTTATCATTTATCTGCATCACCACATATCAAGCTTTGCAAATAAGATAATTCTGCAGCAGTTGGCAGCCAAATCTAAACAGCTGTTTTACTGTGGTGCTCAGATTCAGATCTGAACTTTTAATGTAGCCCTTCTTCTAAAATGCCCTTTATAACTAGGAGAAGGGGAAACACAGCTGCTTTGCATATTTCAGATGTAATATGCTTTAGGGTTTTACCAGCACATATGTCTCCTGATAACAGCTGAACAAATAAGAAGGAGGAAGAGGAGGAAGGAGAAAACTAATATTAAGTACAGCAGGTAAACGACATATAGCCTTTAAAAGGGATGTTGAAAGAACATACACTAAAATGTTAAATAAAAAGTTGTTTAATGTAAACACATCATCTTTATTTTTAGTCTTAATGAAATGAACTTAGTTAGGGTTTCAAGCCTCATAACATAAGCCAGATTGTGAAATAGTTCAATCACCTACAGGTAGTAAATTGATTTTTACTCAGTGTGAGAAGATATGTAGTGTTTCTTTAAATCTATAGTAGAAAACAGTACACATCTCCTCACACTGAGTAAAAATCAATTTAACACAAGCAGCAGAGGACAGGAATAGATTCTAGATTGAGGCTTTACAATAAAGTAGAGGAGAAGCAAAGATGTTTTCTAGTAAAGTTCCTTGTTCAGTGTTAGAAGAAAAAAAATCTTCCTGTGATTGTTTTTACCACTGCCATATACCACTCAGGAGGACTGCCATGGAAACTAAAAACACCTGTTATTTTTTCTCTTGAAATACAGAATAGTGTTGTATAAATGCCACTCACCTACCTCAATGAGTTCCAAATCCCTAATTTTGACCCTGTGACCTTCACTCCTTTCCTGTTTGTCATTTGTTGTCCCCCATAATTAGTTGGAACCGGGCTTAGTGCCTCCTCCCCTTAGGCTGGGGGAGAGGTTTTAGCAGTGGGTGGGTTCGTGCCCACCCACTTCCCATCTTCCAAATAAGACCCACCTCAATGGGAGGGAGAACTTGATGGGGTTGTTGGTGAAAGGGGACAGTCTCAGTAGGGGGCAGGGAGACACTTGCTGAAGGTAGCTTCCCCTCCCACCCCAGGCATCTTTGGCATCCATTGGCTACCTGGAAGGAGGGGGGCTGATTGGTCAGCATTCCACAGCTGCCAGGATTTAACATGGAGTGGGAACCCTATAGAGCCTCTTTTGGCTTTTATCTAGCAGCTCTATATCCCCCCTGAATTAGGAATGGGAATCTGACCTAACAGATGCTCTGTGTTTAGCTGTTCATCTATTTAGGGGTCAGGAAGGGATTGTTGTCTTTCCATAGGATCAGGGAGTTTTCTATCTTCTTGGAGAACCTTCAGTGCTCAGTGAGTTAAGTATCTAAATGAGATATATTGGTTGAGTTGTTAATTTGTCACAACTTGCAGCTGGTTTCCAGTGCAGTTAAAAAGATAAAATGAACTACTACTAAGTAAAAGATTTGGTATTTTGATAATGGGCCTTGGGCTCATAGGATAGGGCAAGGACTTGTGGATTTTGCAGGCTAAGGACTCAACCTTCTGCATCCTCTCTTCCCCTTGGTGTGGTGTGGGGGGAGATTGGGAGTGAGTCCTGAAGGCAGGCTGAAGTGAAACTACCCTGATTTATGGATTATATGGTAAGAAATCCTGTAACCCTTGTAGTGGAACCAATTAATACCTAGTAGAGGAGCATATTGGTGATGGATGGGTAGCACTCCTCCTCTGTGCTAAAGTTTTTAAAAAGCTCCAGCCTCCTGCTTCGTTCCATCCATATGTCTGTCCTCATTTCATAGCTGTTTCTGCATCAATTACGCTAATCCTAAACCTGAGTGAGACATAAACAAACAGAAGATCAGAAGCTGCCTACTTCTTTTTTCTCTCCAAATAAGATTTTGAAATACACACACAATAGAAAAAAACCCAACTGTAATATAAAATGTGCTGCTTTCCTCATTTGATGTTTTTTCTTTTACTTGTAGATTTTCTCTCTAATTTTACTTTTCACAAGCATGACTATATTTTTAGATGTTTACAGGATTAAGGAAAGTTGCAACCGTGAGACAGAAAAACAACTTCACTGGGCTTTCTCTTTTTATTTTGATCTCTCCAGGAGGATACTGTAATGAATCTGCTGATTAATGATAGATAGATAGATAGCCCTGTGATGCAGCTGCCAAAAGTGAACTATCTGCTACTGACACACTCCTGACTAGAAGGCATCATGTTAATTCATAAGAGATGGGGAAGTTTCTATGACTATTGAAATAGCAACTGGTCAAAGAAACAGTGTCTCTAGATGGGAAGGCCTGAGGAGGAGCATGATGATTGGTGGAGTTCTATTGTTGACCCAACAAATGCTAGAACCTTATGACCTAACAGCTGAAGCTCTGGCCTGACTAGTGATTCATACAGCATGCTCCTAAGAAAGGTTCCAGGACAAAGACTGGTGTAGTAGAGGAGGGTGATTACACTATAACTGAGCATTCAAAACATACTCTAAAGTTATGGGACTAATCGGATACCCATTGGAAAAAATTTCTATTGATTTCTGTGGAGCAAGATCAGACTCTACCAGTACAATTTTTTAAAAACCAAATGTTTTCTATTTTACAAAACTATTTTCACTATGAAGGGTAGTTCATAGGAGAATAACAAAATGTGAATCTAGTGAACTGAAATGGGTAGAATGGAAGAAAGATAGCTGAAAGCAAGCAAACATTTCCTTTTCTTGTAAGTAAGATTATTTCATGCTCCTAAAACTGCATTTTCATTTAAAATGGGGAGATATTAATTCATTTAGAATCATATCACTGCTCTCCACCATGGCCAAAGATAACACCCAGTGTCCTTTGGTGTTCTCAATAGTGTTTTGGATTTCAAACTTGGCTATAGTTATTGGGCAGTTCAGGATTGGACATCTCAAAGTTGCATTTCCCCTTCTCGCCAAAGGAGAGGGAAATATAACTTTGTGAGGAAAAAATAATCCTTTTTGGCCTCAAAGAGCAGTCAGGGGGTTCCTCAGAGCACCAAAACTCTGTAAATAGCCATCTACCAAATTTAATATGAGAAGTTGCCATGGAGTGTACTCCCCATACCAGCCCCGAGAGAGTTGAATTAGGCCAGTTGGAGCCAATCAGTCAATTAAGTGGTAAACAAAGGAGATTTAGGCTCTGTGGAGAGCCTGGATTGGAAAGGAACTCACCTGTGAGAGAACAGGTGGAGGCTTCTTATAATGTCAGAGGATTGCCAATGAAGAGGTGAGGCCTGGACTGGCCTGGGAAAGGACTAGGGTTTCCTTAAATCTAAGTAGGTCTGTGAGAGAGGGGTCTGATAGTTGAAACTAACTTAAGAGCTAGAGCAATAAGGTGGTGCATCTGCAGATCTCAACCCCTTGTTACGTGTCCCTGGACTGGAATGCAGATTAAAAAGTAGGTCTTGGTTCCTGTACCAACCATTGCACTGTGGCATTGCTTGGGGCAGTGAATTAGAAGACTGTCCGAGTCACTACATAAACAACAAAAGTCCTGTGGCACCTTAGACTAACAAATTTTTGTGGGCCGCAACCCACTTTGTCAGATGTATCTGATAAAGTGGCTTGCAGCCCATGAAAGCTTATTCCCAAAGAAATTTGTTAGTCTTTAAGGTGCTGCAGATCTTTTGTTGTTTTTGCTATATGTAGACTAACATGGCTGCCCTTCTGGAAATGAGTCCCTGCAGGATGTGACAGGGTCATGGTGATGAGTGTGAGAACTATTCAACTCCTTTTAAGCAGAAAGACTTGAAAGTATTCTATGTCAGAAGGAGACCCGTAATGTGACCTGGTTAGAATGCTAAATCATGAAGCAGCTATGCTGTGACTCTGTAAGTGGAAGGAGAGCTGTAGATGAGGGAAAAAGGGGATGTCAAACTAGGCAGCTCTAATCTCTAGAATTGCTTGAAGGCATTGAGTAGAGTACTCCATAACAGAAGGCAGACAGTGGATTGAGGCCCCTGGAATCAGTCCCAGCCACCAGGCCCCCTTGTAGTTGGATAAACAGGAGGAGAGATTGACCAATATCACCTCTGCCTCACCCAAACCAGGCAATCACATCTCATTTGGACATGAATGTCTCTTTATCTAGTTACTATCATTGTACTATCTGAGCACCTAATGGTCATTAATGGGGTTTATACTTTATTTTCAATTCCCCTGTGAAGTAGGTAAATATTATCTCCATTTTACAGATAGGTAGATTTAGTGATTTACCTAAGGTCATGTAAGAAATTTTATTGCTGAGTCAGGGATTGAAAATAGGACACTTAAGGACTAGGAAAGTGCCCTTACTATTTAACTATCCTGCCTTCCAGAGTAGTTGGAAATGCCCCACCCTATGGTAGGGTGGGGTGGAGTGGAGCTAAGGTCTCTAATGGTATGCCTATACAGCAAGGAAAACCAGCCCACTCAGGTTCCTGGGGCTGTTTCATTGCTGTATAGATTTCTGGGCTTTAGGACCCTATAGGGTGGGAGGGACCTAAAGTTCAAGCATGGAAGTCTGCACAGTAATGAAAGCCCTACAGCTTAGGCCCCATGAAATGGCGTCAGTGGGCACAGGCCAGCTGCAGGTTTTTCTTTGCTGTGTAAACATATCTTGTTCAGACCAAAGTTTCACATTGGGGAGCAGGTTGTACACTTTTGTGCTGTTGGAAGGTGATTATGGAACTCTCAACTTAATGGGAATCATTAACTTTAGTAGCATTTGGCTCAGCTTGTATATGCTAGTGACTTAAATCATAAGTGGCTACCAACTCTGAAACCAGTTTGTGCACATTTAAAATCATAGGCCTACCAGTTTATTGTGGGCATTTTATCCTGACCTCGGTAAGGACAAAGTGTCTTTTGGGTATTTTGTATAACAACACAGCAAGTCAAGCCTAATCCTGTCACATGATGTGATGTCCTGAACATCAAACAAAGCAATGTCATGCATGTTTTTAAGTACTTTTTTTTGGTAATATCCTTCAAGGCTGTAATTTGCCTATGTTCTTTGTAAGATGTGGGGCATTATTTTTTTTCTGATGACTTGATCAGGTAGATAGCTACATCTCTGAAATGAAAATAAAACTATCTTGAGAAATTGAAAAATGTTGCATTATTCTTTTCAACAAGAAGTCATTACTTGTAGCCTTTGGGGAATCACCAACAGAACTTCACAGTAACAAAACATTATTTACATTTGATATTCAGCCAAAATCCAACAGTAGAGAGAATAGTTTCATATTGAGATGGCCTTCCCAACTCCACAGTAACCTGAGATAACACAAGCAGCATCTTTTGAAATAACTGTGTGGTGAATGGAGATACTATATATAAAAATATATGGCCCTACCTCTTGGCCATCCTTTGTTACAAGTTACTGCTTTTTCATGGGCTCCAATTTAACTTCTCTAGTTATTTAATGTAAACAGGGCAACATCCTAATCTAATATGCTATTAAAAAACTAACTAATGAAAATGGGTTTTCAGAGAGAAACACTACTTTATTAATCAGACTTGTTCATTATTGAATAGTTTTGTTGAAGCATGTTTCTCTGCACTGAATCAGGTCTATTTTTATGATATACTTTAGAGGAGAGTCTAATCAAAATCTTTATAAAATTCAGCTGAACACAATTTTTTCCCAAAATGACAGAAAATATGAGATCTTCCATTGTTTCCTTTTTTTGTTGTAGTCATGTTGGTTCAAGGATATTATAGAGAGAAGATGGGTGAGGTAATATCTTTTATTAGACTATCTTCTGTTGGTGAAAGAGACAAACCTTCCAACCAACAGAAGTTGAAGTACAAGAAATGACTTCACCCACCTTGTCTCTAAAAGATATGAAACATATGAGTTACTAACTTTTTCAGTTCTGGAAAAAAGAAAAGCATGTATGGCTAGGTGCCTAGTGGGTATGTAGAGGACTCATCAGGCTCAAAAGAAATCTGCTTTACTGGGTTAATGACTTTCTGTATTTGATGAAAATGCATTTTCATTGCTGAGAAAAGGCTTCAATAGTTTCATTCAGAAGACTTATTTAAAACAGGTAAATGCATTGGAAAGTAGATACCAATCTCTTTAACTTTTCTGCTGAAGGGGAACCAAATGTACGCACAAACTCAGATTGTAGCTAGCTGTCTTAAGCTTGTGTGGAAATGTCACAGTACTGTGCATAATATAAAATTATTATAGTTCATTATATTAATTCTATTATGACAAAACAACTGTAATGCTTGCCTTTGTGTGTGTATTTGAGAAAACTAAACACACATGGTCTCTGAGGTACTATATTTCTTTTCTAAACTTATCACATGATTTTGATAACCATTTTATTTGTGGGCAAATACTGGTTATTTTTGCTTTTGTGTATGGCTTCTTTTTATAGCAACCATTTTGTGGTGGGATATAGTGGTGGTGACTGATTACAAGTCCTATACAGATCAGTGCTCTAGCATTCTTACCTTTATTGAACTTTGTCTTTGCTAAAATTCCTTAGCATGGATAAGATCTTATAGTTCAGTCTTTGATTCTTTTTTCTTTTTGTTGGCACAAATTCTCCCCTCCATTGCTTAACAGCACCATCATCAACCAACTGGAGAATGTGCTTCTCTGATTAGACTCCTGCTTCTAAAATATGCTTAGATCATATCACTTCCATAATGATAATAGATTGGTAATTTACACAAAGATAAATATCTTTAGTGCTGATATTCATACTAAAGTGATTCATCACTTAATCTTATACTGGACATGATTTTCACAGAACTGACTTGAAAACATTTATTCAGACTTAATATCCTTTATTATCCTTCAAAATAATTCTTAAATTTATTTAGCACTACCTTGTACAATATATAGCAGAATATGTTGGCTATTCCTACATGGAAGGTAGCGATAATAATAAATATTTTAACTTTCAAGAATCTGGAGTTTATTAGGCAGATACCTTAGAAACTTCTCCTATTTCTTAAATGGCTTCTATCCTCTGGAATCATTCTGATTATCCTGTTTCCTGTTAATCCTCCTTTGATGTACTTTTATACTGTCCTCCTTTTTGGAAATGCAGTCTTTACATCCCAAAATGCTAAGTCATATTTTTGATTGACATCTGTAATTTAATTTACTTCTGAGGGAGTCATTTATCGTATTTGCCTCCTTAAGATTCAGCACCCTGTCTTACAAACGAGACAATATTTTTAGGAGATTTACCTCATCAAACATTGTTAAAATGTAAATAAAATGGATTTTGAAGCCACAGGGTGCCTCTAATAGCTTTTTCCTTTTAGACGTGAAACTAATACAGAAATCTGCAGTTAAAATAAAGTTTGTGAGATTGCAGAAAGTGACAGTTGTATAGAAGATCTGTTCACCACTGCTCTGTCTGGCTTTAAGTCTTGGAGTCAAGGGGAACAGCGATACTTACAGATTGTGTTAAGAAGAGATTCATAAATTATTAATGAAGAGAGACAGCTATTGGTATTTAAAACATCATTCTTCTGGGTGAATATTAATATATGTAAAAGCTTCAAGGAACTGTAAAGAAACACTGTGAGAAACAGGTAGCTGAACAACGGTGACATGATCCAACAGCTAACATTAATAGTTTCTTTTAGTACTGATATAAATTTAAGCATTCAGTCAGATTCTGTCTGCCTGTCACCTAGGGAAAGAATCACTGTTCACAAACAGGAAGAATAAAAGTAAACATTGTCCTTAGTAGTGATGATAAGTGAAAAGGTCTGGATATTTAGATAAGCATCCTTATTCAAGTGTATCTGCATTTTTATGGCACCCTCCGCTAGCATCATGAAAAGGATATGGAGAATTACACACTCTCAATGGAGTAAAGCAAAAGTAGAGAGCTGGTTGGGCATTGAAGAAGAGGAGTTAGAAGAATCAGTTATAAGTCAAATGAAGGAAGGAAAGTGTGATGGAGAAATCTGTGGTTGGACAACAAGATGGATGGTGTTATTTTCTTATACAGCAAACAAAACCCATGTTTTTCAGCCTGAGTGCTCTTTCAGATTAAGGAAAACAACTAAGAAAGAATGGATATAAAGTCTACAAAAGAGAAAGCACAGCAACTGAGACGGTAACATTCCGTACTACCCCTTTTGGGTGGGAATGAAATTTTTTACAGTTTGAAGTGCAGTCTGCACACACCACCTCGCCCCGTCTCCTTTCAGATGCACATATACATTCATAGCAGATGAGTAATGGAGATGGAGCTAGAGTACAGAGGGATCATCCAATATTTTGCATAACTATGGAAGCTTACTTTATATGAACTGAACAAGAGCTCTTTAAGGCTGGCCTAGGTCTTTACAAAGTATTGGCAGAGAAAACGAACAAACATACAAGTTTCCTATATTTATTGGGATACCCATGCTTTGATCAACGTAATTTTAAATAGGAATTAGTAAATATTGAAAATTTAAATGTTATTCTCAGACTTCTTAATAAAAATTGCACTGATCCTAATTGTAGTTTGTGCTATGATACTTTTAAAACTACCTGTTCTAATTATTTTATTTTTTTTATTTTTGTTTTTTGTTGTACTCTGGCCATAACAATTAAAATTGAACAAGGCAGAGACTTGAAATCAAGCCCTTTGCTTCTGACTCAAAAGAATAAATTGTGTGTACCATTTTTGATTTTGTTCTTATCACAAATCCATGCAGGCAGAGCCCCCAAAACTTGAACAAAATATGAATGTGAGATATACTTGAAACTAGCTTTATGGGGATACTGTAGTTCTCTAAAAAGAGTACTAGGACAGAGACTAGACACATCTCCAATGCATTTGTGCTCAGAGTCTTAAAAAAAAGAGTGTGGTAAAGAACTATTCACCAATTATTTGTCTCAGACAGGAGATGAATCTATCTATTTCTGAATCTATCAGTCTTTCAAGAGCATATTTCCTCAACACTACTTGCTGGAATAAAAATCTTGCAGGTTCTTGGCTCAGAAGTATAGTTAGTAGTGGGTTGTCTATATCTACATCACTCTGTGTTTTGAAGCATTCAGCAAACTCAGTGATCCCAGTGGAAATTCCTGCACTCAGTAACATAGGCTATGGCACTTCTCGGAAGGGAAAATTCTACAACCTGTTGTAAAACATAGTGATAGAGCTGTTCTCTACAGCAGAGATCAGTGGGGTGGGAAAGACTGCTTTACTACAGGGCCACATGTACACTGAGATCAATATTTCGGGGTCAACTTAGTGGTCAGTTAAGATGCACTAAGTTGATCTGGATATTGACTTAGTAAAATCACACCCTCAAGTGGTGCAGTGCAGTGAGGATACCACACTGAAGGGGAGTTAGGAAATCAATGGGAGTTAGGCAAGCTACTCCGCATAGCTTGCCTAACGCCCTTTGACTGCTGCTTAAGTTTCCTGGCAGTGTAGACCAGGCCTAAATTGCAGGACCCTTGTTGTAACCCTATGTTTGGCCTCTGACTGATTCTTTAGGCCTTTACTGCTCCTGGATATAAAATAATAGTTTGCAATGTCTAGTGGATTAAGCATGGGACTGAGATTTGAGCGAACTAGATTCTGATTTTTGTTCCTGGCACTGAGTTATCACTGATAGTCATCAGAGTCTAATTTTTCAAAGGTCATGCATGGTTACTCTGCATCTCTGAAAACCCAAGGATAAGCTCTCCTTGCTAAAAGACTGAAGGCGTATGCAAGGGATCTAAACCTCCCAATTGTGGCCAGTGGTGGATTCCCTCAGTGCAGGCACTTCAGAAGACAGCTTTAGGTCTTCCACGTAGAGCAGTGTCATGGGGTCTACACACGCCAGCTGGTTTGTCAACCAGCAAGTTAATGAAACAATGGCTGCCTGCTCCAATAGAGCTGTTTGGCAGCCCCAAAGAAACCAACATTTCAAAGAGGAAGAAGCAGGACAAGAAGATGAGAATAAGAAAAGGTAGTCCAGAGAGGAACAAGTGATGAGAAGGATTGGTTCCTGCTGCCCCAAATATGGGCCCTCAGCTTGAGCCCAGTGGGCTGATGAGCCTAGATTCCCTTACCTATTCCATCTAGGGGAAGGGTGTCAAACTCATTTGTTATGGTGGGCCAATTGACTTAAATGTACTTCAAGGGGGCCATACATACCATAAATAGAAATACTAGGGCACTCTCATGGCATCACGGAGCGCTCTGTATGAGAGACTGCACTCCATGATACCACTCTCTCTGTCTCTGTTAGGGAGAGAGTGTGGTCCCATGGCTTGGGTGGAAAAGGTTTAGCCTGTGGGCTGCATGTTTGACATCCCTGATGTACTGGCTTCTCGAGAAGATGTACAATCTAGGGCTATGTCTACACTGGCAATTTAAGTTGATGTAAGGAGGTTTAAGTCGACTTAAATTAAGCCACGTCCACACTAGGCTTTCATTAAAAGTCGACTTAAGAAATTCCTTAAGTCGCCTTAATGAAAGCTTAAGTCAATTTTATAACAACCACTCATTAGGTCGACTTAACCCTTAAGTCGACTCCTTAAGTTGACTTAAGGATGGTGTGGACGTGAGAAACTCTCAAGTCGACTTTATTAAGTCGACTTAAGGGGGGTTAGGTCAATTTAACAAAGTGAACTAAGTCGACTTAAAGCTAAGTCAACTTAGTCCACTTTAAGTCGACTTTAATAATGTCAACTTAAAGTTGACCTTATTAAGTCAACTTAACAAAGTCAACTAACTTTTCTAGTGTAGACATAGCCTAGGAGACTAGAGTCATATCTGACTGCCATCTGGAAGGGGACAGAGAATTATAGATTTTTAAAGGTTAGAAGAGGCCAATATGGTCATCTAGTCTTGCTTCCTGCACAGTGCAGGCCACAACCTTCTGCCCACTCTTGCAATAGACACCTAACCTCTCATTGAGTCATTGAAGTCCCCAAATCATGGATTAAAGACTTTGAGGTACAGAGAAACCACTAGCAAATGACCCATGCGCCATGTTACAGGAGAAGCCAAAACACCTTTAGGGCCCTGCCAATCTGCCTGGGAAGGATGGGGTGGGGGAAGAGAGTAGTGGAGACTTGGCAAGGAGGTCTCGGACCATAACAGTCTTGACAAATGCAGAATTAGGCACGGACAGAAAGTGGACATGTAGCAAGGTTGGTAGCTGTACAGTTTGCCACAAAGGGGAGCAAACAAAGAACCCCATATTGCAGACCTCTTAGCAAGCCCTGGCCTGTGCTTGATACATTACATCTGAGGACTCTGCAGCTCTGGACTGGGAGGATACAAAGGTACCTTAAAGTCATTTTTAGGCCCGTCATTCCCTGGACTGCAAGTTGTTTTCTCTCTCTTAGAGGAAGATACAGAATCTCATCCCAAGGGAAAGGAGCTAGATGAAATCTATGTCATGGGAAGCTGTGAGGAATAAATCATATTTTTGCATAGCTTTAAACATATTCAGAGTTATATGTATATTCTCTTTCTTCTCCATTGGAAACTGGTGGGACACAGAATTAGCAGTGTACAGGGAGAGGGAGGAAATCCCCTTGTGATGGAATTTGTAGAATGCTAGATACCAGGTACTTGTCTCCTTACACCTGAGCAGCTTGAAGATTCCATGCAATAGAGTTGTCTTCTTTCTTCTTAGCTTACATAGCAAGCTGATGTTTACTTTGAATAGGATTGGTCCAACGAACAACTAATAACTGTGGTGGTATGGGGCTTTTATGCCCAAGAAAGCTGCAGACATTTTCCTCCTGTGAGGGGCCCTATGTGCCTGAGATTCTTTAGAAGTTTGAACACATAATTTCAACAAAAGAGTACTGTGTAAACTTTTACACATCTGACAAAACAGCTGTGAATTTGAACTTCTATGCAAGTGGTGTGATTTATAGTAAAGATTAACTCAATATCACAGTCTAGAGTCATTGAAAATGGAAACCATAAAGCAAGGCACAGACTGGAGTAGAAAACAGGAGATCATCATGAGGGAGCTTGCAGAATGGCAGAAAATGTAAGCAGCATTAAGAAAATTCTGACATTTCCTTCCCAAAGTCAAACTTAAAAGGTAAGAGACAAGAACCCAAGTATTAGAATTGAGTTCTGCTCCTAGTTACGCTGGACTAACTGAAGTCAGAAGTTTGTTTCTTTTCTTTGCTTCCATTTTTGTTTCGTGTGGAAAAACTAGTTATTTCACAACTGCGCAAAACTAAACCAAAGAAAAATACACTCAGTAACCACCAACTGAAGCTTTAGCTAGATCTTCTCTTTGCCTTACACATATTCACCATTCACACAATGCAAGCACATGCATTTCACAGAGTGGAAGATAAGCCTATTTCTTGTCACTCTTCTTTTCTAGATGGTTTTGCTGTACTCATATACCTTTCTAGAGAGCATGCTAGAGTTATGTGCACAGCTGAAGAGGGCTTTAATGAACAAGACACTGCAGTGTGTACCCATTATTCCTGAACCTCAGTAAAACGTGGAACTGCTCATTTTTGAAAGCTCTAGTTTTGTCAGTCCAGAAAAGATTATTTGTTTCAGGTAATGTATTCCTACTTACATCAGCTAATCCTTCTTTTTGGTGAATCAGGCACAGTATGTCAGAGATCTTGTATGCAGAGACTGAAGCAGTAATTACAGAGACACTGCATGGAGCCTTGTGAGATGATGTCCTTACTGTGAAGCATTCTGTTTTGTCAATAAGCTTACATCAATACTTGGCAGGTTGTTTCTTCAGTTTTAATGTTTCAGAATATAAAACAGACAAAGTTACTAGTATGAAACTGGAGCTGCTTTGCATTTACAATTGACAAATCCTATTTTGAAAGCATGCATGAACATGAGGATCAAACTTAGCTTTTAACATTTACATTTTTTTCCTTTGGGAAAGTGTCTGATCCACTTCTAATTTACCTGTGGTTGATTTCTTGAATCTTTTCTAATCCCTTGCAGCTGAGATGGTTGTGCCATCGGAGAAGCAATTAACAAAGTCCCTGACTGGTGTGTACAAAGCATCAGTTATAGAAGTATAAAAGGTTAACCTAAATCCCAGCACACAGAGATGTCAGACTAGAACAAATCAGCATGGAGAATTACCTAGAGGCACCACAAGGTTAAGATGGAACATATGTATAAGAGAAAAAAAGCTCTTTATGACTAGCAGAATTCATTTTTCTGGCTGAGAAGGTCAAATGGACAGAAGATAAAACTGTCCATGGTGTGAATAGGGACTATCTCAGGCTCAAGATTTCACTTGGCAAACACCAAGTTTTTTGTCCATAATCTAAAAACATTTAAAGCAAAGTTATGAGTGAAGAGATATTAGTAAAAGTCAGCTGTGGAAGGACTTAGGCCAATCACTCAGTGATAGAGTTAATTAAGATTCTACTAGAAGATTTTTTTTTTCTTTTGGTTACATGCTCTCTAGAGCTGAAAGCATCTACTATGGGGCAATGATCTTCCCCAGCTTCAGCACTGAGGTTCAATCACTAAGAGCTGAAAACATTTAGATCTGAGAGTAACTTTAAGAGACCGACCTGCAGAGATCATAGTGGAGAAGCGGATGTAGTAGAAGGTGATGGTGTGCAGCAGGGTGGCTGGCAGGTTACTGGTGGAGTGGCCCGCAGAACAGTGAATGGTTGGGCGGGTGGCTGGAATATACCAGGTGGACCGTGGAGCACACGAAGTCCATTCTTTTCTCACAACCAGGGTATGAGGTGAATTCCACAGCAGTACCACTATACTCTGGGTCTGCCTTGACAAAGGACAACACCAATGAGAGGGTGCTGTGAAAGGAGGGACACATTTAAAAAAACAAAACAAAACAAAACTTTTTTGCTGGATTTAATAACCGAGGCAAAAGGAAACTGTCCAATGCACTCTGGGGCAGGTGTTTTTGTTCATGGTTTTGTGTGTGTGAATCCTGCTTGTGGAGTTTCCCAAGTTAATGTTGGGTTACTTCTCTTTTATGAAGTCTTAAGTCTTTTTTCAACACGCAGTGCCTGTGCTTGTGAGAAGGGAAGTATTGCCTCTACAGAGGCTCAAGGGATGATGTGTAATTGTCCCAGGTTACTAGGTGGATTCTTGAGCCATGTCTATATTGTGTGGTTGACAGGAACTCCTAGATATTGAAACCGGCCCTTGTTGCTGTCGATTCCAACTGCCAGAAGGGCTACATAAATTTGTCACCTAAAAATATTTGAATTTCTCTGTGTTCAACAGATTGCGCTAACTGATTCCTAAGACAGGGATTTTCCTCTCTCTGTATATGAGCACATAAGCTGTTAAATCTACCATGGAATATATCCACCAGATCACAATCCACAAACCCAGGCCATTGGGTCCCTGGACCATGATGAACACCCAGCACTTCCATGAGTATCCAGAGAAGGGTCAGCCTGCATGACCCTCCCCATGCTCCCAACTTGGAGAAACATCTAGCCACCCAACGGGCTGAAGAGTTCTATGTAAATGAGGAAGTAACAACTGACAGTTTTGTCTGAGTAGCTAGAGGAATCCCTGGCTGGCTGCTTCAATGTACCCCTTCTGATTAGCTGACTCCTAAGCAGTGTTCCCTCTAAGCTGCGCGGGTGCGCGGCTGCGCAGCGGCCGTCGCACTCCCCGCGCAGCAGTGAGGGACCCCGCGCAGCCCGGCAGCCCCCGCTGCTCCCTCCAACCCCCGGGGCTGCGGCTTTGCCGCGGCACACCCGGCCTGCGCCCAGCCTTTGGGCTGGCCCTCCCCGCCCCCAGGGTGGGACAGGCAGGCTCAGGCTCGGGTCAGGAGCGCGGGCCTGCCTGCCTGCCTGCCCCATGCGGCCGGGGCAGCGGGGTGGCTGCGGCAGCGGCAGGCTCCCGGGCTCCCACCCGCCGACTGCCTCCTTCCCGGGGCCGGGGCCGGGCTAATCCACAGCCCCGGCCTCCCAGCACGGGGCCGGGATCAGCCTCCGGGGCTGGGGTCTGCTCCCCCCCCCACCGGCGGCTTCCCAGGGCCGCGGTAGGGTCCTCCCCCGCCGGCGGCCTTGGCTTTCTTTCTTTCTTTCTTTCTCTTCCTGTTTCCTCTTCTTTCCTTCTTTGTCTTTCTTTGCCTTCCTTCCTTCCTTTCTCTTCCTTCTCTTTTTTCTTTCTTTCTTTCTTTCTTTCCTTCTTTGTCTTTCTTTGCCTTCCTTCCTTCCTTTTTCTTTCCTTCTTTTTTCTTTCTCTTCTTTCCTTCTTTCTTTTTATCTTCCTTCCTTTTTCTCTCTCTCTCTTCCTTTCTTCTCTCTTTTTCTCTCTTCCTTCCTTCCTCCCTTCTTTTTTTCCTTCCTTTTTAAAAAAAAAACTTTTAAAAAATTAATTTTAAATAAAAACCTTTCTAAAAATTAAATTTCAATTCAAAATTCATTCAAATTCAATTAAACACAATTAATTAATTCTATTTACAATTACTTTAACTTCAATTAATGCCTATAATTTCTGTCGTGTGAGTTTGCACAAAAATTTTATTAGAAAAAGTTTTGCACACGGCTTGAAAATTTTGCACACAAGCCGACAAACCTTAGAGGGAACATTGCTCCTAAGCCCTCCTTCCTTGCCTGCTCCTGGTTCCTCTTCTACCTAGACCTCCCAATTTATATTGTTCTGCAGGTCCCTGCTTCTCTCCCTTACCTATGACTCTGTCTCTGACCCCTGTCTTGGCACCTGACTTTGTGTCTGGCTCTGGCCTTTGGCATAGTACTTCATATGGTCTTTGGCTGTGCACTTGCCCCCCACCCCCAATCATTAGGGATGACCAACCATGACCCAGTCATTGTACAGCCCTCCATACACCAAATGTCTACTGGTGTTTATATAAGATTACACTGTAATATATTTATTGTCTGATTTATAACTTTGAATATAGTGAGCTCAGAATTTCAGGCCTTCCTGAGACTAAACTCTTGCTTCAGCCAATAGGATATTTATGTATTGAAAAGGAATACAAGATTAGGCTTGGTACCTGTACAGTCAGTGAACTCTTTGGACTAGATCCTCAGCTTGTGTAAGTAAGTGGGCACAGCTCTATGACAACTATGATGTGTGGTGATTTACACCAACAAGGAATTAGCCTGCTATCTATAAGTAATAGAATGTTTTGTTAATAAACATATGTATATACTATTAAGTATGCAATGCTTTTTGAAACTCTTTTGTCCCAGGGTAAAGGTTACTTCTAGAACTTGTGGCTAATACATAAAAGATGTGCAGACAGGAATGCTTAATGTTACAGTTTTGCTCAAAACTAGTCTAACAATCATTTTGTTGTTGTTATGAATTCTACCTATTGTTCTCAAAGTGTTATATAAAAATGAATGAATTAAATGTGTGTATGCTAGCGCTGCTGGAGTCATTCAATAGATGTGGCAATATCCTGCAATATCCTTGAAAAGTCTTATTGAATTTAGTTTAAGTATCTTTGGAGCCCATTGTATTATTGTGGGCTCAGGTTGTATGTAACCTCTATGGGGAAAGATGTGATATGAACCTGGAATGTGTTATGAACTTTTAATCACAGTAAACCCGCACTAAAGAGTAGGTAGGAGTGACTCCTATCGCAACCTGTGTTGGCATTACGAGGTGATCTCTGATAAGCTTATAGAGCATGCATGTAGGGTCTTTTATTCCTTCTAATGTTTTTCTATAACACTTTTACCTTAAGAAAAAATATACTTGCTCAGAAACAACTCTGTGATAATTTGTAACTTCTGGCATTTAAGCCTTTAGAGAGAAATCAGAGTGCAGACTCAGGCCTGTTTAGGCAATCTGCCTTGCTGGGGATATTACTGTGTAGATAGACAACTGCAGCCTGAAAAATCCCTGCCCGGGGGGGGGAGAGATGTGAGTCTTTTCCTCAGTGAGATAATGGTTGAGTAGCTGAAAACCAAGAGTGGGTTTCCTTGGTGGGAATCTACAACTGCAAGAGTCCTGAATGTGATGTAATCATTATTGAAATGTTGGAAGGAGTTCAGAAAATAGCAACCAAAGAGATTAAGAGAGGAGGGACCAATTAATGAGAATAAACTAATGGGCAGAATCATTCATTCTTTATACAGGCAACATTCAATGGAAGGCTTTTTTTCCCTGTAGCAAGGACAGTGTAACAAAAGAAATAAACAAACAAAAAAAGGAAATGTGGATAGCCTAGCTAAATGAAAACTAAAAGGATCTGATAACCATCTACAGTACTTGAAGGGGGAAGAATTGTGGAGAATGATTCAAGGCAGTATAACTAAGAGTAAAGAGATTACCGTATTTTTCGGACTATAAGACGCACTTTTTTCCCCCCAAAAGTGGGGGGAAAATGAAGGTGCGTCTTATAGAGCGAATGCTGGGCGCGCGGCCGCAGAGCGGCCATCGCACCCCCTGCGCAGCCCAACAGCCCCCGCTGCTCCCTCCAACCCCCGGGGCAGCCGCTTTGCCGCGGCACACCCGGCCTCTGGGCTGGCCCACCCCGCCCCCAGGCTGGGACAGGCAGGCTCAGGCTCGGGTCTGGAGCGCGGGCCTGCCTGCCTGCCTGCCTGCCCCACGCAGCCGGGCCAGCAGGGTGGCTGCGGCAGTGGTGGGCTCCCAGGTTCCCACCCTGCTCCCACCCGCCGACCGCCTCCTTCCTGGGGCCGGGGCCGGGGCCGGGCTAATACACGCCCTGGCCTCCTAGCACCGGGCCAGGATCAGCTCCCCCCCCCCACCGGCGGCTTCCCGGAGCTGCGGCAGGGTCCTGCCCCGCCGGCGGCTTCCTTCAGCCGCGCCAGGGTCCTGCCCCACCGGCGGCTTCCCGGAGCTGCGGCAGGGTCCTGCCCCGCCGGCGGCTTCCTGCAGCCGCGGCAGGGTCCTGCGGCCGCGCCAGGGTCCTGCCCCACCGGCGGCTTCCCAGAGCTGCAGCAGGGTCCTGCCCCGCCGGCGGCTTCCCGCAGCCGCGGCAGGGTCCTGCGGCCGCGCCGGGGTCCTGCCCCACCGGCGGCTTCCCGGAGCCGCGGCAGGGTCCTTCTTTCTCTTCTTTCTCTTCCTTCTTTCTTCTTTTTCTTCCTTCTTTCTCTCCCTTCCTTCTTCTTTCCTTCTTTCTCTCCTTTGCTTTCCTTTTTCTTTCCTTCTTTCTCTTCTTTGCCTTCCTTCTTTTTTTTCTTCCTCTTTCTCTTCCTTTCTTTTTTCCTTCTTTGTCTTCCTTTTTCTTTCCTTCTTTTTATTTCTTTCTCTTCTTCGCCTTCCTTTCTCTTCCCTTCCTTTTCTCTTCTTTGCCTTCCTCTAAAAACTGGGTGCGTCTTATGGTCAGGTGTGTCTTATGGTCCGAAAAATACGGTAAATTGGTTAAAAGAAAACTTGAGTGTAAAGAAAATGGCCCTGATGTTTAGATTTATTAAAGTACAGAATGGCCTCCCAAAAAAGCTGCAGCAACTCCATAGCTTGGGTAATTTATAATCAAACTAGGCAACGTGCTGAAACATATCAATAGCAGAGAGTACAATCATGCAGTGTCAGAGAATGGAGTAAATACTCCATAGGGTTTTTTCCTCTATCTTATCTCAGTGATCCATGTAGGGTATGTATTGAAAGGGAAGATACTACTCATGGTGTTCTTTCACTGAAAATTACACAGGTGACTTATATGGGCAGGATCCTCATTAGCCTCCACAGCGGGTTTAAGGTCTCTTTGGGTAACCTGTTGCAATGCAAAAGAACATTAGCAAGGGCCAAGGATTTTCCCAAATTGTTTGTAAATAGTGAGTACATGGCTATTATTGGGATACAGTACTTTCAGTCACTACTAACTTTTATGCTTTACTATGCCTCTAGATCAGTGGTTCTCAACCTTTTGCAGGTTGTGATATACTTGGTGGAATATTGTGACTCTACAGGACATACTAGCTCACCCTTCCCAGGCCAAATCGTGACATCTTCCCACCTCTCCGTGACACACTTACCTGTGTGTGGCAACACAGAAATGTGTCCCGACACAGTGATTGAGAATCACTGCTCTAGATGGAGATTAATCATGAAAGAAGGAATGGCGTTAGAGTTCACAGACTTGAACAATTTATCAGAGAAGCCCAATTGTTGTTGTTTTTTGGTTTTTTTCCCTCATATGGGACTGCAGCTACTATTGAGATTTTCTAATAAGTTTCCTCTTTATGTAAATGACTTGTAATAAAGTAGTTTCATTTGATTTAAATTCCTTATTGATTTAATTACTTTTTCTTTTATCCATCAGAAATGGCAGCAAAGAATATATTCCAAGTCCTTGGTTACCTAAGCTAGCATGTTTACTTCCATTGACACACACAGTGTTTCACTACATAAAACAAGTTTTCAATAATTGCTAGGATTATTTTTTAATCTTTTGCAGTTTTATTTTATACACAACTTTTAGATTGCACTGCTACCACAAAATGTGAACCTCCCATCCTTGGAGAAATACAAAACATGTCAACATCAATAACTGGCTCACTGGTATGTGATTAGCATAACAACCGATAAGTCTGAGGGTTATTTCATTATTTTTACCTTCTTCCTGGAGGTTAACTCTCTGATTAGACCACCCTGTTTACCATTGGAAATAAATCCCATAATCAAAAAAGCCACCTGATCAAAATTTCCGATTGATTTTTTTTCCTTTACTACTTTAGAATATAGATATTTTTAAAATAGGTTTCTCGGAAGAGAAATATTAGAAATAATGGAAGATCACTCAACTATTTCCTCCTTTTGTAGGCTAGGTGGAAATACGATATCTATCTTGGGTCCCTGAGATCTGTTTTTAAAT
Organism: Pelusios castaneus; assembly: GCA_007922175.1. Lineage (NCBI taxonomy): Eukaryota > Metazoa > Chordata > Testudines > Pelomedusidae > Pelusios > Pelusios castaneus. The sequence goes on from ML685791.1 coordinate 17,507,187, forward strand.
GCCTATAATTCACATTCACAATCCATGAATTGGGTCATCACTCTCTGAACTGTGACACTTCTTTTCTGCTCTAAATGTCACAGGTTCACCATACCCTTCCAACTCATGATACATTAATTCAAATTCATGTTTATTTCAGGAATGAGACCCATCTTTGCCTCAAGAAACTTTTTGTTCCAAAGTTACCTTGCTTGTCACTGTTCTACCTATAAGGTACGAAGAACAGACTTTCAATTCACCGTAATTTTTGCAAGGATTATATTTTTATATTTCCATTATATAAAAGTGAGATTTAATATTTTTAAACATTGTTTTAAATGAGCGATACTGAATATATGGTTCCTGAACATGGCTCTTAGTAACTCTTTGGGCTACCTGTTAAAAAGTGACTGCTAGTTTTGTATGCAAAGTTTAACCCCTGAACTTTTCACTAACACATTATATAATATCCCAGTGAAATGTGGACATTTCCTAGGTGGAAAAAATGACACTTTAAAACAAACATTCCCACCAAATGTGGTTAAATTATGTATGTGAATTGGTAATTAAGTTAAGTAAAATTTTCTATTTTTATTGTTTTGCTCATAAAAAATATATAATTATGAACTAATTGACTTAAAGGTCAGATGGTATAATCATCAATTCTGACCCTCCTGCACAACGCAGGCCACTGAATCTCACCCACCCACTCTTGTAATAGATCCCTAACTTATGACTGAATTATTGAAGTCTGCAAATAATAGCGTAAACATTTCAAGCTACAGAAGATCTACCAGCAAGATCTACCATGCCCCATGCTGCAGAGGAATGTGAAAAACCACTGGGGGCTCTGCCAATCTGCCCTGGAGGAAAATTCTTTTTCCATCCTAAATATGGTGATCAGCTAAAACCTGATCATGTGGGCAAGACCCACCAGCCAGATACCCAGAAAGAATTTTCTGTAACAACTCAGAACCCATCCCCTTAATCTCCCATTACAGTATATTGGGCATATTTACCATTAGTTATTACCTTTTAATAAAATAATCATTGGCAGATCCTAATATGCACCTTTATTTTGCACTTTTTGTGATTGTTTGAAGTTATTCTTTTGGCTGTTAAACTAAGGACAAGACTTTAAGAAAAGAGGCCCAGATCCTCAATGATATTTAAGCACCTAACTGCCATGTGGGCCTGTGTGCTTGAAGTTAGGCCCTTCCCTCCGTTTTTAGGCACCTTTACAGGTAGACCTGGTTTTCAGAAATGCTGAGCACTTAGCAACTCCACTGGGTATGGGAGATGTAATTATTTTTGAAAATCTTGGCCTGACTCCCAGTCCTCCAAATTATACATTTCAGTACCTTATGGCTTTATGGTTCATTTTAGTTACATTACTTAACATGCTAAGTAGATCTATTATATACAGAATTCAGCAAAATGTGTCAAGAAGTAAAGTACACTAAGAATTAAAATTGCAGTTATCATGCCATCACCTATTCAGATGGCTAGAGATTGTACGAATGAACCCTACCTATCCTCAGCAGGCTATCTGGGGCCAGATTGCTATTAAACAGCTAGCATTTAACAAGAAAAAACATGTAGATGAAGTGGCTGATTTAAAACATTGTGGTAAGCATCATTAAAACTCAGTCTCCTTAGAGCCTTATTAAGAATCCTTTCCCCTCCATAATAAAACATTTCTCTGTGACTATTTCGATTAGGAGTCTAACAATACAAACAAAATACCTCTTAATTCAGAATCCCACCAGAGAACCATTGTTGCTGTCAAGCTGCAAAGGCAGGTGGAAAAACTAACCTATCCTTACATGCCTCATTTAATCAATAAATAAAAAGCATTAGATGACTGCATTTTCTTGACTTTTTTTTTTAAAAAACGGTTTTTGTTGGTAAACATTTTACTTTCAATGAGTCAGCATTTATTTGGGAAAAAGACCCTTTTTGCATATACTTAGATCTAAGTACTCAGAGCTCTATTTTCAGTTGCCATAAGCCACTGCAGGCAGTGGAGCTATGATGATTTTTAGTATGATGTAGTTTATAGAGCTAAAAAAACTGACAAAAGAATTTTTGGTATGAAAAAAACTAACCCCCCGTACAATTTATAGACCTACAGGGCAAATTCTCTTGTGGAGTAAACTGGGGGAGTTCTAATCATACCAGTGTTGAAGTTAGCCCACATAATTCAAAGGACCTTGTAGCATCAACTATTATTGTTGCCTGGTGTGCTTTAAAATTTTATTTTTCTATTTTAAATTACTGCATGTATTTCCTTAAGTACCATGAAGTGAACATAAGATAAGGATGAGTGGATGGGTAAAAGTTTTTATCTCTATGTCACCAGTCCTGACTAACAGAGGCTGAAATTCAAGAGAAATTAATAACCAGTTACTTAGAAGAAATAAATTGGCAATCGTAGTCTAGCTTTTAAAGGGTAAAGAGTCTTATCCCAAAAATTCACCATCCTAATTGGCACTAATTGAATCCCATTGATAGTCCTGGGCCCTGGTTTTGGAAGTGGTACTACATGGAAGCACACCTGAGCCACCCTGAATTCCACTGTGCATTTGTGTAACTTGTAACATTGGGACCTTAATGAAGAAAGGCAGTACACAGAATTAATTCACCACTATTTACTTCGTGCAGTGTCAAGGGCTAGGTTTCACATACCAAATGCAATTGAAACTGTTTTTAAGAGCAGTCAGTACTGTGACAGATGAAGTGACTAAAGAGCTTCCTAACTTTGTTCGATGCTTGAAATAAAAGGAAGAACACCCATGAACACCAGTGTAAAGTCTGATTTATGCATCATGTAAACAACCCCTGAAAAACCCCTGCCAAATTTTGTGAGATTATATAACTGGAAATGAGAGCATACTGGATATAATAAATTAGAGAGAGTTAATTGAGCATACTTCTCAAACTGCAAATCCCAAATACAGTAAAAATTCAGCAAGGTACGTAAGCACATCCCACTCCAGTGCTTAATATTTGGTGCTTATCTTAGTAGCTTGCTGAATCAGTACTAGAATAAATAAGGCTGTTTTGGAGGCCGGTGCAATTTGAAGGCCTGACTGTTGTCCTACAGGCCTAGCATAGCTTCACTTGGAGGAAAATAGAGTGATCAGGAACAGTCAACATGGATTCACTAAGGGCAAATCATGCCTGACTAACCTGATTTCCTTCTATGACTGGATTTGTGGATGCGGGAAGAGCTGTTGACGTGGTATACCTCGACTTTAGCAAGGCTTTTGATACGGTTTCCCACAGCATTCTCATCGGCAAGTTAAGGAAGTATGGGTTGGACGAGTGAACCGTAAGGTGGATAGAAAACTGGCTAGATCGACAGGCTCAGCGGGTAGGAATCAATGGCTCAATGTCTGGCTGGCAACCGGTAATGAGTGGAGTGCCCCAGGGGTCGGTCCTGGGACCAGTTCTATTCAACATCTTCACTAATGATCTTGATGATGGAATAGACTGCGTGCTTAGTAAGTTCGTGGATGACACTAAGCTGGGGGGAATGGTAGATACTCTGGAGGGCAGGGACAGGATCCAGGGAGACTTGGACAAATTGGAACACTGGGCTGAAAGAAACCTCATGAGGTTCAACAAAGACAAGTGCAAAGTCCTGCACTTAGGACGGAAAAATCCCATGCACTGCTACAGGCTGGGGACCGATCGGCTAAGTAGCAGCACTGTAGAAAAGGACCTGGGGGTTACGGTGGACAGGAAGATGAATATGAGCCAACAGTGTGCTCTTGTTGCCAAAAAGGCCAATGGCATATTAGGCTGCATCAGTAGGAGTATTGCCAGCAGATCGAGGGATGTGATAATTCCCCTCTATTCGACACTGGTCAGGCCGCATCTGGAATACTGAGTCCAGTTTTGGGCTCCCCATTACAGAAAGGATGTGGACAAATTTAAAAAGAGTCCAGCGGAGGGCAACAAAAATGATTAGGGGGCTGGGCACATGACTTATGAGGAGAGACTGAAGGAACTAGGCTTATTTAGTCTACAGAAGAGAAGACTGTGGGGGGATTTGATAGCAACCTTCAACTATTTGAAGGGGTGCTCCAAAGAGGAGGGAGCTAGGCTGTTCTCGATGGTAACAGAGGACAGAACAAGGAGCAATGGTTTCAAATTACAGCTGGGGAGGTCAAGGTTGGATATTAGGAAAAACTTTCTCACTAGGAGAGTGGTGAACCATTGGAATGGGCTACCTAGGGAGGTAGTGGAATCTCCATCTTTGGAGATTTTTAAGGCCCGGTTGGACAAAACCCTGGCTGGGGTGATTTAGTGGGAGTGGTCCTGCTTTTAGCAGGGGGTAGGACTAGATGACCTCGTGAGGTCCCTTCCATCCCTATTGTTCTATGATTCTATATATGCTTGTACTGCACATAACTTTTTGTTCCCATCACTATTATTTATCCTTGAGCATCTGAGGGTACACTTTTCAATAGCCAAGGGGCATATTTTTACACCATCCCTTCTATCACCATATATTGTTTTGACACCCCGAATTATCATGGTGAGAATGGGATGTAGTCAATGATAGGAGCCCAATTTAGGTAATCGGCATATATGATAATGATAGAGAAGTAATTAGGTGAATGTTGTGTATAGAAGGATATAAAAAGTTATTACTTAGATACAGGGGCATGCTTCATCAACACCTGATTCCGCGGAGGTGCTGTCAGTATCGGAGGCCACAGACTCCCTGGAGGAGCCCCTGATGAAAGCCATTCCTGTATAAAACTTGCTGAGTGACTGCTTTTCTCCAGGTTTAATGAGTATGATATACTGTACTTAATTTTAAGCTTTGTATATAAGTATTGTAGTTGTAGAAAACCTTGCATATTAAACCTTATTGATCTGCAAATTGGGCATACCGTGTCTCACTGGTATTCACACTGATCACTAAGCATCCAGTATCAACGGGTTGAACAAACTATTTGTAGTTATAATTTCCATTGTAACTGAATTTTTTTCTTTGGTTAGCAAACCAACCCTGATTTTTGCAAAGGGAGTTGTAAATACGATTTGCAGCTTGTTGGCTGCTCCACTATTTGCTTTAATTGTACATTAATCCCATTGCAGCATTGACTATAATTCATGAAACTTTCAACAAATGAAAGTTTAATACATTTCCAGACAATGAGAATAATCATAAGACTCCAGTAATCATGACAAACCTAATTTAATACTTTTATTTATTATATTTCTAAATCTTTTATTTAACAGTGCTACCTTTTTATCAGCTCTAAAATCAGAACTGTCAGGGAAGACAAGGTTACAAACCCGGCATCTTTTCTTAATGGTGGTGCAGGAACCATGCTATCCTGTACTTCTTGGAAGTGTTTTCTTTTTGGCTGAGGAACAGTGACTTCCAAAAAGCACCTGAGGCTTGATCTTGTTCCTATTAAAATCAATGACTAAACTCCCATTGATTTCAATGAAAAAGGATCAATCCTCTACTAAAGTGAAATGTAATGCTGTAATTCAGACCTATTTTGTCTTTTGTGCTTCTCCTGAGAGTAACTGACAACTGAAACAGTTTACCAAGGGTTACGGTAGATTCACTATCATAGGCAATTTTTAAATCAAGACTAGATTTTTTTTTTTAAATACCTCTCCCTTTGAAAGGAATTACTTTGGGGAAGTTCTATATCCTGTGTTATATAGAAGGTTAGACTAGGTTATTATAATGGTCCCTTCTGGCCTTGGAATGCATGAATAGATGAATTTAACAATATTCTGAAATTTAAGGAGAAAATAAAAATGCATATGATATGTTCATTTATAATGATACATTCCCCCAAAATACCATGGTAAGTTTCTGATATACATGCTAATTGATATCTAACTCAGTATGTCATACCACATATTTTTCACATTTACTATTGTAGTCAATGATACTCATAGCATTGAACATAATGGTAATTTTCTTGTATGCATAGCAAATGTATGCATTATTTTGTGACTATTGTTGTCTTTATTAAAAAGAGAAGAAAATAATTTTAAACAAACGTTTTATGCTTAAAATGTATATAATTTTCATTTTAGTCAGTGTAGCAAGGGCTTAATTGTTGCCTATATGAAATCTTAGTTGTTAAAATGCAAATACTGCAGTGAGAAACATTTTATGTACTCCCACAACAAATTCAGTGCAGAGTGTAGCAACTACTTTAGACAGCGTTATTACGAACAAAAGTGTATTGTGGCTGCTTTGTCTCAAAAGAACAATACAGTTTTGCCTTGTTCTAAAAATAAATAAATAAATGGGACATATAATGATAAGTTCTAGAGAGGTAGCTGTGTTAGTCTGTATACAGCAAAAAATGAGTCTTGTGGCACCTTGAAGACTAACAAATTTCTTCGGACATAAGCTTTCGTGGGCTCCAACCCACTTCGTCAGATGCAACATATAATGATGATACTATTACCAGCAGCATTGCTTTTCTCCTCACTGATGTTCAGCTATATGCAAATGGGTAGATTTATTAAACCCAGATGGGACCTCAGACACTAAACATGCTGAAAGCAACTTTAGTTCAGGTTACACCTCCATGAATGAATGAGCAGTGGTTTGCTCAGTGCTAAAGGGCTGACCTGCAGTAAAACAAACAAGAAGTCTTGTTCCAAAGGGGTAGCCGTGTTAGTCTATTGTAGAAAGACAACAGAGTCCTGTGGCACTTTTAAAGACTAACAGATTTATTTATCGCATGAGCTTTCGTGGGAGAAAATCCCACTTCGTTAGACGCTTTGAAGATAGGAAAGTTACAGAGTGGGAGGAAATTAAATGCAGGGGAGTATATGACATAGCATCAGGTCAGGCTGTAACAGCAAATCAAAATAGGTGTTAGGATTCAAAACACTGGGGAACAGCACATAGAGGAGGGGGAGGTCAAATCACTTGTTGTAATGCGAGAAAAATCCATAGTCCCTGTTTAACCCCAAGACAACTGAGTCAAATTTGCATATAAGTTCGAGTTCTGCAGTCTCTCTTTGAAGCTGTGATTTGTTATTCATCTGTTTCAACACAGCTATTAACAAGTCGTCAAGGGAGTGAGCAGGGAGATTGAAGTGTTCCCCTACAGGTTTTGCAGTGTTGCAATTTCTGATGTCAGATTTGTGTCCATTGATTCTTTGGCGCAGAGACTGTCCTGTCTGTCCAATATATAAGGCAGGGGGGCATTTCCGGCACATGATGGCATAAATCACATTGGTGGATGAGCAGGTGAACGAACCCTTGATGGAGTAGGTGGCATGATTAGGCCCTGTGATGGTGTCATCAGTGTAGATATGAGGGCAAAGTTGGCAGCGTGGTCTGCTGCAGGGCTGTGTTCCTGCTTTAGTGTTTCTGTTCTGTGATCTGTAGTTGCTGGTAAGTATCCTTTTAAGATTAGGGGGCTGTCTGAAAGCAAGGAGAGGTCTGTCTCCCAAGGCTTGAGAGAGTGAGGGATCATCTTGTAAAATAGGCTGTAGATTTTTGATGATGTGTTGAAGAGGTCTGGCTTGGGGGTTGTAGGTGGTGACCAGTGGCGTTCTGTTGTTGTTTTTCATGGGCTTCTCCTGCAGTAGTTGACTTCTGGGTACCCGTCTGGCTCTGTCAATTTGTTTCTTCACTTCTGCGGGTTTGTACTGTAGTTTTAAGAATGCCTGGTAGAGATCCTGAAGGTGTCTGTCTCTGTCTAAAGGGTCAGAGCAAATGCGGTTATATCTTAGGGCTTGACTGTACACAATGGATCGTGTGGTGTGTCGAGGATGGAAGCTCGAGGGATGTAGGTAACTATACCGATCAGTAGGTTTGCGGTATAGGGAGGTCTTTATGTGCCCATCGCTAATTTGCACTGTAGTGTCCAGAAAGTGGATCTCTTGTGTGGAGTGTTCCAGGCTAAGTTTGATTGTGTTGTGGAAATTGTTGAAATCTCTATGGAAATCTTCAAGGGCATCTTGTGGCACTTTTAAAAACTAACAAATTTATTTATTGCATGAGCTTTCATGGGAGAAAATCCCACTTTGTCAGATGCTTGCAGGTGGAGAACTTACAGAATAGGAGGAAAATAAATTCTGGGAAATATAAGTCATAGGATCAGGTCAGACTGTTTCAGCAAATCAAAGCAGTTGTTTAGATTCAGACCTTAAGTAGAAACTCACCAGCAGCGACAGACCAAACAACAGAAATATTAAGGCAGGCACGTAGCTCTGTAACAAACCCTGTTGCCATCTTTGTCCACATATCTGCACAAATGACACCATCATAGGACCTAATCAAACCAGCTACTCCATCCAGGGCTCATTTGCCTGCTCATCCACCAATGTGATATATGCCATCCTGCGCCAACAATGCCCCTCTGCCTTATACATTGGACAAACAGAACAGTCTCTGCACAAAAGAATAAATGGACACAAAGCTGACATCAGAAATAATTCAAAAACCAATATAGGAATATTTCAATCTCCCTGCTCAGTCGACGGAAGATACATTTATTGCTGTACTTAAGCAAATTGATTACAAATCAAAACTTCAAAGAGAAACTGCAGAATTGGAATTCATATGCAAATTTGACACTGTTGCTTTGGACTTCTTGACTTTCTTATTACAAAAGTTCCAAAGGGGCAGCCGTGTTAGTCTAGTTCAGCAAAACAAGCAAGGAATCTAGTGGCACTTTTAAAGACTAACAAATTTGGTGATTTGCCTTCTCTCTACCTCTTCCTCCCCTCCTTCTAACATGCTATTCCACACTGTTTGAAGCTAAACAACTGCTTAGATTTGCTGTACCAGTCTGACCTGATCCTATGATTTACATTTCCCTGCATTTATTTTCCTCCCTTCTGTAAGTTCTCCATCTTCAGGTGTCTGACAAAGTGGATTTTCTCCCATGAAAGCTCATGCAATAAATAAATTTGTTAGTCTTTAAAAGTGCCACAGGACTCCTTGTTTGTTTTGCTGAACTAGACTGAGACGGCTACCTCTTTGGTACTTGACCTGCAGTAAGATATTTAAAGATGTTAAAAATCCTGAGGATATTATACACTGCCACACCTTCTGTTGATTCTGACTGACTAAGAGGTGTGTGTGGTTTTTTAATTTTTGTTTTTTAAATGATGGGATAAGTAATACATGTCAGGTATCTCATTGTAAAATTCTATGGAGACAAGACTCCTATTATTTTTTCCCCATGAGGTAGCTAGGTGAGGTCAACAATATACTTCTTCCTGTATTTCACCTTGCCGCTTTACCTTGTAGTTAAATTATATAGCCTATATATATTATATAAATTATATATATATATATATATATATATATATATATATATATATATATATATATATAATATAAAATAAATTATATAGACTATATATATTATATATATGTGACTGGATTAAGGGGACCATTTATAATATTCTTTAACTTTTGAAATTAAAGTAATTTACATGAGATATGCCATGTCAGGTATTGTTAGAAAGGTTTGCTAAGGGTGGTGATGATGTTGTTTATGAGCATGTGTCATATTTGTATTGGAAGTTATGGATATGTTTGATATATTTGTAGTTCAACTTGTATTGTGTTTCTGGGTAACATCCCACATAGAATGGATGCAACACTAGCTGCTTGACAGCCCATTAGGGAAACTCAAAGGTACAATGAACCCAGGGAAAGAGCTCAGAGACTACACCTGATGAGTCACCAGAACTTATTTGTTTGATCCTGGACTCCATATTATTTCAGTAAATTTCCATAAGCAGCATGGCAAAAGCCAAGGGGCATAAAAATCAACTGCACCATATTCAGTTGTCAGTTTTCAGTCAGTCTTTCCGTTTTTCAGTCTTCACTTACCTTTGGATCAATTTATCTGCAGATGACGCTGTGAAACAAAGGACTGAGACCAATACAGATACTGTATGCACACCAGACAGGACTTTACAAGCTTGGAAACTGCACAATTCTATTGAAAACCTGACATATTATGGACTTCTAAATCATCTGTATGTAGGTGATTACTTTAATCATTTAACGTTTTTCTTTTTTGTTTCTTTCCTTTTATAACAAACTTTTATTTTTACTTACTAAAGGATTGGCTGGCAGCATGAGAATTTAGGTAAGAGCTAAACTTGTATTCCTCTGGTAAAGTGGCTGACCCTTTGTAGTCAGGAGAACCTTTCTGGCAAAGTCCATAGAGTTTTATATAACTTTTCTCTTTACTGGACCAGTGGCTGATTGGGAGCCAGAGACTGAAATGCAGGGAAAGGGGCTGTTTATATTTTTGGTTTGGCTTCTTGATGTTTTGGCTTCTATTGCTGAGGAATTGGGAGCATTGTTTGTGACTGGTTGGGAAGTTTGACTTCAATGTCACCCACTAGTGCTGGGAAGATCTGCTCTCCTTTTGCAGTCTGCCCTGACTTTGGCATTTTCAGGTGACCACTCTAGGTGCAGGCAGGTCACATATCTTATTTCCACTAGGCTTTTACTGTGGGATAGCTAACATATGGTAAAAATCATGGTAAAAACCCACTTTTTACTAATGAAAATAAAATCTCAGAATTTCAGAGAGAGGCAGGAGCCAGTTGCAAAAGATTATGGATTCTCATTTAGGCTAAGGCTACTTAACACAACTCTAGTTGTGAAGGGGGTTTTAATGTAGGTATAAATATAATTTATTTCCCCTTTTAGGACACTTTGTGTTGCTAAAGAAGTTAAAATGACCTTGGTGTAAATGAGAATCAGTCCCTGAGACACGCCCTGAGAAAAGCTAGATAAAAGCAGCAGCAGTATTCTGTTTACTTTGGAAGTTATTTTAAAACATCTTAGTCATTTCCAAAATACGACACTTAAATTTTGTTCAAGTTTAATTTTTTAGTCAAATCAGCATGTGATGTGGACAGGGGAATAATCAGACACAATGCCTGAGCATTCGTGCTGAGCATTGAGCATGGTGTGGGAGGTAAGGGAGAAAGTGCCACCATGCTCAACGCTCAGCACCAATGCTCAGGCAGCCCCCTGTGAAGAAAAGATCTAAATTTACCAATTGCAGTGGAACACACCTCGTGATTTCTTCTAGATAGCCTTAACTGACATCAATGATTTGGATGCAACACAAACCTGAGCATTAGTATGAAGGCTCTTCCTCTTCTCTACCCTCAGACTTGTCAAGTGATGCTGACTGGAGACCAGATTCTTATCCCATCCCCCCTCCTCTGCCTCAGAGGTAGAGAGAGGAGAGTCACAAGCTATGAGACATAGAGGCACAACCCTTCTTTATGCAATGTCACACTCAGAACCATTGGCCAGGCAAGTCATTTGAGTTACAGGGACATCAGCTGGATATGCTAACTCAGCCACCACTCTAGAAAGTGCTGAAGATGTGACAATGGTAATTTAACTATCCCATTCCCAACACAATTCTCCTAGATGCTACGTGGAAGGTAAAAATGCCCTAAGAGCAGTTTACTAATTTTGCTATAAGGAGAAAATCTCTTCTAGACTCCAAAGCTGGTCTTCAATCTAGCCCCCAGAACCAGCAGAGTCCAGCAGCTAGACTAAGGGAGAACAAAATGAAGTGAAGGCAGGGGTGAAGGGGCGGAAGGAAGGGCACAATTACTATTTCACCCAGGCAGCAAATTGTACCAACTCTTCTCATGATCGTGTTCCATCACCACCAAATGTGATTCAGTCACTCCGCCCTGCCCCTGCCCCACCACTCAATAACAGCAACAGAAGTTAGGATGGGTACTGCCCTCAGATGCATGACATGCTTCCATACTTCTTCATGCTGTGAGCACAAGAGAGGTGGGAAGAATGATGGAAAGAGAGAAGTGGCCTCCATGTGGTGAAAGCAAAGGTGTGTTAGAGAGGGAAAGGACAGGAGACTGGACACATGGGATTCTTCCCTGACCAAAGAAGGTATTTCCACTCCAAAGAAGGTATTTTCACCATTCCTGGCCCCAGCCCAGCCGATGAAGGGAGCATTTTATTTGAACTAATTCAACTTCTGGAATTATGTGGGCCTGCCCCTGCTGACCTGATTCTGCCCCCTTCCTCTCCCCGGCCGGTGTGCATACAAGATCTAGTGGTGTGAGGTCATGCGGGAGAGTAAGGAAGGGTGCCAAGTGGCACGCTCTTCAAAATAGCATGCACTGTCTGAAAGTGACAAAAACACATTCAGTTTTATCTCAGTACCAGCATAGGGGACTGTCATGGGGTCCTTTGTCCTGATGGGTGGCAGGTCCATAGAGTATGGAAATTGGGTAGCGGCCCGCATCTCCCAACTTTGGGGCACATTCCAAGAGCTGCCCTTCCTCAGTGAGGGTTGTGGCCTTTACTACAGGAATCCTCAAAACTGCACTTCAGCATCGAGTACCTCTGCCTAGCAGCCAGAGTTTCAGGGGAAGTCTGCCTGCTTCGGGGTAGGGTGGCCCACTGGCTAGAGTCCTCATAAAGGCTCCCCCTGCTTTGGGGTAGTGCGGCTCAATGGCCGGAGTCCTTGTAAAGGTTCCCCCTGCTTCGGGGAAGCACGGCCGAGCAGTGAAAGTCCCTACCGCTGTTCCCCTGTAGTGGGGTAGTGTGGTCTCTACCTGTTCTGTGGCAGGTGGGTGGTGGCCTGAGGGAGCACTGGCAGCGTGCTTCCTCCCTAGTCAGTTGTCCACCCTGACTGAGCTGGGTGGCTGGCCTTTATACTCTGAGCATGACCAGCAAATGTGGGGGGGAGGTTAGGGGGGCTCATCAGCCTGCAAAATGTCCTTAACCATTGCTTTACCAGTGAGGAGGGACGATATGCCCCATCACAGGGACAGACCACTAAAAAGAGCACTATCTGGTTTAAAAGAGGATGAATAGCCTGCCTAATTCAGGGTCAGATCTGAGATATCTGTCCTACCTACTTCTGCATCAGAAATGCTAGTGTAATATTTACTACTTGCATCTCAGAGCTGTATGTAGTACATACAAGGCTGCTTTTTAACTCCAGGATTGTCATGGATTTGATTGTTTGTGTAATCTAGCATTAAGGCACCACCAAAATCAGAGGTGGTTTATAGTTAGTGGATCTGAACGCCAACAATTTTATCCTATCAACAATCCAGTGGTTAACTGAAGCTAGTATTGGTCTAGCTTCCATACTAATGGAGTGATGGATGATCAATAGAAATGATTGGATAGCTGTGGCTGATGCTCCTCAAGTCCTTCTGAGTCACTTCTTCAAGAAATATAACATGAGCTTTAGGTGACAATATGACTGGAGTATTAGATACTTCTGTTTAGCTAATTTTATTTTAGACTATTCAGAGGCAGAGCATGAGCCCCTCTGATTATGCTAGTTAAAACAAATTAATGTACAATGTATGGTACTCAACTTTTTATAAACTAAATTAACTTAAAATAGCACTAAACCTTAATCATAAAAATAACTGAAAGATAATTTGTTTATCATTGAGATATTCTAAATTAATAGAATGTTCCTCAAATTAGCAGTTAAACCTCTTTTAATCCTCAGTTATTCAGCTGGTGTTGGGTGATTTAGGAATGTCAGAAATAAGAGAGATAAAACAGATTTGATTGAAAATTATGGTTTTAATGTGTCTATGTGCATGCATAATAGCTGAGGGCCAATAAATAATAATTACAGAACTGGCATGTTTTATTTAATACGGTGTAAGGCAAGCTTATCCAGCTGAATGGAATTTTATGTCCCATTGAAATTAACAGAGTTCTGCAGACACAAGGTTCTGGAAAAAAAGGATAAACAGTGAGATGTCAAAATTTGCAGATGATACAATTACTCAGAGTCCAAACAAACAAGGAATCAGGTGGCACCTTTAAAGACTAACACATTTATTTATTGCATGAGCGTTCATGGGAGAAAATCTCCCACGAAATCTCATGGGATAAATAAATTTGTTAGTCTTTAAAAGTGTCACCAGACTCCTTGTTTGCTTTTGCTGGACTAGACTAATACAGCCACCCCTTTGGAACTTGAAGTCCAAAGCTGACTACAAAGATTTACAAAGGGGTTTCTCAAAATGGACAGACTGGGCAACAAAATGGTAAATGAAGTTAACTGTTGTTAAATGCAAAGTAATGCACTTTGGAAAACATAATTTGAGCTATATCTATAAAATGATGGAGTCAAAATTAGCTGTTCACAGCCAAGAAAGAGATTTTGGAATCATTGTGGGTAGTTCTCTGAAAACATGCTCCGTGTGCAGTGACAATCATAAAAGCTAACAGAATGTTAGGAACTATTAGGAAAGGGAGAGATAAGACAGTAAATATAATGTCACTATATAAAACCATGGTATGCCCACATCTTGCAGTTCTGATCACTCTATTTCCAAAAGGGTAACAAAAATGGTTAAGGATATGGAACATCTTCAGTCCAAGGAGAGATTAAAAACACTTGGACTACTCATCTTAGAGAAAAGATGGCTAAGGCAAGGGCTATATGAAGAGGTCTATAAAATCATGAATGGTGTGGAGAAAGTGAATAGAGAAATGTTAGTTACCCTGTCATGTAGCACAAAAGCCAGGGTGAAAAGAAATGAATAGGCAGCAGGGTTAAAAGAAACAACAAGAAGACATACTTCTTCACATAGGCTATGTCCACACTGGCAATTTGTCGATTTAAGGAGGCTTAAATTGGCTTAAATTAAGCCACATCCATACTAGGCTTTCATTGAGTCTACTTAAGAAATTCCTTAAGTCGACTTAATGAAAGCTTAAGTCAACTTTGTTACTACCACTCATTAAGTTGACTTAACCCTTAAGTCGACTCTTTAAGTCGACTTAAGGACGGTGTGGACATGGAGTAACCCTTAAATCGACTTTATTAAGTTGACTTAAGGGTGGTTAGGTCGACTTAACAAAGTGGACTAAGTCAACTTAAAGCTAAGTCAACTTAGTCCACTGTGTTAAGTCGACTTTAATAAGGTCGACTTTAAGTCAAATTAAGGTCGACCTTATTAAAGTTGATTTAACAAAGTTGACTTAACTTTTCTAGTGTAGACATAGCCTTGGTGCCATGGGATGTCATGAAGGCCAAAAGTATAACTGGGTTAAAAAAAGGAATTAGATAAATTAATGGAGGACAGGTCCATCAGTAGCTGTAGCCAAAATGGTCAGGGATGCAATCTCAGGCTCTGGGTGTCCCTAAACCTCTTGGAAGCTGAGTGTCCCTAAACCTAGGGTGTCCCTAAACCTCTTGGAAGATACTCGCTGGATCACTTGATAATTACACTG
Source organism: Pelusios castaneus (assembly GCA_007922175.1). Lineage (NCBI taxonomy): Eukaryota > Metazoa > Chordata > Testudines > Pelomedusidae > Pelusios > Pelusios castaneus. The sequence goes on from ML685791.1 coordinate 17,522,419, forward strand.
CTGTGTTTGTTCCCTCTGAAGTGGGATTGGCCACTGTCAGAAGATAGGCTATTGGGCTAGATGGAATTTGCTTTGACCCAGAGTGGCCATTTTGATGGTCTGTTTGGGTCAACATCCAGGGTAGAGGCTGGTATATCTCTTGTTTAGAAAAGGCTATTAGTATTTCACATATCAGCTCTAGAATAAACAATAGAAAGTGACGTAAATCATGTTGTATGCCACTCGTGGACAATGCTATTGATAGGAGACATAGGAATTATTCTCCAATTTTTTTTCTGTTAAATTTCCAATTCCCTTTAAAATGATTAGGTATCGATTGCTTGCATGTTATTATTAAACATTTTAAATAAAAACATATTTAAACATTTTTATTGCAGTAGATGCCTCTGTAATATTAAATGTTAATTATGTGTCTGTCCTGAATAAAAGGTGGAATGAAATTAGAAACAATGCCACCAAACTGATTTACTATCTGGGTGATAGGGTAGCAGCACGATAGCACAGGGTACGGAAAGGATTAATAACAGATAATGTATTGATTGTACTACCAGGTTTTCAGAAAAGCTGCAAAAGCGATCACGAAGACAGGCAGATATAACCTTTGTAATGGAAAGTTTGACAACAATTGTGGGGATTATGGTGAAATCAAGATGGTGACAGCTACAGGTCAAAATTTTAGATAGGGCACAGAAATTGCCTTAGCTGTTCTTTAGCTGCACATGTACTAATTAATTAAGGACACTTTCAAATGTGCCCCTTAGTCCTCTAATATAGCTGCCAGCTGTTCAGTGCACAGCAGGTTCTTTCCTTGCTGCCCAGCTGCCACTGAGGAATCTTGTAACAGAAGGCATCTGTGTGCTCATATAAAAATTTTACTTACTATATGAATCTTGATGATTTTAATCATGGATGGTTATATTTAATCTTCTTAAAAATATTTGTCCTTGTCTGGAACTAAGCGGTTTATAAAGGGACTTCCTTTTTATTCCCCATGGAAATGAAGTATAACTAAAAGGGTTTGTTTAGAGTCGCCAGACTTACAGTGGATGGCTAAAGAAAAGACAATTTCGAATGTAAACTCCTTGGGACAAGAGCTAACTTTTATCATATATTTACATTGCAAATGGAGGATCAGTCCTAAAGTGTGGTATCTGGTCACTAATGTGATATTCAAGAATAATAAAGAACAATATATAATAATAAAACAAACCTGTTGCCTAAACAGCTTTCGGGGAGACATCTGTATCTTAAAGTCTGACCACAGCTGTTCCTAACAGACTGTATAACACAACTGTAACTCTGCACCTTCAACCCTCCTTTCAGCACACTCTCCTTTATACAACTACCTCTTCCCAACAAAATTAATTAAGAGTGTTTGACATGCTGGGAGGAGGTAATTTGGTAAGGGGATGGTAGAAGGCTGGCATCACTAAGAAATGTCATCACTATTGTTTGGTCTAGTGTTCTGCCATTGTGGTGTGTGTCTGAGGATGGAGTTAGTAGAGAGTCTGTAAGGTGAAGTGGCTTACCTCTTCATTACCTTTCTTTTATTCCTCTATGTAAGATATATTGTGTGTAATACATTCACTGTTTTTCACATCTTTTTGTGTATGAATTCCCTAGGTTTTTAACTGCTTAAATGGGGGATGGTTCCTAGAACTGTGCCAGAGAAACGCAGCTACTGATGGAGAAGATTATATCAGTCAACGGTAATATTTCTCTGACAAACAAAATCTTCTGTGTCAGCAGCTGCACATAAAACATTCTTCATTGCAGGATAAAATCAGATGGAAAAATATAGTTAATGAGAAAAAAATGATCTTTCAGAGATGATGTTATTTAATTAGTTTTGCATTGCAAAGAAGTTTTAGTTTAATGAGTAATGGTGAAAAATGACCCATAACCTGAAAAGATTTTTTAAAAAATGCTGTCCACTTCATATCTACTCATGACACCACTAACATTTGACTACTGATAGGCAGCACTTTAAAAAAAAGACATCAATCAACAAAAAGAAGTCATGAATTTGAACAAGTGGCCAATTTCGAGCAACTCTCATTAAAAGTCTATAAAAAGAAATCTAATAAAATACTTGGAAAATTCAATGGGCATAGAAACTAACAGCATCCAGTTTTACACTAAAAAGTCATGTACTTATAAAGAAAACAAGTGTGCATGCCATTTTGAGCCCATTTCAGAACATAACCTTAACAATGAAGTATGAACAATATCTTTAGGATAAACCCTGTTTTACCACATTCCTGTGGAAAGTCTGAACTCCTTGTCATCAGGGTTGTATTAGAAGCTATGGAACTGGAAGACCATTCAGTTGCATAGCTTAAAGACTGGAATGACAGTTAGTTTATTTATAGTACTTTGTCTTTCTCCAAACTGCAAGTTTTTAATCACAGAACACATGACCAATGGAAGCTCTGAGACCTAATTCTTATGACAAGAATCAGAAAGCCTGCCCAACCAGTTACTCCTTTGTTCAGACAATGATTTAAAATAATTCCCCAGCAAATGCTACAAATTAAAGTGAAACACTGTTGTCTTCCTTGGAGAGACAAAATTATGTGCCATTTTTGTCAAACAATGCAGATTTTTTTTCTTTTGCGGCAATTAATGATGATGCATGTAGTAAATTGCGAAGTATTCATGACTAATCTGGGTAGACAGGACTGTCCCTTGCTAATCACAATGAATATTGGCCTGTCCATAAAGAGCAAGGAGTGATGATATCAAAGAGAACAGTCAGCTATTACCAGGGCAAACTCTTGGCCATGAGCTTCTGTAGACGATAATATGAAAAGACAGAGATGAAATTAAAAGCAGTGTTAAGTATTCTTAAGGCAGAAACACAACAATAATTTCTTTGCAGACTACACAGGTATTATAGTGTGTTAAGAGAGTCTTAAGTTTTATTTTACTATATAAATTTTGAAGGAGTAAAATGCTTTTAATTTATTTTATATGGGGATAGAGTGTATCAAATAAAATATGTCTCAGTCATCAACAGTGTAGGGAGCAAATTTTTATATTGAAATAAATACAGAGGGCTGTTTTGCATTGTATGCTTTCTGTCTGTGGTCTGATATTTCTTAAATTACATAATTCACAGTAATTTATGATTCATGAAAGACATGTTTCCTAATGTATATCTAACTTGAGGATACTTATTTGAAAGCATTGTCATAAGACTCAGTAACTGTTCTATTTGGTCACACTCAGCTCTATTGCCCTCCTGCCAGTAAAGAGCAATGAGAACCCAGCAGAAGGATGGGTGACTCTTCCAAGACATCCTTCCTCAAGCCGATTAGAAGCCTTTCTGCACTTTGGGAAGAGGTAGGTGCTAAAAATCTTGGAGGAGTCATAAATTCTGGAAAGAAAACCCGTCCTTCCACAGGAACAGGAAGAATTCCTAGGAAAGTCTGTGTTTTAAATTAATGGAATTTCCTGTCTCCTGTATGATAGTAGCCAGAGGACAGGATGATTGTTGAGTTCCTGTGAGTTAAGTTATTTATTGAGAGGGATGGGCATTGGGCACCTAATATAATAATTCATTTAATTACATGATCATTTCTATTATCAAGTAACTTGCCTTGAGGAAAAAAACTTAAAAATGTGGAAGGTGTTCAGGCCCAGGATTTAGCCTCTTAAAAAGCTGGCTGCCATGTTTAGATCAAGTAGTGAAGAGAAGGAAGATCTTGCAATACTTGGGGGTGTGGGAGAAAAGAGATATAGCTGGGGAGATAAATTAAATATTACCTCTTACATCCTCTTAAAAGATCTGTTTTTTTTCTTTCACTTAAATCTCTTTGTTGGTTCATCTATCTTGCTATGGAAAAATCTCTTATTTCCATGTTTTACCGTGCCTAGGTACAAAAAAAGGTGACATTTTCCAATTGTTTCTTGTATTTAAGTCTCTCTCAGATGCTCAGGAAAATGGTGACATTTTCCAATTATCTCTTATCTCTTAGAATCTTCTTTCTTAAATTGCTTTCACTTGTCCAGCTTGTTAACCAGTCACAGTACAATTAAGGTTGAAAGTTCACTTTTTCTATAGATTATTAAATAACTATCCATCATCTCAGCCCTAAGTAGGTCTTGTAACATATATTCATCTTAAATGACCAAATACTTGTATGAAAATTCAGTATCTCCTTTTATAAATACAGTTTCTCCTGTGCTACAAATAAGTGTCACAAGCTGCAGAGACAGGATGACAAAAATACCTTAACAGTGCCAGTATTAGAATAAGTCCTGTTAAAAATGGATTAGCAGACAGAATGCAGGTGAGACTGTCAAAGGGCCAAAATGGATGCATTTTATCATTTAACTTTCTTTCTATTACATTGTGTATCAGAAATATCACCACATGGATTTATGTATATAAAATATAGGTTCCTATTAAATATAAGTGTGGTAGAGTAGCCTTTGCTACCTCTACCCCAGCCAACTGTGTTGGGGAAAAATAACTGAATCTGCAGTGTTAGTCTTATAATGTTAAAAGGGCCACAGGACTCTGTTTGTGAATCTGCAGTGCCTCCCAGCTGGGGGCTGATGAGAGTCAGGAAGAGCCAGGCCTAATGAAGTAACAGAGAACCTCTGATTCCTTGGAGGCGAGCAATATAAGGGGGCTAGAAAAGAGAAATAAGGAGGACCATGGCCAGGCTGAGGAGCTTGAGGTCTGCATTCAGGCTGCCTTGGGGCCTAAACTATCTCAGCACCCAGATTTCTACTAGAAAAGTTTCCTAAGCAACTAAGTTTTTGTTTTGGGGCATGTATACTACTGCCTCAGTCAGGACACCTGGATTCCTATCTTTATCTAAGCCCTCATATGATCCATAAATGTAGGGAAAACAGTCAGAGGGATGCCTTTCTCATCTGTGTAGAAAGAGCTGGTAGATGTGCTCAAAGGCTGTCTACTGGATTGGATCCCATTCAAAGTATGGTAGCGGTAGCACCCGCCTTTTGACTTTTAGCCCTCTAGTTAGTGCACTCAACTGAGATGTGGGAGAGTCAGATGCAATTCACAAGATTTGAACATGGGTCTCCTACAACCCAGCTGAGTGCTCTCGTGACTGGGCTCAAAGCTATTAAGGCATCAGCATCCCCCCCATCATTATATGTTGTAGAGTGAGGTGGCCACTCAAGTGATTTTCACAAGCTATGACTTGTGTACCTACGGTAAGCCTACGCTGCAATTAAAAACCCATGGGTGGCCTATGCCTGCTGACTTGGGTGCATGGGGATCAGGCTAAAGAACTGTTTCATTCAGTGTAGATGTCTGGTCTTGGGTTGGAACCCAGGCTCTAGGACCTTGCAATGTGGGAAGGTCCAAAAGCGTGGGTTGCAGCCCAAGCCCAAATATCTATACTGCAATTAAAGACACTCTTAACCAAACCCCATGAGCCTGAGTCAGCTGTCACGGCTAGCCATGGGTTTTTAATTGCAGTATAGACATACTGTCAGCCACCCAGCTCCAAGAGAGGGATTGCTATTAAAGGTAGGCACTTAGCTTTGTAAGGGTGTAGAGCTTAGGACAAACCCCTCTATTTGGCATCTCCCATTGGCTACCTTAATTGGCCCCTTGCCTATCCTGCTGGCATTTGTTAATTCATAGGCACTGTCTCTCTCTTTTCATTGTATAAGGGTCCTAGGTGCCTAACTCAGGCTTTGTGGATTGCAATGTCATTTCCGTGATTTACTAGATGCCTAAGACCCCCTGTGGTTCCCGGCCTCTATGTCTCAGATCCTCGTGTGTAAACTGGGGAAAATAGCACCTTCCTTCAGGGATTTTGTACTAATAAATACATGAAAGATTGTGAGATGCTCACATAGGATAGATAGACTTCAGAAAGTTACTCTTGTTTGTCAGCAGTAGGTAAAGGATGGGAGAAGGAAGACTTCTAAAATCTTAAAATGATTGATGAAAAGTAAACTTTATTGATCTCCTTATCCGGAGTGCAGAGATCACAGGAGAAACCACAGATGATTACCTAACAGTTTGAACACACAGTAACTTGCATAGAAATAAAACCTTCAAAATAACCCTTCCTCTTGAATCCTCTTAATAGCACGGAGACAAAATATAAAGAGACAAAATCCAATGCATAAGACAATAAGAGTGACAATAATTCCCAAAGCTACTCCAATGGTGATACCTTGGGTTAAAACTGAGGCATAATTAGAGGCGTTATTCATATCTAAACATGTACATCGTACAAGGGAAGGGAGATAACTGTGAGAAATAAACGAGGGGGATAACTACGTACCACGACCATCAAGCAGGTGACCAGCAACAGCATGATGTCTCGGACGAGGGTTGTAAACGACTCGGGCTGGCACTATCGGGAGCTCCTTCTACTGGCAGGGTGATCAAGCCTGGCAGTTGACACGTGGAGAGAGAACCCCTCGCTCCATGTGGTAAGGTCTTTTATTGCCTAGGCCACTCTCTGCAGAGGACGGTGATTGCCCAGATTTTACTGCAGTAAGAAGGGGGGCGAAAAACTGCCCGGTCCCCCTTGTCCTTATTTGGGCAAAGAAATTTCCACCAGCCCTCTAGGTTCCGGGTCAGTGCCCCCTATGCCTTGGGGAGGGCAGCGCATCCATACGAGGGTTTTGGCACGTACATGCCAAGCACATGCCTATACATGGGCGAGAGGGTTAACCCACCCGTTTGAAAGCTGGGAAAGGGCGAATCAAGGATCCAAATAAACCCGTGGATGGTCACGAGCCTGCCAGCAGTGAGTTACACATGTGAACCAGGGGAAAGTTTCCAGTAAACAACACCTTGTGGTTTTGCATAATGAGGGAAGTGGCGGCCATCTTATGGGGTACTCATATGCGCCCTTACCATTGTTTTATACAGAAAATCACTGTATTCAGTGGGATTTTTAGGTGTACAAGAAATTTAGGATTGGCCTTGCTTGTTTTTTCTATTGTCAGCCTCTGTGCTAGACTATAGAGACCCAGCTGATTTATCTGTGAATGCTACAATAATATTATGTTAAAGGACAGCATTTTTATACCGTTTTTGGAGAATGGTTGTTTTCATAAATGAGTGAATTAAACATGAATGATTTGCCAGGAGCTGTGTTCCTCTGGCAAATATGAGTCAGAGAAGTAGAAACCCAGCAGCACATCTGTAACCCACATGACCCTCACCAGTTACCCAACCAGTATCGTTCCTACAGGCATTTTTAACCTTTCATTCTGATTAAGTCTATAATGTCACTGACATATGTCTAAATATCATGTCACTTGAAATAAAGTGGATTTTTAGAGGAATAGATGTTTTGCTGTGAACTATAGACCATATATATGTTTCTCTGTAACATCATTTCCTTTTGGACTCGAAAAGTTCTTTAGCCTTGTGCCACTAGCTAAAATAATATGGGCAGATCTGTTATGGTCTTGATTTTATCACCAGCTGAAAGAAGCTTGCTTAGAATTGTATTTCTTCACTATGAATATTCTTGTTTTGTTTCTTTTCATTTTCAGTTGGTAAGAAAATGATGTATAATGCAGGTTACACTGAATGCTCATAAATAAGTAGCTCTCACAACTGACCAACAAAATGACTGGGTGTGAGGATTGAAATACAAGTTCTATGTAGAGAGCACTAATGGGAAACAGTGAAGGGTCAATGATGCGGCTCCTGATGGTTCATGTTCTATTGTCGTCCCTTTACAATTGGCAGAAGTCTGTCTACTGCTAGATAGAGATGTACACATTTATCTCAGCATATTATCAGAAGACAGGTTTCAACAATAGCTTTTCATCCTTTCTCCTACCATTAACTGTGGAAAATGCATCCAACAAATCATCATTGGTAGAGAGCCTCTGAAGGATTAGAGTCTACTCCCACACTTGTGAAAATCTGGAGTAATCACCCTGAATTAAGTAATGTTATTCTATATTCACTTGTGTGGTACTGAGAGCAGAATTTTGCCCAATCACTCTTAATATCAGTAATAGCAGATGGGCTGACACACCTGCTCATCTTGGCCTATGGGTGTTTTCCAAGACTTAAACGCTCTATTTTAAAAATCCAAGCTGGTATGATTGGGTAGCAGAGATAACCTTGCAGCTGCTGTAAAATGGAGGTGCTATAGCCATCATTTCATCTAAAATGCAGCACCCAGGAAAAGCTGGATATAAATAATGCTGCATCCAGCCAAGGTTTCATGATGCAAATGTATCAAAGCATCATCACACAATTCCAGCTTTTTGCTGGGCAGCTGGCTGCAATCAGCGTGGCAATTTGTCACCGATTAATAAAATCATCTTGCTGCTGGCTAGACTAGACAAAGAGCTCCTTTAGGAAAAACAGCCATTGCTAGCCTCTTTGATATACACTCTACATCAGTAAGGTGCAGTCACTATTAAGGGATCACACTTGGAAGGTGTCTGACCAATTGGACTCCTTCTCCTAACTGTAGCTATGCAAATGAACAAAAACAACGCCCTCCCCAAACCTAATATTCAAACAAAAAAAACCAATGTCTCTCGGTAATGTGGTATAAGATGTGAAGTAGCACTCATTTTACCTCAGGTCTGAATTTGGCCCACTCAAACTATATTTCATAATATAATAGCTTTAACTTGTACACACAAATGACTCTCAAGATGGCAATTTCCTATTTGATTACTAATTCTCTTTTATAATATCCAAAATACTTTTTAGGCTCAAATCCTGAAATATTAATCAGGCAAAACTCCTATTGGGCTATGGGAAATACAGGCCTCTTGAAGTTCACTCTTCTTTACAAACGACTTCTGTCTCAGACCTGATAAACTCACTACACCTAATGCATGACTCATGGTATTTAGCAACAAAGGGTAGTATGCAAAGTCTGCTGAAATCTTGTAACACATTGATACTTATAGCCATTTCAAGATGTGTGTGCCAGGCAATATTTAAGGACTAATGTAACCATATTGAAAATGTTGCCCTTATGGCCTTGGAGTGAAAGAGAGTCACCAAAGAATCATATGGCTCAATGCTGGCCCATTCAAGTGAGAGGGAGTTGTTCCACCTCCCTGGCTGGCCAATTATATAATGTATTGTTCAATTTTCCACCTTTGCACCAACCCAGAAAAGTCAATAGGAGAACCAGCAAAGACAAACTTTAAACCTCAAAACCACTTGACGTGTAAAGGAACAATAGGACAGCCAGGGGCTGCCCCTCTCTGTGAATAGAGACTTCTTCTGTGTATCACAAGCTGGAGAAACAAACAAGGAGCCTGGTGGCACTTATAAAGACTAACAAATTTATTTATCGCATGAGCTTTCGTGGGAGAAAATCCCACTTCAAGCATCTGAGGAATTGGGATTTTCTCCCACAAAAGCTTATGTGATAAACAAGTTCGTTAGTCTTTATACAGAAGTGCCACCAGACTCCTTGTTTGTTTTGCTGAACTAGACTAGCATAGCTACCCCATTGGAAGCTGGAGAAAGACACTGTGCCTCCAATCATTGAGGAGGTGTCTTGATGAGCAGGGGTGCTTCTAAAAGAATGGATCCTAACACCTTGGTGCTGGCAAGTTCTGCTAAAAACTGAACTGTGGGGTGAGAATCTACTTTGTTAGATAGGAAAGGTAACTATTAATAAGTGTAGGCTCCAGTTCATGTTGTGATTTTGTTTCGTATGTAACCATTTGTTTTGAATCTCTATTCTTTCTTAAATAAATTACTTTTTGTTTTATTATAATTGACCTTAAGTTCTGCATGTGCAATATAGAAGAGTTGGGCTACCATAAAACTGATAAACTCTGGTATATGGCTTATTTGGGAATGGAGGATCTGGGAGTTCTGTTGGTATGCAATGATCAGAGACAGGACAACACATGGGGATACTTTGAAGAGGCTCAGGGGGTGGAGTATAGCTATTGCCAACCTGTGGGAAGAGGACTGGTATAGCACAGAAGTGAGTGCCTGAGTGGCTGACATGCTGGCTGTGTTAGAGAGCTAACACCCAGCGAGCACAGATGAGACTACCATGCTGGTGGCAGATGAAACAAGGTGACTTTTAGCCTTAGGAGCCTAGGGAAGCATCACAGGCCAACCCATGAGAAGTACAAAACATCTTGTGAGGAAATATAGCTCCCTGTTTACATCAGTGGACATTATAGCATGGAGCACTTCTCAGGAATTGACTTACTGACTTAAGCATGAGTTTTTCTGAGCAAGGACTGAGTAGAAAATAATTAAATGGTGTAAAGAATACAGTACTTGGGCCATTCAATGTATACATTACAGCTGTGTAGAAAGTGTGTCGACATTGGTTGGATAAGCAAAAAAAAAGGGTGATATACTTGTTACTGCCTGGCTATTGTGTGTATGGAATGCATACTGTAACCTCATTTTGTAAAATAAGGGAATGAAGGATGGTAGGTAGCAGGCAGAGGAACTTCCTTGTAACATTTTACTCTAGGGCTTGAGGTACTATCCTGGGAGGTAGGAGACCTTGGTTCAATTTCCCCCACAGCCTGATGGTGATAAATTTAAACCGTGTCCCCTCCTACCACAAGGTGGATTTCCTAACTAGTGGGCTATAGCCTTATTCACACTCCATATGGCTCAATACATAATTAATTTATTTATACCAAGTGGAACAGCTTCAACGGGAGAACAAGAAAAAAATCAGAATATTCCATAGACTCAGAAATTGACTTGAGAGGTGGTGATTTGATAGCCAACTTCTGTCTCCTCAGTAGGCAGAGCGAGGAATTGAATCCCAGTTCCCCACAGGCTGGGTGAGTTAGAAGGGAGAACCTTCCTCTGGCCACTTCGTGTGCTCTGAGACCACCTTCCATCTTGGCCCTGCAGGTGACAGATGAGAGGCAATATCCATCTCCACCTGGTTAGTGTTGATGTAATTGAATTCTGTAGGATGGATGTCTTGGAACCACAACATATTTTGATTTAAAAACTAGAACAGCATAAAATTTACATGGCACATATTAAATGGATTAAAAACCGGTTAACTGATAGGTCTCCAAAATGTAATTGTAAATGAGGAATAATTATTGAGGGGGTAAGTTTTCAATAGTGACATGAAGGGATCAGTTCTTGGTCCTATGCAATTTAACATTTTTAGGAGTAACCTGGAGGAAAACAAAAAATTATCAATGATAAAGTTTGCAGATGACACAAAAATTGGGGGATTGGTAAATAAAAGGACAGGTCACTATTACAGTGTGATTTGAATCACTTGGTAAACTCAGTAGAAGCAAAAAAAATGTGAGTTTTAGTACATCTAAATGTAAATGTATACTTCTAGAAACAAAAAAATATAGGTCACGCTTACATGAAGGACGGTTCTATCTTCAGAAACAGTAATGCTGAAAACGATTTGTGGGTTGTGGTAGATAATAAGCTGAACTCGAGCTCCCAGTGTGACACTATGGCCAAAAGAGCTAACATGATCCTATGATGAATAAACAGGGAAATCTGCAGTAAGAATAAAGAGGCTATTTTACCTCTGCTTCTGGCACTGGGGCTACCATTTTTAAAATATTGTGTCCATTTCAGGTGCCCATAATTCATGAAAGACATTGATAAATTAGACAGAGTTCAGAGAAGAACCACCAAAATGATTAAAGGAAAACGTGCCTTACAGTGATGGACTCTAGGGGGAGTGGTCCTGCTTTTTAGCAGGGAGTTGGACTAGATGACCTCGTGAGGTCCCTTCCAACCCTATTATTCTATGATTCTATGACTCAAATAGGACAGTCTATTTAGGTCAGTGGTTTTCAATCTTTTTTCACGTGATTCATTTCATTCCCCTAAAATATTTTAAATGGAGGTATGGTCCCCTTTGGAAATCTTAGACAGTCTCTGGTTAACGAAGAGAAGGTACAGAAGTAACTTGATTATAGTCTATAGGTATCTAGATGGGGAACAAATATTTAATAATGGGCTCTTCAGTGTATCAGAGAAATGTATTACATGATCCAATGACTGGAATTTGAAGCTAGACAAATTCAAGGTGAAACTGAGGTGTTAGAGTTTTGACAGTAAGGGTAATTAACCATTGGAAGAATTTACTAAGGGTCATGGTGTATTCTTCATCAAGAACACTCTTTAAATCAAGATTAGATATTTTTCTAACAGAGCTGCTCTAGAAATTATTTGGGGGAAGTCCTATGGCCTGTGTTATACAGGCGGTCAGACTAGATGATCACAGTGATCCCTTCTGGCTTTGGAATCTATGAATTGTCTCAGGCATGAGAGAGGTGTCAGGGTGCCTGCCTAAAGCTGTAGTGCTCATGCCCAGAGACAGAAACTTAGGCACCTATGGGAATTTCACAGTGAAAATGTAAGCACTAAGGTATTTTAAACACCTATAAAGTTAGGACACAGTTCAGAGCACCTTTCCCATCAGTGGTCCAGAAAGAAGACCCACTCTTTTAGCCACCTCCTGGGGCCGTCACATCCCTTGTGGATATACATATCTCTTTTTCTTTTGATGGGGGGCAATTTCAGGCTGCACAGTTCCCAGTCTTCACTATGTATTTCTGGCACTATATATTTCAAGGACACCAACATGCTTTCTCTTCAGAGATGAAGTACCACACAGATTTCCTATGCAAGCCTACTTTATTCTTAAGGTAAAATGCTTTATAGAGAAAACAAATTAAAAACAAAACAAAAAAACCTCTTTACTTGAAGGCTAACAAGCTTAGTAGGAGTATCCCCAATCCTAACATGAATTCTGGCAGGCCCTGTATTTTCAGCCAAAGCCTAAAGATTTCATGGACCAGGGCTGCTGTCCATTTATTGGATCTGGAAGAAGAGGCCGAGTCCATTTAAAGGAGATTAGGCTCTTTATCAAAAAACCCCTTACTTTGTCTGTAGGTCCATGAAGAATTCAGTATGAATTGATATATACATACCTTTCCAAGGGGCTGTGTTGTTACAACCTGAGTGAATTTTGCCTAGTCACCACCTTCTGTTCTTCTATTTACCCTTCCCATAGAAATACATACAATTCTATAACAACACCCACACAGTTACATTTTTAATACAATGGACCCTGATGGCCTTATTGGATTAGGTTAAAATTTAACTTAATTCAATAAAGCTCATTTTGGATATTGCAGAAAAATTGCCAGTCTGTCAAACAGGGCTTTTGAGACATACAATGGAGCCTAAGTTTTGGAGTTAGGCCCCATTTCACAAAAGGATTTAGTGGCTTAAGTAATTTGCCAAAAGCTGCATATGAAGTTTGTGAAAGAAATAGGAAATGAACGCTGACCTTTGAAAGTCCCAGTTATTCCTTTAACCATGAGACAATCCTCTTTCCTCGCAGAGCCTTCTTTATTTCAGAGAAGACCTAATTCCTGGGGACCAGCTTTATGTGTCCTTATCTTCACTTCCCTTTTGCTTCACCAAAAAAGCCCTTTTCTATCTTTCCATGCTCTGCCCCACTCTCCAATTGTATGTTATTTTGTTTGGTTTTTATTTGTTTTAATCACTAAAATAGTATGCTACCTTAACTGCTTTTGTCCAATAGAAAGTGAGGCTATCTATATCAGCCTTCCATGCATGGAAAAAAAAAAAAGACAGACTAGAGGTGGAAGGAACATCCTCCCTAAAAAAACCCAAAGACAAGCCAGTAACTTAGCAGTTTCCCCATTTTCCTGAAGAGGAAGCTGCAATGTTGAATTATTGCCACCAAGTGGTGCTGTGTTAGGTTATAAATGAGCAGCATGCTAACCCGTACTGGCATGACTCAAAGATGGTGCCTCCCAATAAAGTGCTAAGCTGCTCTTGAATCAAGCAGAAACTCAAAACAGCTAACAAACAAACAAACAAACTTCTGTAAGGTAAGAGAGCCATGGTTTCTTTTATAGTTTGAGTGGAAAAGGAGGAACTCATTTCAACCATCAAGTCTCTTTGTATGTCATTGTTTTACAGGGTCATTATAATAGATTTTAGTGAAAGTTTTTAATAAAACTGGGATTTTGTTTTCTGTTACCACTTTAACAGCTCTCTTAGTCTCTCATTCTCAGTGGAGGAATGCTTCATCACAGCTTTCTTGCTGAGGACTAGATCCTACACTTGCAGTGGGTTGGACTTTGTAATCAGTATGGGCTTTCCCAGTTATCAAATCTGTTTTCCTAAACTGGGGAAAGTCAAAGCACAAGATAACATAGTACCAGTTGTGCAGCAAACCCAGGTTCAATGAACAAAGACTATCTAATTTGCATGTCATGCATAATGTAATCGTGTTGGAGATATCATTAATATACAGTATGAAATTAGAAGGTATATATCAATGAACACGCTAAGTGTTACCCCACTGTCATATGTTGTCTACCAATACTTTCTCTTTCATTATAATACAGAGAAAACTTGTTAAATTACATTTCATGGCAAAGTTGTCCTCTGAACAAGTTTATTTAATTTACAAGTTAGTTTGTAAAGCATTCTGTGTTTCGTCCAGTATATTTTGATTTGGCATACAGAAAGTTCTGATCCTTTCCTTTAACGTGTATTCTTCTTTGTCAGCTTAGTTATTGTGAAGCACACTACAGATTGGTTTCTTTTCTGTGTTTAGCGTACATCTAAAATCATGTTGTGTGTCAGTGTCTCATTTATAACAATACTATATTGTGTTTTACATGCACTACTCTTGAAGACCACTCAGAGCTTTCTACACAATTGCTTACAAGAGCTTGTGATGTTGAACATGTTACTCCTATGATCTGTGACTGGACTGGCTTGTTTCTGGGTGCAATTTATGGTGTTGGATCTGGATCTAGACCTGGTGATTTTGGTTGCCTTTGAAAATTGTTTTTCTCTCTATGCACTTTTAAAACAGCAGGACCACTGTAACAAAACACAGATTTGAACTCTAGAAGCAGGGTATTCTCCGTTAAGACCCCTCATTTCTGACCATCTTCTGCCTCATCATATGCAGAGCTCATCAATGTGCTTAGGCTTTTGTCTGAGATGAGTGCCAGAATAAGGCAAATCTTACTATTTTTAGGGTAGAGTTTTCTTTTGAGTTGACATATGTTAAGTAATAACTGTTTTTTAAAAAATTAGTCATTGTCTCCTATGGGTGAAATATTGGCTCCATTGGAGTTAACTGGAATTTTTCCAATGACTTTTAGTGGGGTCAAGATTTCACACTTTATCTCTTCATTACAGTCTCCAGAACTCTTCTGGTTACTTTCAGATGTTACAGTAATGACATTTCTTGTGTTTCACTGCTGTACTTACTTGCCTGTCTCCTTGGAAGTTGCCTTTCTGAAAGATGGTAATGATGTCAAATCTGTGCTTTCCCAGTTCACTGTACAGCAATCCTGTCATAATTATCTTTTAAACATCTAAGATATTGTAGATTAACTACCAGATTCTACTTTGTCTAAACTCTTTAATTTTTCAGTTCCTCGATTTATGTCACTTTTATTAGTTCTGTATTTTTTTCCCAAATAGTAACCGAAATAGGATTTTTTCCTGAATGAGGGTTGAGGTTACCTTGTGTAAAACACAGCAAAACACTTGATTGGACGTTTTTCTTTTCTGTGTTTGGGGTAGATTGTGCTGTTATCACACAGCTCCCATTTCACCATGTCCCATCAACTTATATTCTTCCACTTCTTCTTTTGAACACACTGGTACAAAATACAACATTCAAACAGCAGGACACAAAATTACTAGGTTTAGCAAACAATCAACCAGAGAGGCAGAAGGCTGTATATTTACTTTAAACCTCCTTCCATTATTTCTGCACTTCCTTCCAACAGTAATAAAATGTGTTCACTAGGCTTTCTGTATGCAATTGGAATTTTAATTTACTCTGGAGGAAGAGCTAGTTCATAACTCAGTAGAACAGACTGGGTTCATAAGTTATTTAGTTCTGCTCCTTGTGATAAAATCTGGATACGGAGCTATTTATTATGTTTCCTCTCTGCCCTCTCAGCCCTCTACGTTCACTCACAGCTAAACAATTAAAGTGGCAAATTGATTTGTTTACAATGCAAATCATTGCTAGATTGGAAATAATGCAAAAGGCATAAGCAATTACATGTTTCATAATATAGGTAAGACTGAAATGAAATGGCTTAGGTGATCAGAGCACAGGGTTGCTGTACAGTTAATAACTCACAATTGCATGATAGTTTTCAGTGGCTGTAAAGAATCCAAATCTGTATGCTATGATTCAGTACTATCCTCAGAACTCTGTGTTCATATGCCCACAGTACGCACATCTGCCTCATTTTCTCATATTTCTTCTTAACAGTTAACACGAAAAATAAATTTTAAATATATGTTTAATTTTACCAGTTCAAAAGTGACCGATGTCTTGAGATTTCAGCAGAATATCTATGTAAAAGGATAATTTCCCTTTCCTTTCAAATGCAGCTACTTCTGGGGTGAAATATGGTTGTGGAATACTGCACGTAATATAACATTTCTCTTTATACCAGAGGAAGAAAAGGAGTGTCTAAAAGTATTAAAACTGTAATAATTGCAGTAGGTAGAATGTAATTACTTTGGGTTGGAATATGGTCAGAACACTGAGCATTACATCTTTGTTGTTTATAAAAAGTACCAGGGAATTTTTATTGACCACAGCATCTCATGCAATGGATAGCATTGTTATGCACCCTCACACCATGCTAAGGAATTATTATTACTATGTAATAGCTCCCAGTATGTTCTTGGCACCTCACTGAAGACCTCTGCTTTAACTAGATTATTAGTTTAGGATAGGATCAGAAGGAAGCATCTTACCGACACCTTTTTCCCATAATATCTATACTGGTCATAGGGGTCTTCCAACCACACATGGATCCAGTCCTTTTTAGCCTACAAAAATTAACAGCCTTTAAATGTATTCAAAGGAGATAAGGATTCATAATTAAAGTAACCATAAAAAGACCCAGTTCTTTCATGATGTACTTTTTCTGAAAGTCAGCTAATCCACAGTTCATATTTTGTATGTCTGCTTTGAACTGGGTGATTTACATGGGGAAAACTTCAGATCTCTGTTTTTTTATGTGTATCCTAAACTTATGGAACTAGAGTCAGAAGACCAGCTCTCTCTTGAGAGCCTGTTATTGATAGGACAGCAGTGGAACAAGCAATATGGAGAATAAGGCTAAAAATAACTCAGCTACATGGACAGAGCAGTCCACAGGCTCTAATAGAGTTTCACTTGTTCAACTTAAAATGCACTCAGTTTCTTTGCTAATAAACCATGTTGGCACTGTTTGAGCTTGAGTTCTCCTAAGTGCAGCTGATAGCACAGTGGTCTGAAGTCCCCTAGAGCCCTAGATTTTGCACACACAAACCTAGCCCAGCAATGGAGTTGGTGCAAGTAGCGGTTTGAGTGGTACTTGGCGCGAGGATGATGTCAGCAATAAAGTAAAACTGGTATTTTACTGGGGAACAAGACAGAGAGATTGCAACACTCTGAACTTCAGCACTGCCTCAAATTTCACAACCGTCCTAGGAGCCCTGGTGAACTATCATTACCCACAGCAGAAGGAAACTGTGGAGTGACACAGGTTTTTCACTAAAGACCAATCTGAAGCGGGGGGCTGAGAGGGAGATAGACACCTATATCTCAGTGTTATCGACATTGGCTGTTGCATGCAATTTCAGGGACTCAGCAGACTCACTGATTTGGGACAGGATAGTCTGTGTCACTTGAGATCACCTCCTGTAGGAGTGACTGCACGAAGTCTCAAGAGAAAAGACCAAGGCTGCTCAATGCTCCTAGATGTACATGCAGTGAGATGGCAAAGGAAAGCTGGTATCCTGGGTTCTGTTCACAGAATGAGATGCATTTTCTGTGGATGATAGAATGAGCAGATGAAGGAAAAAATTAATTCCACTGTGACACCAGCACAAAAATTGGAGCAGGTTCAACCATTTTATCAGTGTGTGCAAGAGCAGAAAGGTCCCAGAAAGACACAGTAAGACTTGTGCAATAGGGGATGGCACATCAGAGAACGGTGCTAACATCTTGATTCTCTCCTTGAGTCTGATGGCATATCAGGTTCAAGCTCTAAGGACAGGAAAGCAACAAGGGAAAATACCAACCTCCGTGCATGGAGCAGTATTAACAGGTAAATGCCCTATATGATTTCAGCTGGTTAATGGGGCCTCTTGCAGCATGATTCCTGAGAATGAATTGGTCTTGAGCACACCCATTACAAAGAGCAGGAACAATGTATTAATGCATAATCATTGCTTTTTTGTATTAAAAACAAAAAAGTGTTGGTACTCATATCTTGATAGAAAATTTTAAAAATGCTGCTCTCACCCCTCTTCTTCCAGCGGCATACTCCTTTCCCTGCTGCCCCCACCCTCCAGCTGGGCAGTGGGCCCAGCAAGGGACAGGGGTCCCACGCTGCTTTTTCCTACTGAACCCACCCCTCGATGGGCGGTGGGGCTGGCAAAATAGGTGCTGATGCTCCATACCCCTGCGTACCGTCACAAAAAAAGCACTGTGCATAATGATAACATTAATGCAACCTATATGACCTCATAGTAACTAAATCAAATAATAACAGACAGCACCACTTGAAATTTTTGGTGGAGGGTGCTAACGATTTTTGGCACATAGAAATACCCCACCATAGGGTGCCAAAACAGTTCAGCACAGGGATGATGGACCAAAACCTCGGGGATAAAGCAATACAAGCCATGGGTCCAATCCGGGTACAGCATCTGAATTTCTTACAAGCAGTGCAGGGAACAATGAAGTATGAAGGTACTGCCAAAAGAAGATGGCCAACAATCAGAGAAAGTATGCATTAGAGTCTGACAGGTCAGCCAAGGACTTATCAGACCTGGTGACAGGCTGGTCCTAGAGTCAGTTTCTCTGAGAATCCAGCTATTAGAAAGACACCAGAAGAAATGGACTAAAGGAATCATGAGGGGGTGGGAGGGGGTGCAGTGGCACCTAGATTATACAAGGTGACTACTCAAGAGGGACAAGTGATCTGAAGAAAAAGGAGGCAGTTTCAAACCAGCAGAGCCTACAGAGGTCATCACGGAAAGGAGAGACTGAGAACCATATGGATGCCAACTCCAGAGGGAAAGAGCGGGGAGACCACAGATAGTTTGCTAAACTTCAAGACAAAGTGAGATCACTCCTGTTATGGTTGCCTGTTGAGGAGATCAAACGGTCTCAAAGACTATGTGACTAGCTGAGTCTTTGGTGAAAACAAGACTCCAGTTCAGCCATGTGCTAGTAAACTCTGGCCAAAGGGAAAGAGATGTTGGCATCAATTTGTCTATAATGTTGAGATTAAAATGTTTATGAAATAGGGAAGTTGTATCATGATCAACAGAAATGGAGCCAGAGGGCTAACATTCCTGGGGGCACTGCTATTGATGGGACACAATGGGAACAAGGAAAGCTGGGAGTTAGGCTGGAAGCAACAGAGCAGTTCACAAGGTTTTATAAAATATCACTTGTTCAACTTACTGCAAGTTGCATTCAACTTCACACTCTGTGAATGAGACAGATATGCACCCCAATATTTACTTGTTTATTGACACTTACTGGAAATCTTAATTGGTTGGGAAATCTTGCAAGAATAGGATATGACAGCTAGTAGCCTAACTGTGTATTCTTAATTATAATAGACATGTAAATCTAAACCTAAGACTTTATTGTATATTAAGTTGAGCTGTTGAAGAGATTTCAAATTCAGCTCACATCAGTAGATAAGCAAATTACAGTTTTATCTATGAAATATCCTAAGGATATGTGCAATGGTTTCTCCTGTGATGTGGAGGAAACTTTAAGGAATAATTCTGAGTCACCTGACTTCCTGAAGGTATAATGTGAAATAGGCTTGATATGCAGGATGGATTCCAATAACCAGTCTTGCAGGAAATATGTAAGGGAGACAGACTCCATTTTCACAAAGCTCTTTCTAGGTATTTATATGGCCTACATTGCTTTAGTACAGGAAATATGAATATCTCACAACCATTAGGAATTTATCTTCACAACACCACTGTGAGATTCGAAAGTATTAATATAAAGTAGGGCTGCACTGAGCAGCAGTCAGAGAGTATTAAATAGCAAGGAAGGGGTAAGGCAAACAGCAGGGTACATCTGTGCTGAAGATAGCCTGGGCAAACAGAACTGTAGCAAGGTGCACAGGATCTTGTGCTTTTTTTACAGATCTTGACTGATTAGAGCTACTAGGCCCTCACCATTGTGTACCAGGGCTGCCACTCCCTCTCTGAAGGGACAGTGAAATGAAATGATGGCCCACCAGTGGGACTGTACTTCTGTTATGCCTTTCCATGCATGTAGGGGAGCATATAATGTATACTAAACTTTGAGGAAAATGTCTTTATTTGCTGTCTGTGTGCTACTGGAAAGAGCAGGGTAAGTTTGGCTTGACTTTTTTCTCCAGGGAAATTATCACTTGTTTATTTCTGTCCAGTCTAGGATCTCTTACTTGATTCTTGTTCCCCCTAGTAAGTGAAAAGCAGGGTTTCCAATTACAGATGACAAAAATAAGTGTTTCACTCTAGAAGGAGCTGCAGATTTGATGCTTCTTGCCTGTGTCACAACTACATTCAGATGTGCATTAGGGGAGATGCTGAATGTAGAGGGGGAAGAACACATTAAGTGCGTCAGCACAGTTAGAAATGGAGAGCCAGATGTTTTGCTGATGTTAATCAGTATAGCTGTTCCAATACAGTTTGAAGATCTGGAGGGGGAAAAAAATTGGAATTCAATAGTAAAATCAGATCATAGTGCTCTTTATTTTTCCATTCCTTTGCATTTCCAGGAATTAAGGAAATTTGCTTCAGCTTTATTTTTCAATCTAAAGGAAGTAGCTAAGGAAGGCGAGCATGGGCTTAGTTGTCACTATCAGCCTGATTCTGCTTTCACTGTATCTATATCTGTGAAACACCCAAATTGATTTCAGTGCATGTTTTGTGTCATGTGCATCTCAGAAAAGTGAGATCACCACTAATTTAGCTGCCTAAATAGGGATTGACATGGCAAATTTTGAGCACCTTGATCTGAAAGTTTTGACTGTAGATTCATCTGTGGAAAATGCATGGGGAATTTGTGCAAGTTAATTTTGTTGTTTAAGAGAGAAATGCTTTTCAAACAGGGATGATTCTATGCTGGTACAAAGGGGAAAATAGTCATTGCAATCAATAGGAGTTGTACCTGTTTTCACCATGCTGACTTTAGCGTCTCTATTTTTGTATGGCCATGTTATTTTACCTTGTGGGTTTTTTTTACATTAGTTGAGCATGTTAAATACTTTCCATATGACAAGTGCCCAACATAAAGGCTTTCTTCATCAGCTCCACACATCTGGTATAATCATTTACACTGGTGAAAAGTCACAGTAATCAACTTGCACATTTCAATTTGTGAAGCTGTGGTTGTAGTTGAAAGGTTATACGTGTCTATCATCTCTTCAGAAGTGGTCTTTGAGAGTCAAAGGACACAACATGGTGAGCAGTGTTACTTTTGAAAAAGCAAACAAAAATATGTAAGTAGGCTCTTTTTTGCTGGATTTAGAAACCAGAGAAAATTTGAACTGACAACATAGAAATCTATGTTCTTAGTTGGTAAGTAGAAATGACTCCAAATGCAGTTATTAGTATGGAGAACGTAAAACCTTTGCTTCCATATCACCACTGCCTCTTTATTCAGCTCTTAAAATATTTTTTGGAAATCTAATGAATTGTCAGACATAATGGATTGTATAAGAGTACATCCTGAGGGACTGTAATGCTTTTGATTGCAATCATTTTCTTTGAAAGCATGAAATCAGTTTAAAACATTTGTCTCTGTCTGTGTTAAAGTGACAATTTTTCAATAGGTGGTTCTAGATCTCCTATGGAAATAATGTTATCTGAGTATATGCCTGAAATTTCCCTTTGGAATCATCTTCAAAGTAAGGAGGGATCAAAGTATCAGGAGCATA
The DNA here is from genome assembly GCA_007922175.1 of Pelusios castaneus. NCBI lineage: Eukaryota > Metazoa > Chordata > Testudines > Pelomedusidae > Pelusios > Pelusios castaneus. The sequence goes on from ML685791.1 coordinate 17,544,373, forward strand.
CATCAAAACTGTCAAATGCCTTTTAAATAACTTTATTTTTTGCCAAGAGTTCAAAGTAAGATTACAAACATTATCTTTGTGACTTCATTACAGGCAAGTCAAAAATTTAAATTGCTGTTCATGTGTCCATCATGATGAAGATAGTTGTCTTTCAGAATGGAAAAATGCATTACTTTCTTATGTAAAAAAAGAATAAAAGATCAAAATGCTGAAATTATTAAAGGAACTACAGAATCTACAACCAATAATAAGTTTAGCTCTTAACTTAAAGACGGGGATCATTACTGAATGTTGATCACAAGGGTAATTTTTGCAGTTGAAATGGGAGGTGCCTTTCATGTGTGTTTTCTTTCTGTTTTTAGTCTGAAGTTCTGAGGAGAAAGTGACTTACAGATAAATGTAGGCCTGATTCTCCATGGTTGCATCATTTTCCCACAAGGTTAATTGTTAACTCTAAAACCAAGACATCTTTACATTCAGAAATGTAAATGTGTATAAGGTCTTAGAATCTAAAACATACTGGTCATTTCACTCAATAGTTTTCCTGATTTTATTAAGACAACTTAAAAGATATTTATTGGTTGATGTCTTAAGTGAACTAGATTCATTGCTATTCTATGTCTGATGATCAGTTCTGAACTAATTTACAATAAAATTGGTGACCCGTCATAGTAGTGATGGTGTCAGTTAAGTGTAACTTATAAATTATTGTGAATTTTTACAATTCAGTGCGTAACAAAAATACTGTTTAAAGCATTTAATGAAATAGAAAAGCATATATAGTAATAGGAATACATATTTATCATTCTTACGTTTTATTATGTCTTTATTTGGTTAATTGGCTAGAACATTAAAAAAACCTCCTGTTATTAAATCTTCCTTTTCAATTTCAGAATAAAAATCTCTGATAAATATTTTTTAAGAGAAGCTGGGTGACATACAATCTATAGAAAGGAAAATTAAATTCCATATTCACTGGAAAAAATGATTTTCTGTAATAGCATTTTGTATGTAGTGCTGAGGATCTGGAAATGCTTTACAAAGACTCACAGCCTCGCAGAATCTTTTGAAATAGGAAACTATTATTGGAAAATGAGGGCTGGGAAGAGTAAGGCTAAGATTTTCAAAGGTGCCTATGAGAATTAGGTGTACTGTTCTCATTGGATTTCAATTCGCAGCTAAGTGACTTGCTTAAAGTTGCACAGCAAGTTCATGGCAGAGCTGTGAATGGATTTCAGGAGACCTGATTTCCAGTCTCGTGCTCTAACAAGTAGAACACAAACAATTTGTGATGTGAGAAAGCTGGTTAAAATAAACACGGAGTCCTGTGGCACTTTTAAAGACTAATTTTAAAAGTTCCACAGGACTCCTTGTTTGTTTGGCTGACTAGACTAACACGGCTACCCTTTTGGAACTGGTTAAAATAGTATCGTTCTCATTCACTTCACTGTAAGAATTTCAGCAGAATATGTTATTATGTAAGAACACAGGCCACTTCAGAATACAGGAAAGCCAGAGTTCTTACACCTCCTTTAAGTTAGAACCTGAATAGTTTTCCTTAATATTTTTCTTTTTACTAGATCACTCTTTTTGTTACTTTGAGAAATATTTACCATTCAGGCTAAATTTTCCCCTGTTGGTATTTACCTCCGGCTGATATTTTATTTTAATTTATGAAAATTTCAGCCACTTCTAAGAATAAGAGTAGACAAAAATACGTTGTTTTGCTCATGTTCAATTCTGTTGACCTTTTCTTTAAAGAGTTTTAGCACCCATCTGCTTTGGAGCAAGGACTCAAACTTTGGCGGTGGTGGGTGGCCTTTTTACCAGGAATATTTCTTTTGCTGTCCACTCAAATTTGGGTAAATTATGAACCTTTGAATTATTGCAGTTTACCCATGCTCAGGAGAGGCTATTTACATTTTCAAGAATTTGTCTGCCAATTACCTTGCAGTTGAATCTATGGGTTGCTGCAGGCTGCGCTAGTTCCAGGTCGAGGTACTGGCACCTGAACTAAGAGTAGGTAGATTGTCTCTTCTGTGCTCAAAATGACCTCCCTGCTGGGCTAAGGCTTCATGGAGGAGAAAGCTGACTGATGTAAATAGGGGAGGGCAAGAGGTGGACTGGTGGTAGAATAGATTGGGACAAGGAGCCCAGGGCAGGGGAATGGGACAGAGGAGTTGGAGGTGGGGGAGCAAATGTGACTGGGTAGTCACAAAGGGTGCGTCTACACTAGTAAATTAAGTCGACTTAAGCAGGCTTAAGTCGAATTAATTTACTCTGTGTCTACACTAGTTTCAGTAAGTTGACTTATTAAGACCTGCTTTTACTTCAACTTACTGCTTAAGTCGACTTTATTAAGCGACTTAAGCCAGTGTAGACGCAGAGTAGCCTTAAGTCGACTTAAAGGGCCCCCAGGGCTCCCCCACTGACCTCCCTGCCAGGGTGCCTGGCACAGCCAGAGCCTGGCGTGCCCACCCACAGGGCAGGACACAGCCCTGCGCACTCCTATACCTTGCCCCTGCCCCTATACTGCTCAGCCCCCATGTACCCTGGTACAATGGGGAAGATGCTGAGCTCCCTGGCACTTTTGGAGGGGTGCCTGGGGAAGGGGGGCACCTCTGAGGTGCCCCCCTTCCCACCATGCACCACTCCCAGGTCCACCTAGCCCCTACAGCTCGACTTAGGTATCCAGTGTGGATGCTCTAAGTTGATTTGGCAAGGGCAACTTTAGGTCAACCTAAATTTACAGTATAGAGATGCTAAGTCAACTTATTTGAACAAGTGTAGACATAGCCAAATACTGAGAGTTGGGAAAAAAATGTGTGTGTGGTTAGTAGAAGAAGGGTGACTGACATTAGGTGAAGAGCTGGACAAGGGAACTGGACTTGGGAGGAGAAGCCTGAAGAATGGAGAATAGGATGGGCTAGGTGGAGAAAATGGGATGGGGTAAGGATTCAGGGTGCTAAAGAGACAAGTCTGGGACAGGAATAAATTGGAGGGAACAGAGCGAAAGGGGTGAAGCTTGTTGGTAATGGGCAGAAGACTCAGTGCCCACTAGGCTATATTCCCCTCCATAGCCTGGAATGGAACCAAATGTACCTAGGTTTCCTTATTCCTGTAAGGACAGAAAATATTTTTGAAACACACTGGCAAAGTATTCCATCACTCTTTAGTGGCAGTTCTGATGGAGGTTGACAGCCTACAGTTGCTGTTTGTTACTGTATTAGCTCAAGTGGCAGAGGTCTCTATGGTAGCTTAAAGTCTTCAATCTTGCTGATGATCCATGATAGTGACAGTATGATGCCATATGATGAAATTTGGTGGGTAGAGAGTAGAGGGTGGGTAGTTTTTTCTGTGCAATTTCCTAGATTTTTTTAAAAAAGCAAACTATGTTAAAAGAACATTAAGATTTCAAAACACTGGTTCATGTGGATTATGATATAATCTTTAATTACTTGATCAAATTCTATTTTTTCCACAGGACTCTTGCCCATGAGGTGCACAAGGTAGTCGTGCTCTGGAGATAAATTGAGGTTTTGTAGTAAAGGAGCATGTTGTCTGCAGGACTCTATCTCCTTTGTTGAAGTTTTAATTCCTTATTTTAGACAGTGATATGGCACCTTTGCTCAGAAGCCTCTATCTATTTTGCATAAAAGTTTGACTTAAAGGGAATGCTTAGTCAGACAAATAGCTGTAAAAGAGTTGTTGTTTCTGGATATCCATGCAGTTCATACATAGCACATTATTATTAACACACAGTTTGTCTCTAAATGTTGTTGACAGTTTCTTCACCAAGAATGTTTGGTAAAAATGCATTTATATTACTTACCCTTCTAGTGCTGTATTTTATTGATTAATACTCCCCATTATATTTATTTTGGGTTTTCTGTAGCTGTTCTGACCCATCATTTATTTATACTTTGAGCATAAGTTATCTTGCTTAGCATTTCAACACATTTAAGCCACTTTGAATTTTAAGGTAATTTATGTAAGTGTTGTTTTGTTTCGGATTTCTGATGATAAAATATTTACTGTTCATTTTTATGTATTGTAGTGGGGTTAAAAGGGCCTGAGACTGGCAATGAATGGGCTGGTGGGAGCCAGTCAGGGGCAGGCAGCCCAGTATAAGAAGGGAACTACAGGGACTTTCAGTTCAGTCTGGGTTCAGGGAGTGCAGGGAGAAAATCTCTCCTTGGCTGGCTGAAGGAGTCAGCACCTTGGAGAAAGCTCGCAGTGTGCCAGTGGGAGCTGACCAGGAGCTGGGGTCCCGGGGCACAGACAGTGGTAGTGGCTGGAGCAGCAGCCCAGTGGAGAGGGGACTGGGAACAGATAGCAGCAGCAGCACCAGAGCAACAGCCTGGGGTCAGCCCGCAGAGGTGCAGTCTGAGGTGAGGGTCAGCATGAGACTAGAGGCTGCAGGGAAAGCGGCCCAGGGAATACTGACCTGAGGAGAGACTGGAGGGAGGTGGCAGGAGTGCCAGAGTTGTGGCACGTAGGGTTCTTTGGCTGGGGCCTGGAGAAGTGGACGGGTCCAGGTCCCTCCCCACTCCACCAGAGTGGACTAGTGGGCCACTGACACAGAGTGGGCTGGAATTTGTACCCTGGAAGGTGTGGACTTAGAGGGACTCAGCTGGAGAGCTGAGGACTTCGAAGTAGACTCAAGGGGCGAGTTTGACACGGAAGAGACAGAGCATCAACCACCTGGTGGGGACAACTTAAACCAATTCCCTGTAAAATCACTAGGAGGCACCCATTAGGTGGGGACCCATGCTGCTAACACGTCTACATATATGGTGACATCAGACGAATGTAGCTGTTTATTGGTTCCAGCCTTTTTTAATTATTATTGTTAAACCAGTGTTTACCAGGGCAATCAGTTTATCTGATCACAGATGTCAGTCAAATGCTTATTTCTGTTTGCTGCAACCCAAGTTTCTGAAGCACCGCTGGCTGAGAGGCTGCGATTCCCATTGATTTGCAGGACGGGGCATTGTGGTGATAGCACTCTGAGGGGCAAACCACATGAGGTTACCAAATTTTAGCATGAGTGACTCAGCTGATATGCTGAGGATGTGCATCATATAAACTAGGAGCTACAGCCTCAGCTATTCTGAGCTTTCACTCTGTGCAGCTGATGAGGGGAATACAGGGAGTCTGAGTACTGCTCTGATCTTGAGGGGGTTATGCACGTCATGACTGCTGCTCAAAGTTGCATTGGGTAGAGCTGTCCCATAGGTATGTCTCTGCAAGGTGAGGGTTGCCCGAAGCACCACGGACACTTGTATGTGCGGGGGGACAGTCCAGGGTGGGGAAACCAAGTCAGACTGGTTACGCACATTGCACAAGATCATAAAAGAAGCTTGTAGCAGAGCCAGGAATAGAAACCAGATCTCCTAGTCTCATGCCTTGCCCAAAAACTATGCTTACTGTCAATAGGCTTACCATTATGATGTGTGGGTAAGAGCTTGTTTGAAGTGGGGAAAATAAGGAGAAAACATAAGTGAAGGGCTTTTTAGAGGTCTATTTTTAAATAGGAAGTTGAAGGAAGAGAAGGAGGCTGTTTAGCATATAAGTTGGAGACAACTGAATGCATGAGTCAGCGTAAACATGTCTGTGGTTAGTGTTTATTTTGCAACTTGATTCATTTTGGGGATGACCATGGGTGCACTACTAATCAAATCTATTTGAGGTAATAGAAAGAAAAGTAAGGAATGAGGTCTTTCTAAATGGAAAATTCTTTGAGGCTTAGCAAACAAGTAGTCCTGTGGCATTTTTAAAGACGTACTCATGAGTATGCTTGTTGGAAGGCTTTAGTCAGAAATGATGTTAGCCAGGATAGAAAATATTGTCAGTGTGTGCTCCCTACTCCTGGCCAAGCAGCCAAGCCAAGCCAAAAAAAAAAAAAAAGCTGGCCAGTCAAGCAGAGTAAAAACAGCCAGCAAGAGCAGAGTGCTGCCTAAAATTCGGTGCCTTGGGTAACTGCCCTGCTCACCCATTTGTAGAACTCAGCCTGTTTGCTGTCACTTTAGGATAGCCTGCGAATGGACTTATGTGGAACTCATCATCAAGAGCCCAGAAATTGGTGCTGAGCAACATTAACTCCCATTGACTCTAAGACCTTCCAGGATGAGTCCCTAAATAAGTATATTACATTGAGAACAGTAAGTACATTACTCTTCCTCCAGTTCCAAGATGCCTGATTTTGCAGGCAAATTAGATACATGTCAATCTAACCTCTGCTTTTGCTGTCACAGTGACAAGCCAAGTATTATCCCATTAACAACATATGTCATAAGGACTATCAATGCTTATAAGCTCTTGTGCTGTAAAAGGCCTCATTTCTGTGCCTGGGAGACAAGTTACAGATTTGGCTCCTAGTTTATAATGCAAAACCTGTCTACAAGATGGATGTGTATTAAGGTATTAGGTGTCTCTGAAATCAGTGCTTAGATTTCTATAGAAACACATGCATGATCATGGCTCTGTCTGCACCATTAAAAGACTTATTTTAATCATTTAAAATATCTTTATCTTTTCAAATGAATTGCAATAGGTACTGCCTGTGTACTAAAGATGAATCAAAAACACAGCAGGCTGAACTATGTGTTTATGAAAATCTTTGTTTGTGACTGAGATATTACAACTTCATTTGGAAGGAGTAGGATTTCTGGTGTGATACACAGATATTTTGCAACCTGGAATAATGTGGTTTTGTGAATATTTATATTCACTACTCTAGGATGCAGAGAGAGAGAGAGGAGTGTGTGTGTGTGTGTGAGAGAAAGAGAGAGAGAGAGGAGTGTGTACGTGAGTGTGTGAGGGAGAGTGAGTGTGTGTGTGTGTGTGTATGAAAGTGAGCGAGCGAGAGAAACATAGGAATTTCTCTTTTAAATCATATATCTGCATTTCCCAATTTCTGAATTGCAACCCAAAATATTTTCTAACAGTTTATTTTTGTATGTAATTTACTAGACATTTTAAAATGTAAAAGGGTAAAATTAAACACCATTAGTGTAGCATTAACACCTTTTCTGCCTCACCCCGACACTCTTCCATCCTCAACAAGGTTTAAACCCTAAATATTCAGCATGGGTTGTTATTTTTAGAGGTGGAGAACTAACTGTTAGCTGGTAGTAAGAGAAAACTGTTATTCCATAGAGGAGGGTGGATTTTTCATCTGTGTACTAGTCTCAGGAGTGGTTGGAGTAGTAGGAAAGGGAAGAACCCAATCCATCTTGACTTCCTTTATCCTTCCACTCCCCCAGGAGCTGGGGGAGCTCCAAGTAAATGTAATTCTTCAGAGGGGGAAGGGAAAATGGAACATTTGGCCAGTTGCTGGGTCTGGTGGGATTTATGGAGGTTGGAACCCAGCCTGGTTCCTGCCAAACATGGTGCCTCGAAGGGTGGGTGGAGATAATGGGGTCACATCTCAAGTCTGGCAGGGAAGACCCTATCCCAGCTCTCTTTCTTTTACCCCTTTACAGTGACTCCAAAGCTCCCAGATGTTCCAAATACAGTGTCTGCTGCTGCTGCTGCTGTGTTGGTGGCAGCATGAAGCCAGCCTTAGAAAGTTTCTGTACTCCATTATATTTGCGCGTTGCCAAAGTTGCACTGAGGAAAAGAAGGAACAAAAAGGGAAATGGTAATTTTGAGCCAATTATCTGTCAGTGAAATCTGAATGAAATCTCAGTGGAGGATGAAAAGGCAGTTCCCTAGTTTGAGGATATTCCACCTGCTCAATATCAGACGTTTGCTGAAAACAATGGAAATGTTAATGTGACTAAAAGAAAAAGTCATAATGATACTTTATAATGGAAAACATTTGGCAACCTAAATATGAGGGTCACTATGGCTATGTCTACACTACAAAAAGTTAGGTCTAATAAGGTCGACTTTAATTTGATCTAAAGTCAACCTTATTAGGTCAACTTAACAAAGTGCTTCCCCTGAAAGGGAACTTAATAAGTCAACCTAACTGCCCTTAGGTTGACCTAACGAAGTGGACTTAAGCGTCCACACTGTGCTTAGGTCGATCTAAGGAGTGGACCTAAGGGTTAGATCGACCTAACCAGCGGTTCTTATTAAGTCGATCTAACCTTTCATTAAATCGACTTAAGGAATGTCTTAAGTTGACTTAATGAAAGCCTGGTGTGGACGGGGACTAAGTTAGGTCGACTTAAGCCTCCTTAAGTCAACCTAACTTGCAAGTTTAGAATAGCCCTTAAGCGTCTCCTCTAATAAATAACTGAAACCAAAGGTTTCCAGAGAAACCCTGGTGTCCTCTCCAACCCCAATGAGCGATGGTTTCCCTAACAGCTTCCAGGTGCTATGCCGCACTCTTCTTCCTCACTTTCTTTTCTCTAGAACCAGTAGCTACAAAATCATAGTGAAATCACGGCTTTCTCAGCATTCCACTCCAAACTCAGTTCATGGTTTTAGTGGAAAGGGAAGAATGAAGTCTCTCTGACATAGAAATAGAAGATCATTTGTTCCAGTTCCAGTTTTCTTAAGGTCACTATCCAAACTCCCATGGCCTCATTTCCTTCAACAGAACAGGATCAGGCCCTAGATGCCAGTTTTAATATGTGGCCTCTTATATCTATATCCATGCACGCACATGCACGCGTGCACTATCTTATTCTTTCTTTAGGGAAAAAAATCCTATAAAATTAATAAACTGTTGCAACAATAGGAACCCCAAGCTATACATGTCCAATAAAGACAAACTATATTATTGTAGCATCAAGGAGCTCTAGTCATGAATCAGATCCCATTATGCCTGGTACTGTATAAACACAGAACAAAAAGATGAGTAAGTATATGACAAGAAACAACAGGTGGCCACAGGCAGACGCATAGGGGAATATGAGGAAACAATAGGACAGTATTAATCAGTATGATAGGCAATGGTCAGAGCACACTGATATCTTAATCATTATCAAGTCTTTTGTAGGCATCCTGGCAAAGGAGAGCTTTTAAGAGGGCTTTGATGAAAAACAATGAAGTACAGAATTGTGAAATGATGTGTTTACAATGAAAACTGCATATATTTCCTGAAAACCCATGTTTTCATCTTCAGCATGTTTTCATCTTCATAAGTCTTCCTTAGAGGTGGGGTACTTGGAAAAATCAAATAAAAAACCTAGATTCTGTCTTTATTAGCTGTACAGCCATTTGGCCACACATTTCCCTCAGGCCAATGAGGGTGAGTGTGATAGCATGTACTGATTTAAGGTGTATTTTATCCAACTTGCTACGAGCAATTTTGTTCCTTATGTCGAAGTTACTTACCTACTTTGGAGCATTTTTTGAAAAGGTGAACTAGTAAGCTAATTTATATATGTTCTCTGGTCATGTGATCCATTTTTTTCTCTATATTTTGCCTATGGAAATAAAATGGAAAAAAATACCATCATAAATCATTCCTCTAGCTCCTGTGTAAGAAAATGTGAGGAGAAAAAGCTTTACCACATTTCCAGGTGATCTGCCAGCTAGTGCAGGTTGGCAATTGCAACGTATGTGGGGGTCTTATCTAAGCCTGTTTATATGGAGTATAATCCTGTTGTGTTCTTTGAATCTGTTATAGACTTCTGATTGCAGAATTGTAACACTAATCACAATAATTAACTGTGCAATAGGTTCACAATATGAATTATTACAGATGGTCACATTTTTTTAATCATAGACCAATCAAGCTTATTTGTACCATCTTCCTGTTCTCAGTAAAACAAAAGCAATATGTATGTTCCGTTCCTGTATGTTGATTGCTGTATGTTTTAAATGGCACTTCACATCCACAGTATTGGAGACATGAGGGACAGTTAGAGACAGGGGCGTTGCTGGATAGAAAAAAGATCCAGGGCTGTGGCCCCCCAGCCCACTCCCTGCTAGCTCCCGCCCCCAGCTAGGCCACACCCCCAACCCCCGCCCCCACCCCCATCCAGTCCCCCCACCACTACCCAGCCCCCACCAAGTCTCCTTGTCCCCATGCCCCCTTCGCCTCTCCCCAGGCCTCTAACTCCATCCATCCCGCCCCAGCCCCCCCATCCTGACCCCTTGCTCGATCGACTTGCGAGTCCAGACCCCTCCATTCCCACCCCTGGTCTCCGCATTCCCCCCTTACCTTAACCCCTGATACAAAGGCCCGGGACCGGCCTGCGGCGGCGGAGCAGGACAGCCGGCAGAGGAGCCGGATCAGGCCATGCTGCCGGCCGCCGCACTCTGCTCCCGCCGCCGCATGCCGGCCCCTCGGGCCTGATTCTGCCCCTCTGCTGCTGCACGCCGGCCCCTCGGGCCTGATCCTGCCCCTATACTGCTGCACGCCAGCCCTCGGGCCTGATCCTGCCCCTCTGCCGCTGCCATCACGGGCAGGCAGTGTGGCCAGATCAGGCCTGGGGCCCCTTTCCCGGCTCCTCTGTCCCCCTGCCCCATGCTCCTTTCCCGGTTCCTCTGTCCCCCTCCCCCATGCTCCTTTTCTGGCTCCTCTGCCCCTTTCCCGGCCCCACTGCCCGCCGCCTCCTCCCAGCCCCCCTCACCTGGCCGGAGGCTCGGAGCTGCAGGGACGGCCGGCAGAGCTGCTTCTGGGCCAGGCCGCTCCCACCCTGAGCACGCTCTGTCTGAGCATGCTCAGGGCGGGAGATTTGAATCTTCCCAGCCTGGCCGCAGCAGGAGTCTGTGGCTTTGCTGGGGTCCCTGGGCGGAACGCAGCGTTCCGCCTGGGTTTTCTATTTTTAGGGGCCCCGGAACGCTGGCCCTTAAAAATTGGGAACCCCGGAACTGTTCCCCCTTACTTTAACCTCTGCCTGCTGGGGAAAATAGACCCGGGGCTCAGCCTATTCTACCCGGGGCCGACGCCCTGCCAGCCCGATGGCAATGACGCCTTTTAAAAAATCTGTGTAATTTAAAACCTATGCAGATTTCAGTGTTGCCTTTACAGACATACAAGTTACTAAAAATGGATTTGTGGTCACTATTAGTTTAACTACTGAACTATAGCTCCAGTTTAGCAACACTCTTAAACATATGCCTAATTTCAAGGCATCAAAGCAAATGCTTAAAGTTAGGCACATGCTTAATGCTCTATTGCATGGGGCTTATTAGTGTAAAAATGGACCAAAGAGGGTGAACTGATTTGAAAGACATCGCAGATATAACTCCTATAAAAATACGTATACCTATTGTAACTCATAACCACAATTCTGCTGTGATCCCTTATCTTTTCTATAGGATAACCTCTGATATGTAACAATGAGGCAAGAAAATAATTTATACTGTCAATAATTCTATTTCTATAATAGAAATTTAGCAATTAAACCTCCAGTTTGAATTTTGTGACAGTACCTTATTTCTCCCACTTCCAATAAAGCTTATAGGAAAATCAAGTTTGGAAGAGATAATACAAAGCAAACCTAAAGAATCCTTAATAAAATGCAAGTCGTTTGACCTGACATGTTTGTCAGGCATGTATGTTCAATGTATTCATCAAAAATGTATAAAACAGTCAATGCACTGTTTTTAGTTCCTTTTTTCATACGTGGAATGAATTTCTGCAGAAAGCTCAGCGTCAAGGGGAAAGGAGGGAAACCAACCCTCCTCTAGCTCACCTGGTTAAGCTGTCATCTGCATTTATGACAGTTACTATTTGAAACTTGCTGATAGTAGTTAATAGAGTGATCACGCACAAAATACAAATGTGACCATGTATTAAGGCTGGTGAGAGGTTCATCTATTGGAAAAGATTGGTCTAGTATTTAGGCAGCTACCCTGGATATTACAAAAAATTTGTGGTTAGCAGTCAGATTTGAGGATAGCATTTAGATCTCTAACTAAGATACTTCATTTACATGTTCAGGCAGATAGTTATTGCTCAGGATTCTGTCACTTGAGCCCTCATTCAATTGCAAATAAAAGTTTCTCAAGTCTGATATGGTAGTCTAGGTAAGTGCAACTTTTTATTCCCCTCTAATGGATTGTTTTTCCTGTTTGTTCAGATCCACCTGATATGGCTCCCTATTAGTTATTTGTATGTTAGAAAAATCTTCACTGAAGCTGAGACAAAAATACTGTTCTAGGGCTTGCTTCTGTAAAGACTTATGCAAGATCAAATGCTGCCTAAAAATTAGAAAAACAAATCCCCTTAGGTTCTACCAAGCCCAGATGCTCCCCAAACTCCCCACATTTCCCAGAGTCTGGGGCTTTGCACTCTTGTGATACTCAAACTTTGGCTACACCTAAAACTTAAGTCAACCAGCTACATTGCTCAGGGGTGTGAAAAATTCCCTTCTATCTCTGTAACAAGTGTCTATGCTACAATGATGTACCTGCAGCTGTGCTGCTTATAGAGCTTGTACTGTAAAAATAGCATCAGATTGACTTTCAGTGAGACTAGACACCTACACTGCCTAAGGCGAGATTTTTAGAGGTATTTAAATGCTTAAAGATCAAGGTAGGCACTTAGTGGGATTTTCTCAAGCACCTAGGCTGCTAATTCCTATTGATCCTAGGTACTTGAGAAAATCCCACTAAGAGTCTGTCTTCCTCTTTAGGTGCCTATTAAGTACGTTTTAAAAATCTGGCCCCAACTCATTTTTGAAGTTGGAACATAAGCACTTTTGAAAGCTTACCAATATGTCCAAATTACTAATACTCTCTTAGCTGGGAAATGTTCTTTGTTCAGTAGTTTTAATCCAGAATATCAGAGAATTTAGTACTGAATGCAAACAAACATTAGGTTTTCCAGTATATGATAACAATATCCACTATTACTACTGCACTTATGTCTCCCCAAAGGCTCAGGCACTTTCTTTTAGACAGAGATGCTTCCAAATAGAATTAGCTGAAAATTCCTAGGTCCTAAAGAGAGTTGCAAAGAATAGGCCCAAATCCTTAACTTGTGTGAAATGTTGTAGCTATTTTGATATTGCAATGGAATCCCATCAGTTTACTCCAGTTGAGGATATGGCTCTTTGGGGCTTCAGCACTGTTACTAGTGTTGAGGTGAAATTGGCATGGTCCCTGTGTAGCAGTATAGTGTCAAGAGAGAATAAAATGTTTGCTGTAGCTAATGTATGAAGCATCAGCATTCCTGTTCCATTACTTCATTCAGCTACTTAAAGTCTAAACAGATTCTTATGCTAAAAATATTGATTAATTTGATTTATTTGCCAATGAAAATATTGAAGGACACCAGTTTGTCAGTTCAGTAACTTACTCTGTGACTGATTTTTTTTTTTTTCATTCATATGCTCTCTTCCACTTTTGGAAACAAGGTAAAGAAAACACTGCATGGTGCAGCAATTTTAGTGTGATCAGATTCCTATTAAAGCAGATTCCTATTCCTGATCAGATTCCTAGTAAGCAAGCCAATGCGTCCAAAGTTATCCAGATTTCTTTCCTTTATTTGGTGCACTAAGTATGCTTGCTAGGTCAAATCTTAGTACATCAGGTTTTGTGTGTAATTAATGTAATGAAATTATTAAACATTAATCTTTCATTATTATAAGCATCCCCATTCATTACAATTTCCCTGACAGAGATTTTAAGTTGACTGCGATTTTGTCTAGTTGTATTTACTTTTGCTCACCCCTTAGTATGCTTTCTTGATCATTTCTGCAGATCTCCTATGGTAGGACAGCAGAGGAAGTAGGTGGTAACTAGCTAAACAGTTCCAGATTATGAAATTGACAGTATTACTTTGAATTTTCATTTGCAGATGGCAAAGCTTGTAGTGAGAATTTTCCTTTGCTTCAGTCATCTGCTTTCTTTTTAAAACCCTAAAATCAGATAGAGAATATGGTTGAGAATATTAAAGTTACATAGCTAAGTATCTTATGTCAGGAATTGTCTTGTATATGTTATAGTTTTATATTTTGTATTTCTGTCCTTCTTATTTATCAAACGGATAAAAGGGAAATTTCAAAGAATTCCACTCCTGTTTAAAATAATAATAATAAAAAAAAAATCTGCAGCAAAAAGGCAGAGTGTTAAATCTCGAACTCAGAAGTTGCTTTTTGAAGCTCTGCTGTGGAAAATATCCATTCATTCCTAATGCTGGTAATTTTTCATCAAGAAGACATGTTACATATACAATGATAGATGGGGCCAGATATTTGGAGTTGCTGATCACCAGCAGCACACCTTAATTTTAATTGGAGTGATGATATCTACTCACATGTCTGAAAATCTGGCCCTTGACTTTCCCTTTGTCTTTAAATAAATTACTTTGCCCTTGAGTGACTGTTAATTTCTCTCTATTCAAGCTTCATCAATGCTGTGTTTAAAATTATCACAACAGGTGATTTTAGAAACTTTGTATAATATATTCCTATTTTCCCTTTTTCTATGCTAGCTTCTTAGAAAAAATCATGACTTTTTACATGTCTCTTCAATGAAAGGCAAATCTCATCTTCATATTTTATTCTGTACTCATTTGAATTGCCACAGGGCTCAGTTTTGGGATGGTTTGATGATGTTGCCGACAACCATTGGGTAAGAAGACAAAACAGCAAGTTGCAGATTGTTAAATCTGGCAGTTGTTTTATCTATCTGTAGACAAAATGAATTTTAACTAAACACTATATTAGCTCATGATGGCCTGCCTTCATCTTTATATTGTGTGCATACTAACCATTCTGTCTTGACATTTAACTATTCTAGTTATTACACATGTATCAGTGAGCAAGGAATAATTAGACATGGCTCAATAGCACTAAAAAGATTTAAACAGTTGTGTAAATCCAGAAAAAGAGATAAAGGAGATAAAATAAAATACTTTGTCACTTGAGGCTGCAAGCATAAAATATATACCAATTCTAAAAAACAAAAACACCAGTGATCACACACCAGCAGGAAATTACTTCAGGACTGCATAAAATTAAAACATTTAACCAGGAAAAATTTAAGGCAGTCCTCTAATTACTTCATTTAATATTTAAAATTTGTTTCTTCTCTGCCTATTTTGTTTCCTTCTCAAACCATACACACTGCAGTGGCAAGTGATTGTTCATATACCAGAGAAGGAGGAGGTGGTGGTGAGGCCTTCCTTATAACTTTTGTCCAGTGGTTAGGGCATGTGTCCCTCCTCAGCTCCCAGGTGAGTGCTCTAGCCACCAGGTTAGAGTCATTTTCTGTCTGTGGCCCAGTGTGTATTCAAATATTTGCTAGGAAGTGGAACAGCTTCAATGGGAGAGACTGAGGCCCCGTCTACACTTACCGAGATTTTCAGCAGCATTCAAAGGGAGATAAAATAACATGCATATCTCCCTTCGACTTTCTAACGCCTATTTACCTTGGTGTCTCCACTGTGCAGAGTCGAAGAGAAATGCCCTCGCTTCAGCTCAGCGCTGTTCTTCTTAAAGGGGTAGATTTACAGCGTTGACTTCTGAATTGGTTGAGTGGGTCTTCACTGACCCCTCAGTTGAAGTGGCAATAGCAAATTTGCTACTGTCAGTGTAGACTTGCCCCGAGAAAGATTCTCCTCAGAATAGCTGATGGCCTGGTTGTTAAGGTAGAATCATAGAATAATAGGGTTGGAAGGGACCTCACGAGGTCATCTAGTCCAACCCCCTGCTAAAAAGCAGGACCACTCCCACTCACTTACCTGGTACTTACCTGGGTTCAAGTCTCTGCTTCAGAACTGGCATTGTCATCTGTATCTCCCACAGCCCAGCTAAGTTTGACAATCTAGCGCTTCATTTTCTTTATACTTATGGAAAATAAGAAAAAAATATTTTTGTGAACTTTTTTGATTCAGTGAATTCCAAAAAATTTCAGTTTTAGTTCAACCCAAATTGTTTGTTTGTTTTTTAAATTTGTTTTTTCCAGAACAGCCAGGGAACAGAAGAATCAGTTATTTGCCCAGCTCTAGTTGTGAGGTTTAATTAAACATCTGTTAAACATTTTGAGATGCTGAATGAAGTAAGAGTAATATATCTAAGTAATAGTAATATAAGCTAAGAAACTGAACTGCCTTTGAAACATGCAAGCTAGGCTTTGTCCTTTTTTATTTATGTAGACACATACTTTATTTTGTGAATCTCCACCTACTATCAAATTTCAAAATGAACCCTAGGTCAGATTCCTCTGTTACGTCAGTTTGGAATAAAGGTTTGTCTACTCTTAAAGCTTTATAACAACACAGCTGTGTCACTAGCATTTCAATATAGACACTATCTACGCTGATGAGAGGGGTTTTCTTGTTGCTGTAGATGATCCACCCCTTAGTGCATGGTAGCAAGATCTATGGGAGAATTCTTCTGACGACCTAGAGTTATGTGCGACTGGGTTCTTAAGTCCTTTTAACTTTATCACTTGGTTATGGATTTTTCACACCCCTGAATGACATAGTTATGCCAACTTAATTTTCTTGTGTAGAACAGGCCTAAGCCTACTGAAAGCAATGGAATTATTTTGGTGTCAAGCTTCGGTGAGTGAAGACAGAATCTGGCCTCTTTATATGATAAAATTATTTTTAAATTGTTCTGTATGGTGTGATCTATTTTCCTGCAAGATGAAATGTTACGGTAAGTAAAAGCCAGTCTGGTGAATGTCAGCATTCCAAGTTTTAAAGATAGTATAAGCTCTTACAACTTTCATTTAGAATTATATTTCTAAGGGCAGATTTGGCTGTATGTAAAATTGGGTATAGATATTATCGGTTATATAGTACTTGCTACACCATTCTTTAAAAAAAAACAGTATTATGTGCTAGGAGGCAAGGGTAAAGAAAAATCACTTTTTGCTATGTATCAGAGAGTTAAAAAAGTCATTCAGCTGGATTTAGAGAAGAGAAATTGGAGGTGGCTTTAATTTGGGAGATTAATATTATTGGTTGTGTAACTAGGGTGCCCAGATATCCTGATTTTTATAGGGACATCCTGATATTTGGGGCTTTGTCTTATGTGGAGGCTTATTACTTCCTACCCCTTGTCCAAATTTTTCACATTTGCTATCTGGTCACTCTTTATCTATTACAGAGAGTGAATGAACATGAACTTGATTTGTTTGCTTTGGTGAAAGGGGCTGCCTCAGTTAATCTACCAGCCACCTTTACCATTTATTGACTCATATACAATAAGGTGAAACTGTCACAAGGCCTTGAATTAGTTTAAAGGAGCATTACATGCTGCTGTTGTATTAACCACGATTCAGGTCCAAATATAATTTCAGTATAAATAAGTGGTAAAAACTTTAATACACAGGTGCATCAGTTATTGCTGTTTTAGTCCACAATATGTATCCTTAATATGAAATCCTATTTTTCACATAATGTAATAACAATACAGGAGTTGCATAGTGATTGGTATTATAAAATGTATGGTGAGATAAATGCTGTTATTATGGAAATCCTATTAGCAAGTCTCTATGTACTGTACATGCAGCACAGATTTATTAACATACTCTTCAGTAGTTACTTTCTTGAAAACAGTTTTTACCTCCTATGAAATACTGTGCAGTAATGTCATTAATAAACGTATCTAATTGCAGTAGAGAACTGCAAAAGCCTGAATGGCTTGAAATGGATTCCATGAGGAGCAGGATTATTGCAATGGGCATACTGAACAACATATATTGCCCGTCCCTCATTCTTGGTATACTGTATGGCACAAGACAAATCATTAAGTGCATAGTCAGACAGTTAAGTTAATGCAAAAAAGCTAACCTTTCTATAAAGAGCTGTCAGTAGATGGCAATGTGACTATTTTATGCAGAATTTTCATTCCATATGTAGCTAATGACTTGCAATCATTTGCCGTTGCTGCTTAAATTAATGTAATTTTTTTTTAAAAAAATAAATAAAAAAGCTCTTAGAGCCCTTTTAAACTATTCTTTAAATAATTGATAGTTACAAATGGAAATCTTAGCCCAGAATCTCCAAAAGTGATCAAAGTTATTTTAATTTTTTACTGGTCATGGTTGAATAAAAATGTCACATATAGTGCCATAAGTAAGCAGGGAATTACTGTACTGGCATCTCATGGTACAGCAGATTTAGTGAACCCAAGTTTTTTTAATCTTTGCATACCCTTTAGGCACAACTCATCTGAAAGTGAGATATTTATAATGAACAGCATAAGGTATAATAAAGATAAAAATATATTGTTGTCCACAATATAATCTGATCATCCCTTTACTTCAGTGGGGCTCTTCTCTCCAACTCTAAATAGAATGGGGAACACAAAACTCATCATTGGGAGCTATATACTAATAAGAGATTAAAAATAACAATGTACATCTCTCTCTCTCTCTCTCTACACACACACATCTTATTGAATTGTATGTTGTATCGTTTTTCTGAAGATTTTCTTTTGACCTTTTAAATTTTAAAATACACTTTTATATAACTATCTATGATCCAATTAAATACAATTATATCTAATGTTAAAAAAGCAACTATAGTTTTGAGACTCTATTTATTCACCAAAAGACACTTTTTTTAATATAGTGATGTCCGCATTTCCTAATGATGGTAGGCCTCAGAAATGCTGATTGTTGGAAATTTAATTCCTTTGGTATTACATAAGGTCATATGTTTTGGAAGTGCCCCTGCAGCAGGAATTTCTGGTATGTGGTGGGTCAAAGGACCAGTTTGATGCTGAATTAGAGACCCCCCTTGCTTGGAAATAGTCACACATGCACAACTGGCTGGAAAACCATACCCAACAAAAAACAAACAAGGAGTCCTGTGGCACTTATAAAGACTATCAAGTTTATTTCTTGCATGAGCTTTCATTGGCATAATCCCACTTTGTCAGATGCATGAAAGTAATGACATTTGAAAATTAAATTTCATGCATCTGATGAAGTGGGATTATGCCCACAAAAGCTCATGTGAGAAATAAACTTGTTATTCTTTAAAAGTGCCACAGGACTCCTTATTTGTTTTGCTAAAATAGACTAACATGGCTACCTCTCTGGAATCATACCCAAAGAGTAATTATCAATGGTTCACAATTGAGCTGGAAGGGCATTTCAAGTGGGGTCCTGCAGAGATCTGTTCTGGATCTGGTTCTATTCCATATCTTCATAAATTATTTGGATACTGGCATAGAGAGTATAGTTATAAAGTTTGAGGTTAATACTAAGCTTAGTGGGTTTGCAGGGTGCCGAATTGCAAGATTAGAATTAAAAATGATCTGCAGAAATGGTATGAAATAAATAGGATTTAATTCAGTAAGGATACATGAAATGTATTAGTTCCAGAGGGGTAGCCATGTTAGTCTAGTTCAGCAAAACAAACAAGGCGTGCCACAGGACTCCTTGTTTGGTTTGATGAAATGTACTACACTTATGAAGGAGTAATCATTTGCACAAGTACAAAATGAGAAATCTGCCTAGAGAGGCATATTGCAGATCACAAACTGAAAATGAATCAGCAATATAATACTGTTGCAAAACAAACAAACACATAATCATTCTGGGATGTATTAGCAGAAGTGTTGTAACCAAGATATGAGAAGTAATTCTTTCACTCTTTTCAGCAATGATAAGGCTTTAGCTGGAATACTGTGTCTAATTCTGGGCACAAAACTTGGGGAAGATGTGGACAAACTGGAGAAGATCCAGATGAGAGCAACAAAATTTATTAAAGGTCTAGAAAACATGACCTACAAGGAAAGATTGAAAATATTGTATGTAGCTGGGTAAAAGAAGACTGATGGGGGGATATAATAGGTTTTTATAAAGAGGAGGGTGATAAGTTGTTCTCCTTAACTACTGAGCACAGAAAATGAAGTAATGGACTTAAATAACAGCAAGGAAGATTTAGGTTAAATATTAGAAAATACGTCCTAACTTTGATAGCAAAGCACTGAAACAAATTACCTATGAAGTTTGTGGAATCTCTGTCATTGGAGGTTTATAAGAACAGGTTAATCAAACACCTGTCATTGATGGTCTAGGTAATACTTACTCCTCAGTGCAAGGTACTGGTGTAGATGACCTACTGAGATCCCCTCTCATCTTACATTTCTATGATACTCTGATTCCTGATATTTTGCTCTTCTTTGGTAATGAAGTGTCTTGATTGCAACATGCAGTTTTGGTTGCTAAAAAATTAATCCTGCAAAGATGGAACTCAATCCCCACCAAATATTGGTGCCTTGCTCAGTGATATGATTGACCTCACAAACAAATGGCTTGCATTTTGCAGAAAGGAATGCTCAAAAATTCAAAGCAATTTGGGCTGAGTCTTTTAGAGGTTTGCATTTAATGTAGACCATGAAGATAGATATGTCGCTTCCCTTTTATTCCCTTTATCCAAATCCTCCTTATTGACTTTGTGTATTATGATGAATCAAGTATTTTGAAATATTTGTTGTATTTGTAAAAGTTAAAAATAAATTGGTAAGTATTCTGCTCCAATGCATGTCATTGGGCTTGTTTAGCCTAACTAAAAGAAGGTTGAGGGGGGATATGATTGCTCTCTATAAATACATCAGAGGGATTAATATCAAGGAGGGAGAGGAATTATTTGAGTATAGCACCAATATGGACACCAGAACAAATGGTTATAAACTGTCCATCAAGAAATTTAGGCTTGAAATTAGACACAGTTTTCTAACCATTAGAGGAGTAAAGTTCTGGAATAGCCTTCCAAGGGGAGTTGTGGGGGCAAAAACCATAACTGCTTTCAAAACTGAGCTTGATAAATTTATGGAGGGGATGGTATGATTAGATAACCTATTTTGGAAATTGACTAATCTTTGGCTACAGGTGGTGGATATGTAAGTGGTCTAAGAAGGGAGGGTACATGGGGTGGGTTCTGAGTTATTACAGAGAATTGTTTCTTGGATAACTGGCTGTTGAGATTTGCCCACGTGCTCATGGTTTAACTGATCGCCATATTTGGGGTCGGGAATGAATTTTCCCCCAGGGCAGATTGGCCTGGGCTCTGGTGGTTTTTTACCTTCCTCTGTAGCACAGGGCATGGCTCATCTACTGGTGAATTCTCTGTATCTTAAAGTCCTTAAATCGTGATTTGAGGAGGTAAATAACTCAGTCATAGGTTAGTGGCCTATTGCTGGAGTGGGTGGGTGAGGTTTTGAGGCCTGCATTTTACAGGAGGTCAGACTAGATGATCGCACTGGTCCCTTCTGACCTTAAAGTCTATGAGTCTATCACATTCCATGACCTGCTTCTATGTTCTGGTTCTGAAATAAGTTGCATTAATGCCAGCAGGTGCAACAATTAATGGCCCAGAGTTGGATCTAGGCCTTGTCATGATTTGGAACGGATATTGCAAACAGAAATTTAGAGCAGCTTTCCTAAGAGCACTGCTGCACTGTCACTGGGAAGGACAAACATGTTCTCCCATAAAATACAGAGAAAGAATTCCTAAAAAGCAGCATCTTAGCACAGTGCTAAGAAGCATTGGATATGCCCCCAGAAGTCTTAGCACCTCACATGAGTACAGCATCAGTGTGGATTCAGCAGCATGGATGTTCAGACTTGGGTACTGATAACCCAGGTTAATTCTGCAGTGAAGACATACCTTAACTGATAAAGTTTAGGAAGAAACTTTCATTATTGGGTATTTATTCCATAACTGTCCATGGTTTCATATACTTCTTTTAAGCATCTAGTTCCGGCCACAATCAGCAAGAGGAGGTTGGACTAGAAGGACCACTCGTTTAATGTGTTATGGCAATTCTGTGCTCTTCATAGGGGCAGAACACTGTGTACCATACCATAGGGTGATTTCCCCTTGTCCTGAGTGATATTCAGGCACTTGCTGGGTTGTTGTGATAGGAGGAAAAATTAATTTTATGAGTCACATATTTCTTTAGTGCAATGTTTATTTACCAAAATTTATGTAATGTTCTGTTTCACTGCACAAACAATAACAGGCAATTTACTTGGGCACAGTTCCAGAGCCATAGCTGTGTTGTTCTGGTTATAGCAAAACCAACGAAAATTCTGTGGCACCTTAAAGACTGACAGATTTGTTCAGGCATAAGCTTTCGTGGGCTGCAACACACGTCGTCATGCAGCTGACGAAGTGGGTTGCAGCCCATGAAAGCTTATGCCCAAAGAACTTTGTTGGTCTTTAAGGTACCACGGGCCTTTCATTGTCCGTGGGCAGTTTCCAAGCCTTCCTCTACAGCAGGGGTCGGCAACCCCTGGCACGCTTCCAAACCTGGCATGCGGGCCGAGCCTGAGTGGCAGCGGCTTCCCCCCCCCCCGGCAAGGGGGAAGGTCGGCTTGGCTTGCCTGGAGCCGCCACTGCTGGCCCCGGAGGCTGCTTGCTGGCAGCAGCAGCTCCGAGCAGGCCAAGACAACCCGGCCCCTTGTCAGCCATGGCCGGGGCTGGCTCTGTCCTGCTGGCAGCAGCGCGGCTCTGGGTGGGCCGACCCGACCTGCTCCACTCCAGTCCAGCAAGGAGCCGGGGCCAGGGACCGGAGGCCGCCCGCTGGCAGTGGCAGCTCCGGGCGGGCCAAGCTGACCCTTCCCCTTGCCGGCCATGGCCGGCTCTGTCCTGCTGGCAGTGGCGTGGCTCTGGGCGGGCCAACCCGACTCACTCCCATCCAGCAGGGCGTGGGGCCATCAGCTCCGCGCTGCCACTGCTCACAGGAGCCCGCCCAGGAACCGGATGCTGCCTGCCGGGGTGTGCCAGCCACGGCCCCAGCCGGCAGGGCACCCGAGGCCTGGCCTCACCCCGTTTTGGCTCCGCCCCTGCACCTGCTGAGGGTGCGGTGGGTGGGTCTGGCACAGGGGCCGGCAAAGGTTGCCGACCCCTGCTCTACAGCAAGTTTTGTGCCCCAAGGAGTTCTGTCTTTGCTCCCTCAGAGGGACATTTTCATGACTGCTTGTTTGGTTTTCTCATTGCTTTTTGTTTTCTGACTCTCACACCTACCCAAACATAGGTGCAACCAAATAATGCCCCAGGCCCTGCATTTACAATCAGTCCCCAGGGTAACCACCCAACCTATTTATTCTTCCTCAATTAGTTCTTGCTAAGGCCTTCCCATGTGCCTTCCACAATAGTTTCTATTGTTTTTCTTACTCCATTAAGGAGCTCAATTGCTTCTTTCATTTATCCTGAACGAAGGGTGGTTAGTACATCCTACGACTCACGAACTCTGTGCTTGCCTGTATATCGAAGAAACATTTGCTGGCATCCATTCGCATTTTTGATATTAGCAATGTGTTATAGCAGGAAGCTACATGAAAGCTTGCCAGGCAGAATAAAAAATCCTGGTGAAGCATCTTGGTGTATTCTCATTCTTCTGGCTTGCTCGTCACAGGATAGCATTAAGAGGCCTTCGATCAGAAGAACATGATGATATCATGGGGTATTTTAAGTGTCATATTTTTGGTTAATAATTTCAATAAAGTAGAATCTTTAATTGCAAGAATCTGAAAACACAGAGGAAAATATTTTCTTTTAGGATAGTCTAAAATAGGGTTAGAAATTTTAAAATTAATTGAGGTGTTTTTTAATAAAAAGGCCCTTTGTGCCAAAAACCCTTGATTATGGCCTTTAATCTATAACTTTACATAGAGCTTCTCCATCTACAATGGTCCCTTAGGCTATGTCTACACTTGGCCAAATAAGTCAACTCAGCATGTCTACACTCAAAAATTAAGTTGACTTAAAGGGGACCTTGCCAAATCGACTTAGAGCGTCCACACTGGACGGCTAAGTTGACTTCTAGGGGCTAGGTGGACCTGGGACTGGTCCACGGTGCCAGGGGGGTCACCCCTTGCCAAGTGCCAGGGGGGCTCAGCATTTGCCCCATTCTACCTGAGGGCTGAACAGGACAGGGACACTGGCAGGGCATAGGAGCGGGGTGGGCAGGGCTGTGTCCTGTCCTGTGGGGGGGGGGGCACGCCAGGCTCTGGCTGTATCAGCCACCCTGGCAGGGAGGGCAGTGAGGGAACCCTGGAGCCCTTTAAGTCAATTTAGGGCTAATCTGCGTCCACACTGGCTAAATCGACTTTATAAAGTCGACTTAGCCAGTAAAGTCAACTTTAAATGAGGTTTTATAAAGTCAACTTTAAATTTCCTTAATTCAACTTAAGCAGCAGCTTAAGTCAAGTTAAGGAAATTGTAGTGTAGATGCAGATTAAATTAAGTCGATTTAAGCAAGCTTAAGTCGACTTAATTTGTAAGTGTAGATGCACCCTTAGAAATGTAACTGAGAAATCCTGTCCTAAAAAATTATACATTCCTAATTATTCTTTAACTTTGTGTTAATTCTTTAACGCTTGATTTTACATTCATAGCTTGTGGAAGGCAGGTACCGTTTACTGATTAAACCATATGAAATATGGTTCTGCCTTATTAATGTTTCAGACATACATACATACAAAGGCAATACGGAAAGTTTCTTGCTGTGCCTGGCAAATTTAGGACTGGAAATTATAATGTGGTGCTTCATTTGTCCCCATTATACTTCTCCATAGTCAATCATGCTTGCTGTTTTATTTTGCAGAAAATGTCCACTTAGTAACATAAAAAGGTCCCCACTGACCCCAATTCCTTAATGGTCCCATGAGAGCAATCATAAAGTTTCTATTCACTTCTTCTGTGGTGAATTAGTCTAACAGTCTCATATATAATTTGGGCATCCAGAATAGCTGAAGAGTTGGATATGAACTTCTCCTAGATTACTAGCAATTGAAGTTTGTGTCATATGTGCTACCGCACTTACTTTTCCCTAGATTTGCAATAGGATTTCTGATTTAATCTTTACACTTAATTATAAGGCATTAATTATTTTCCAGAGTTCAGGTGAGACACTGTTATAAAAATGACCAAGATGCAAAAGAAAAGGCTCATTTTATGTTGAACTTGACCTTAATTGCAGTGGAGAAGGTACATCAGTGCTTATTTATTCTCAAAAAATGGCACTGATGAATTTAGCAATGGACAAATGTATATTTATTTCCCATCCACACACATTTTGTATAGTCACTGACCCAGATCCTCCAAAATGGCTAACCTGTGTTCAGCAAAAATCCACAGGCTCTGGCAAAGGTGGTTTTATCGCAACTTTGCAACAACTTCACTGAACTGTTTGTTACCAATCTTAACACCTCATGCAAGATTGAAATGTCAACCAGGATATTCTATTACATTAGAAATACCCATTCCTCAGATGAGGATCTTCTCCAGGAAGTAGAGTACATATGTAAAAATTACAAGGAAAAAGGGTGGTTAAATCCTGAGCTTGTATTTTAGATAGTGTCTCCCCTCAGAAGCAAGACAGATTGTAAGGAAAGGGAAATGCTATTGTATGGATAGTTTCTATTTTCCTCACTTAAAGCAGGCTTTATAAGTGCCTTGAGGTAAGAGAATAGACATTTTATTTGCAACAGTTGGCAGAAAGAAAGTGCACTATGTAAACCTGTTTTTTAATGCTTACATTATGCTGCTTAAATTTGCTGTTCCTTTTCAATTAGTGTATCACTGCATTTATAAACATTTTTCTTAAGTAACTCTCACTTTGCATTCAATAATAAAATTCACATCTCCAAACTATGTTACTATCTCTTTTGCTGGTCATCAGCCTTGTGTCAAGCAAGCTACTTCCAACTTCTGTGTAACATCAGGGTTCAAGACATCTAGGTAACTTGCTTTCCTTAAAGAATGATTTAAAATGTTTCACACTGAGCTGGAACAGTGATTAGAAAAATACGTGATGGGGAAGATACTTTGATATTTGTAATGACAAATTTATCTGAAATTGTTCACAATGAAAACCCTAACACTGGGAAACTAATTTGACTTTTCTTTTCTTACACAAATTTAGCAGTCAGAGAAGGTGAGTGAAGAGTCTATCAAGGATTATGAACCTAGGCTGACTTCGGGTTTGCAACAAAAGTAAAACGTACAGCTTCTTAAGATGACTTTTACATAACACCAAGGAAAACTGTACATCACTTTTGAAAGGTTTTGAATCTGAAACTCAGGAGATACTAATCCATGTGGATTGAAACCAAAGAATTTATTCTTTGTAGCCATCCCCCTACCTCTGAAAAGAAAGTCACTGATTTTTTTCAGAGACTGATTTAATTCTATCCTAGATAGAATAAAATGGGTAACAGAATGAATTTATATGGCTTTATCCTCTGGGAATGATGCCAGGGATTTTTTAAAAATATAAATGGGCATGTGGTTATTTTGGAGGCACGATAGGAGACTGCAATGTTAATGTTGGCCTAATGATATATTTGGCAGACAGTAAGTAATGGAAGTACAACGATTTTTAGAATGATACTAAGGGAATGTCATAATGGGCAGTTGGGGTGTGGCAGGCTGATTTTAAATCTAGAGTGCTCCAGAGTGTTGTGCAGCAACTCTGGATCTGCTTCTGCAAAGTGGAAGTTCCTTAGTGCCTATTAAAATACTGCAGATTAATTAAAACAACAGTATGTTAATGTGTGCCAGGGAGATTTTATTGCACAGCAGCTGGGCTCACATGGACATTTAGTGCACGCCATGCTGAAGTGCGGTAGATTCACACCCAAACTTGCTGTGCCCTAACTTCTCATTTAAATAAGCCCTAAAACAGTTTATGGCCCTTATGCTGTAAACATGGCCTATGGGAAACTTTGCACATCTGAGTAGTCCTACTGAGTTCACATGCATAAGTGTCTGCAGGACAGGAGCCACTGTAACCTTCAGGTGGGCTAAAATTCATTTAGTTGCCCTTCTCCAGTGCCTCACAGAAATCAATCCCAATCCCTAGGGAGAAAGCAGCTGAAGACCCAGGATCCAGTGAGTATGGGACTCACAGCAAAGATTGCTCAAAGTTATCCTCCCACATTAAAGTACTACTAAAAACAAACATAACAATGAACCTTATCCTAAGAAAACAAAATACAATTAAGCAAGAACAATCCCTAAAGAAACCCCCACATGAAAGGTACCCAAGAGTCCCAAAGTCCAGGTGGAGTTCACCCAACTCTCAGCTACAGTCTTTGTTCGAATGTAGAGGCTTGAGTGGCAAGAAATAGCTGTCCTCTTCTTCTTTTGCAGGAATCTTCTGTAGCATTCCATGCAGGCTTTTCCTTTTCCTTTGCCTTTGCAACCAGCCCTCAGTCCCATATGCATGTCTGCAAAATCTGTTGCAGATAACTCCATTAGAGGGAGAAAACATCTTGTTCACTCCTGGTTCAGCTTCTCTCCTGAAAACTGAGCACATGGGCTCTTCTCAAAACAACTCCTGCCTGCTGTCTGCACAGACTGCTGCTCTCATGTGATCTGACTGACCACAACACATCACACCAGCAGGGCATCCTGTGGAGCATGCTCAAAAATGCTACCATTCCCTGCTTCCAGAAGTTTCTGGTTGTGGGTGGCTAATCTGCAGCAACAGTAACCCACCCTCAACAGGTCTCTTAAAGAGATAGCCCTTTTTCGGCATATGGGTTACACCGGTATTTGTTCATTCTTAAATTATATAAAAATTTCACCATAGCGATGCCAATACAGTCAGTAGTAGATTTGGGTTTCATGGGGCGGGGCAAAATACTGCATGTGATAAGAGGGCTAGCTTGTCTCAGTTTTTAAAACACTTTATCAGACAGCCTTAAGCATGTGAATATCTTGAGATATAATCAGTTCCTGTACATTATATTTTTATAATATTGAGGATTTTCTAATTAGATGACACATGTAATCCAATACTCCCAGTAAATCCTCACATTATAAGTTTTAATACCAATCACGCAGAAAATATTTAAACATGACAACTTCTCTTTAATTACCATAAAATTACATTATGAGCAAAATGCCTGTCCTACAAATTCAGACAACAAACCTATGTAGAATTATGCAAACATATACTGCAGAAATTGCATGAAGAAACATGTAAGAAAAAGGAAAAAGCTTTCATTAGGATATCACACATCTCTACTCATATTTGAGTTGGGAGATTAAAGAACTTCTTTTCTAGAAATTGTCTTATTTTTATTTTGTCACAGGTAAAAATCAAATGATTCCCATTAATTTCAATATGCATTTTAGCTATCTGAAGAGGATGGCTTTTTTTTTTTTCTTTCTTTCTTTCTAGTTAAAAGATTTCAGTATTTTGCCGTGTTTGAAGTTAGGGAGTAAGAGAGATGTAAATGGAGAGATGGGAAAAGGAAAGAACTACACTGTGAAACCACATGCAAATCCAAATGCATTTTCTTTGATCTTATATGAAAAATATTGTAGACTTCTGAAGGCTAGAAATGTCACAGATAAAATCAGCAACATTCCTAATAGTAGCTACTGCTTTCATCAGTTTCTTGATTTACTAGTACTGTGACTTAAGGTCTTCCAGTTCTGAGACTTGATTTAATCATTTACATATTTAGTCCAACAGGCATTAGATCTTGCCATTTCTTCAGTTGCTTTTTAGTCTTTAGATCTATCACTTAATGGGCAGAGAAGAGATATAACATCTAAAGATGTGCTTAGAGGAGGAATGGAAGAACTTCACTTTTTATTAGTGTTTGACAGCAAGCCAGCTGATGCTTCAGTAAATCAACCCAGTGAGTAAACAGCCAAGATAGACCCCTTATTGCTTGGAGGAGCTTGGAATATTCTTCACAGAGTTAAGATTTCAAAGGTTGAATTTTGAGATCTATGTTCTGCAGGGTGGCAGTTCTTAAACTTTGGTCCATAGATTATTGGTGTTCCACAAAGAGCTGCCAGGTCCTGGACTGGTCCCAATAAAACCCTGCGTGCCAGTCAGGTTTCTAATGGCAGCCTGCCTGGGGTTTCAGCAGAATTTAGCCTATGTTGAACCTTCTTTGCTATAACAATCTGCATGGAACTTGGAGGGAGGAGCACTGGTTGCAGCAGGGAAGTGTCTGGAGGTTTCTCGGCAGCCCACTTGCCAGACTGCCCAAGAGTTGGGGACTCCAAAGCTTTCAGGGTCTGCAGCTTCAGAGCAACCCACGAGGCAGATGTTGGGATCCCCAGCAGCCTGAGAGGTGTACTGCTTACAGGGCTCACAGACTCTGTGGCTTTGGGCAGCCTATCAGACAGAGTGCCCCTGAGCTGGGGCTCCATTACCTTTTACGAAGAGTTATGAAACTTTTGGATTTTGTTCTGCATGGGAACATAACCAGTACGCAAACACTTGATAGCCCCTCTTGTCAGGCTTTACAAAATGAATATACAAAATGAACTTAAAGTAAGACAATCAAAAGATTGGCTAACAAATCTCAAATTTTACTAGCCTATCCTCTAATAAATTGGGTTTTAGGAGAAAGCTAATTAGAGATTAAATCTTGCACTGTGTAGGGTATTTCAAGTAGGTAAGGGAGTACCTGAAAGTTTTAAATATAGGATTCAGTATTTCCACATGATAATTGCTTACTATATTAAGGAAATTTGCTAATGCATTTTAAATGCCATTGTAATTTGTTGCAACAATAAGAGAGATACAAAAGCCGGTTCTCTCTCTCTCTCATTCCGGTTTGTAGAGGAGGAGTGATCCTGGCAATTACTCTCCTCTAAATTGTAAATGTTATCAATGATAAAACAATTAAATGGTAGAAAATAAAAAGCAGCATAGGCTCACCAAAAATGAGAAGCAGATGCTCTTCTGGATCCAGTTTTCATTGGGGCAGCGGAGCAGGGAGGGATTCAGGAACTACCTATATTTCTCTGAATCTCTGCATTACTTTGTCCTGGCCTTGGCAACGATTAAAGTAGTCTGAGAGATGCTCTAACTTTAAACAGATGACTCCAGGTCCCAAGGAATCAGCTGGTGATTAGCTGAACAAAAATAAAATGTGGATGTATGGGCTAAGTATATCCATGAAAGTCTGTATTAAAACAATCCATACATAATAGGATGAGTGTTATTTAAACTGTTGCCTTTAGATATCAGAATTAACAGCCTTATTGAAATGAATGAAGTAGTTCACACTTCTATGCTATTGTTTCAGGCTGTGTGCCGATTCAGGAAGAAACAGTGCAATAGTTATATTTGGTTCATTTTTTAAAGTTTTAATTCCTATATGAGATAGCAAATACTTCTTTATAATTGAATAATACAGCCAATCAGATTAATATTCATGCAGCCAGCAAGGTCACTCTACTAGTTTATAGCTGCCAGGCAATGCTGAAACCTTAATAAAAATACTCTTTTAATAAAATATATGACCTATTTTAATTTTATATTTTCATTATTAATAAAGTTATTTAAACATTTGATTTTAAAAAGGGGAATTAATCATCTAAGTAATATTATTACTGTTTATTTGTATTCCAGTAACACCCATGATGTGCTGGGTATTAGCCACAAGTACAGAAATAAATTATTCCAACTCTGAAATGCGTATAGTCTATGAAAATATGCAATACACAAAGACAGGAAACAGGAATACAAGAAAAAGGGCCAAGAATTTCAAAGATGATTTCTCATTTTTTGATTCCTAAACTGAGACACCCTAAAGAAGCCTGATTTTCAGAAAGTGCTAGCCACCCAGTCTCTGAAAATTTGGTCTCTCCAAGATGCATCGAGTTGGGACACCTAAAACCACTAGTCACTTTTGAAAATCTTTGCTTATATATGTCCAGTTCATATGTCCATCATATACATTTTGTTGCTACATATATACACATCAGCAATACCTAACTGCCCTCCCACCTATGCATTACAAAGGAAGCTGTGATATATGCTTGGGGAAGCATCAGTATACCATAAAAGAGAGCTTCGTGCCATGGATGGAGGATGGAGGCAGAGGAGCCTTGACACTTAAGATCAAAGAAATAACTTGCAAGCCTAGAGCACTTCATATTATCCTCAACAGGTGTGTTGGGATTTTGTTTGTCATCAAAGTTTCCAAAATTCTCAACAAGAATCTTGTCCTTGTTTCCACTTATTTATTTTAATCAAGACCACAGTAAAGCTTTAGATTATTGATATATTATTTTTAATTGTTGGTACCTTCCTCCACATTTAAAATGCAGTTAATAGGACAGTACTTAAACATACTGTCTATGGATTTTTTTAAGCTATGTTCCTTGCAGCTGTGTACACAAAATGTACTTGGGCCCTTCGAGTCTTGATTGGGCATCTATCAACCCTAACAGAGTTATGAGGAACAGATAAGACAGTCCTTGCTTAAGTGAAAACAGTAACCTTTATTTAACAACAAGGAAGACAAAACCAGTTAAACACACACCTCAGGAAAACCTTAGGACTGAGCCTTAGGATTAAAAACCCAAGGTACAACACAGCAGTATACAACAACACTCCCTGACCGCCCCTCACCCAAAGGGCCCAAACTTTACTGTTTGCCTTCACCCTTCAGGGGGTTGATTACCCGATCGTCTGCTGGAACACAGATGGGTAAGCGGTCAAGTCTCTAGCTCAGGCGAGAGCAACCGTCTGCTTCTTGGTCCTGGTCCGGCGTCCCTCAGACTTGAATCGTCTGATCCTCTAGGTCTGTGGCTCCCACAGTTACGTCTGCTTCAGGGTCCTGGTCCGCTGTCCTCCGAGCTTGCCTCGTCCGTCTGGGTCGAGGTCCGGCTTCCCCGCCGGGATCACCCCGTCTGCTTCAGGGTCCATGTCCGCAGTCCCGCGACGCCCTGTCTGCTTCTCTTCCTGGTCCGAAGAGTGATTTCAGCTCAGAGTGATTATCAGCAAAGTTCAGTGATTTCCACAGCAAAGTCCAGTCCCGAGCACTCTGACGACCTGGATCTCTCGAACCGAACGAACAGCAACCGAAGAAGAAGGGAGAGAGAAGAAGCCGAGCCTAGGGCGCAGGGTGCTTTTAAAGAGTTCTCAGTCCAATCAGAGTCCTGGATTTTCCTGCTGCTAGGCACACAACACAGCAGCTTCTTTGCACCCTGCTCTTGGCTTTTGCACACCACCCGCAACTATGTGGTGTCTCTGGGCAAATCTACAATTGCAACAATGTTTGACAGTACACCAAACTCTTATGGAGCTGCTGCCAGCCAAACATGCTGACACAGACTCCATCTTGATTTTAAGCTTAACATTGAACAAAACATGGTTTCCTTATACATACACAAATTCCATGTGTAACAGATCCCCTCCTTGATGCAAAGAGATCTTGCAAAGACTCTGATGCATCACCTATTAAACTTTGCTCTTAACCATACAGTAAGACATACTATGTATAAAACCACAAAAGCTTGAATAATACATGTTATCACCATTGAAGGGGAATCCAGTCCAAGAGATTGAAACCATGTACCCGAACTGTCTTTAGAAGCAGTACCTAATACCTGTACAATCCTATCAGCATTATGCTTGATAGTTATTAAGGAACCTTCTGCCTCCCGCTGTAAACCTTGCAAGTAATCCATCATGTCAGGATGGGAGGTCAGTGTTCTTAGGGCTTCCACACTCATCCCTAAAGATACAGGTATAACTTCTTTATACAAGGCAAAAGACAACTGAATTTTCTCTGGGTTTTTGTACGTCATGGCATATGACCAATTGCACCCAGAGATATGGTCAATGTTACATATATACAAATTAATATGCACATCATGAACAATAGGGAATTGACCATCCAGCATAAATTGTGGACACCAACTGCGTATACAAATACATGAATCATTAACGTCCACAACAACAGTTTCATTTAAATTCTGAGGCATTACCCGATACTTACAAGTACCGCCTAAGTGGTTGAGACATGGATCTTCATGGGTGAATAACCCTGCTTCACAGACGTAGCCTTCAGTACCTGCTACCGTACAGGACTCCAATGAAGTAGCCTTCCATGTGTCATCTTCTCTGACTGCCCACTTAGGAACTCCAATAGGTACTAACGTAGATTCGTTAATATTAATGCCCACAGGGATGATAGGAAATAACCTAACAGACCTAGCCCGCTTAACTGTTAGAATATAAGCCAGAATCTTCCCTGAGGGACTGAAGAAGGTGAAGTTGGCAAGCTTCCACCATTCTGTATGTGTCTTTTCAAAAGTATTTGCTGCCCGCCGCTCAATTAATTTTCTAATTTCTAGCGGGACATGCCCGCTAAGGCCTTCTCGAATTAATGCCTGATTTATCATGGCTACCCAAGATTGTGCTTCTATGCAGGACAGTGCCATAGAAACATTTCCTTGGAAGTCATCCAAGGCCTGAATGGTCTGTTTCTGGTCCTTAGATATGACAGACCATAATCTTGGTAATGCAGCAGACATCTCAAATTGAGTTCTTGACAGGCCACCCAAAGTGTCATGCAATGGAATAGACAGGCTTGCTAGGTTCTGTTTAAGCGATGAGAGCTTACCTGAAATGGCATTATTACTAATGAGGTTATAAACACCAAAGGTAGTACCTGCACCACCTGAAATCTTTGAAATCAGACTTCGCGGTACACGACTTGTGTGAGATGCACTGATTGTCTGCAACCAATTCAACCAGCCTCTTTTTAACATGTACGTGTACTTTTGGCATTTTGGGACTATATCCCCCACATCTACTTGAAGTTTGATTTCTATCCGTTTTAACCCGTAGACAGGATTGATTAACACCTTCTTTCCTGCCTGTTCCTTGATAACCACAGGCCCCATGTGGTGAACCTGAGGACGAGATAATATCTCTAGCATACCTTGGGATTTTAAGCCAAAATATCCCAATACCCACCATTGACCAGCATCTTGTGCCAGAACTTCTATTGGCACAATATCCTCACACCATGAAAGTACACTTACATCTTTTTGAATGCAAAACTCATTAGAGTTAATCATCATATGTGGCACATTAATGTGACCCTGTGCACATTGGATTTTCCTAGAGTGTACCTTAGAAGGTGTGAGAATAATAACCATAACATGTGGTACCACAACATTAAGACCCATTACCACTGTTAAGTTAATCTTTGTGTGAACAGCAGCTTTCTCAGGTATGCTGGCTTGTAGAAAGGCACAGACTTGATTTGCTTGATACAAAAGGATTTCACAATGAGAAAGAGCTTCTACCTGTTCACCTCTTGACAACTCCCATGTACATTGGTTGTTTATCTTTTTAACATGGACCCATGGATTTCCATCCTTATCTGGTATGGGAATGTCTGAACTACCAGAAGGGACATCATAGGTCGTCAGTACCTCTTTTCCCAGTAACTCCATCCACTTTAAGGAGCACATCTGGGAATTCACATACACATATAAATCCACCCAACCTTTTTCAACACTGGTAGAGACAGGGAGAACCATTCCCTTCTCTGGTTTCCACTCCTTAATGTATGCTCCTTTGGACCAACACCTCATATAGGTACCAAAGGTAATATGCACCGTTGCACATCCATCGAGCAGGAAAAACATCATGAACAGTCTGTTTACTCCGGAATTCATCTTGATGCTTTCCTGTAAGAACCCAAACAGATTACATCAATTCCCCTTTCCATGCTTTTAACTGGGTACTGTGAAACCATTTGCTCAAGGGCCTCCCCTTTTTAGCAAATATTTCCACTTCATAAACTGTGGGTCCAGCCTTGTTTATTATTCTGACTGGACCTACCCAACGTTGACTTAAAGCATGTTTCTTTTCAGAAAAATACCGGTATAACACCTTATCCCCGATATTCCATTCTATTGGTTTCAATTGATTTCCCAACCTTTTATTCATACCTGTGATATTTCGTTTCAATTGCTGAGCCACCAACTGCTGGGTTTCACTAATATAAGCCAGCAGCTGCTCAACGAAGGCATGCATCGACAATTTAGGCTGTAAATTGTCTGGTGGAACTCCACTGTCCACCCACCAAATTTCTGGGGTCCTCAT
The DNA here is from genome assembly GCA_007922175.1 of Pelusios castaneus. Classification (NCBI taxonomy): domain Eukaryota; kingdom Metazoa; phylum Chordata; order Testudines; family Pelomedusidae; genus Pelusios; species Pelusios castaneus. The sequence goes on from ML685791.1 coordinate 17,579,094, forward strand.
TTTCCTTCCCAGGAAAACTTCATGAGGAGTGAAATCATGAGAGCTTACAGTGGACCTTATGGCCATGAGCACCAGTGGTAGCTTCAAATCCCAATCTTTACCTGAATCTCCTATGAGCTTTCGAAGTGCAGTTTTAATGGTTCAGTTGGACCGCTCTACTAATCCTGATGATTGGGGATGGCCTGCGATATGCAGCCTCCACTTAATTCCCAATGCACTACTTAACTGTTGGGATATTTCCCCAATGAAGTGTGGCCCCTGGTCCGAATCTATGGTACCTGGTAAACCATAGCGAGAGAAAGCTTCATTCAAGAGAACTCTCACTGTTGTCTTGGCTGTGTTATTCCTAGTGGGATACGCCTCTACCCACTTTGTAAAAGAATCTACCACTACAAGTGCATATTTCATGCCCCGACCAGTCTGTGGAAGAGGTCCTATAAAATCAATTTGGATTCTCTCCCATGGTCCCACTACTGGTTGGTGTTTCATACTACCCTTTACAATCCTAGTATCCGGGTTATTCTGGGCACACTCCAAACACCTACCAAGGACAGTCTGTACCTGTTGAGACATATTTGGCCACCATGCCACCTCAGTTATTCTAGCCAGAGTCTTATCTAAACCGAAATGTCCCTGAGCGTGCGCTAACAATATCAATTCCTGCCTGAGACAGGAAGGGAACACCAGTAACCGAATGGAGCGCATGTTCTTTTGCGCCCATACAATTCCTTGTCCATCTTGAACGATATTATATGACTGCCAGGATCCTTTCCTTACCAAATCCTGTATTTCTTTATCAGCTGTTTGCAGTTCTTTAAGATCCTGGGTCTGCAAACCTGCTGGTTGGTCCTGTAATTTCCCCACAGGGAATGAAACACTATCTGATTTTTCCCACAAGTGTTCAGGACCTAATCTTGCTGCTTCTTTTGCAAGTTGGTCGGCACGTGAGTTTAACTCTGACCATTTGGTGTTTACTTTTCTATGTGCCTTCACTTTTCCTAGGAAGGTCTTACCTGTCCTAGCTTTTGCTAGGCTCCACACATGCAACAAGAACTTCGCATACACAACTGGCTTTCCATCCCCAGTTAGCATGCCTCTGCCTAACCACACTGGCATCCATTCCAGTAGAGCTCTCAGAGACCACTCTGAATCCATTATAATAAGAATGGATTGCTCTATATTAGCCTCATCTAAAACAGCAGCAATGGCTACTATTTCAGCAGCCTGTGCAGACTGAGGCCTGACTGTACCCTGTATTACCTTGCCATCAGCTAGCCTTACTGCCCCATATCCTGCTACTGGCTTTCCATCCACATAGTAGCAGCTTCCATCAGTGGCCCAGACCTCCATATCCTCGAGACTCTGTACCTTAAGCAGATCGAGCACCTGAAATGGAGTCTGCGGCATTCCCGGCCCTTCTGAAGGAAGTGGGCACTCATGCTCAGCTCCAGTACACAAGAGAGCATAGGGTGCCAACGACTGAGGTGTCTTGGAATTTACTGCAATTTCCCTGTTAGCCAGTACCAAGGTCCAGTTTGCTATCCTTGGATTGGACACCTTACCCTCATTTCCTCTCCCAGACAAAATGTACTTTATCGGGCTATGAGCTGACTTCAAAATAATAGGGGACAGCCCAATAATATATTCCCAGTGGGAAATGGCCCATACTAAGGCCAAGGCCTCTTTCTCACACAAAGAGAACTCTTGTTCAACGGCAGATAAAATTCTTGAGCCATAAGCAATGGCTCTCTCTCCGGATCCACTGTCCTGAGACAGCACAGCACTGATACCCTCAGTGGTGTGTAAAACTTGCAGCCGAAAGGGAACCCCTTCCTTTGGGAACGCTAATGCTGGTGCCACTAACAAGGCTTTCTTCAGTTTTACAAAAGCCTCCTGTTGCTCGGAGCCCCATGTCCAGTCAATATTCTTTCTCAACAAAAGATATAGAGGTCATGCTATTATAGCGTATCCCTCAACAAAATCCCTGCTAAACCCTGTTAATCCTAGAAAGGATCTTAGGGCAGTCACATCACCTGGGACTGGCAGTTTACTAATTAATTCAACTCTCTGCAAGTTTGGGCTCCGGCCTTCCACACCTACGTCAACCCCTAGGTATGTTACCTTCCTCTTCACAATCTGTGCTTTCTGCGCATTCACTAAGAACCCTGTGTCTTCTATTTTCTTCAATACTTCTGCAAGTAACAACAGGTTTTCCTTCTTAGTATCTGTGGCGATCAGTATGTCATCTACATACGAAATGATCCTATGCCCCTGTGGCATTTCTCTCCACATCTGAGTCACTCTTTTGTGACAAATACTTGGCGCATTATGAAAGCCCTGAGGAAGTCTACTGAAAGTTAGCTGTCTATCCAAGAAGGTAAAAGCTAACTTGTACGCGTCCCTCTTATCCACCTGGATAGAGAAGAACGCATTAGCTAAGTCCAACACAGAGAACCATTTAGCACCTGCATTAATGGCTGTGATTATTTCCTGGAACTTAGCTACCACTGGCGCCATTTCTAGGTGCCACCTTATTCAACTCACGGTAGTCCACCGTAAGTCTCCAAGTTTATCCATCCGCCTTTCTCACAGGCCAGATGGGGGAGTTACACGGGCTACACACCTCTGAGATCACCCCCTGTTCCATTAAAACGCTAATGCTTTGGCGTAAGCATTCTTCAGCGACCTTTGGGTACCTGTACTGTTTCTGCGGCTTTGGATCCGGACCCAGTATACGGACAACTCCGTCGACCTTGCCACACTGTAGTTTGTTCTCTGCGAACACATTAGGGAACTGTCCCACTACTGCCTCTACGCAAGGCTCCCATTGTGGCAAGTCTATGGGTTCAGGTGTTTTTATGGCACCTACCCGGTACGAGGCAGCCACGGTCAGTGGTTTTTCACCTGCCTCTTGAGCCATAATAACCCTATTAGGTAAATCTATTATTACCCCGAAACCCTCCATTAGGTCCATTCCCATGATCCCTTGGCCTTCCAGGTGTGCTAATCCCAAATTTGCTGAGCGTTTTCTTGGCCCTATGCCGCATTCCACCTTCTGAGTGAATGGAATCAAGCTGTCCTTCTTATTAAATCCGGTCAGCTTTTTCCACTCCCGTATAGGCAGAGACTTTGCTTCTGGTGAAGCTTCTACACACAATACCGAGACTGCGGCTCCAGTATCAATTAACACAGTCTGTTCCATTCGCCCGAACTCTCCGGTCACTGATAACGTTGTGACTGGACGCCCCCAGGAATCTGTATCCACTGGAGCTAACACCTGAAAAGGCGTCCGGAGGGTTCGGCCTCTTCACTTCAGATTGTCTACCTCAGATGGTCCAGCTCTGTCCCTATTTTCATGCTGGGCCAATCGAGCTAGCAACTCCGAGGTTTTGAGTCCGTGAATATGGCTGTATGCTAATGACGTGCTGCTCATCTCACTCACGCTTATATGACTAATTTCATATCTTAAACGTGCCTCTGTGATGAAGTAAGGTGAACAGGAGATTTCTGCCATTGTCACAGAATTTCTATACTTTTAAGTGCCTTTCATCAAAATGCAAAAATTGTTACATTATTTTTATTTTAACATTAATAGAGCAGTGACCTTGTCAGGACAAATATGATTCCCCCTCTCACCCTCTGCCCCAGAGATGTCATGGCAAAGCTTTATAAAAACATTTATTTCAGTACTGTGAAAAAGAGTACAATAGTAATATGTGTTTTTATGCTACAGTGTGTTTACTTAGCATCACTCACTGATTTCAGACCCTGTAAAACCTGTGCAAAAAGAGATAAGCTATGTTCTGCAGTTTCTTTAACTCTAAATTTCTTTGCATTAAGAGTTTAAATCACACCTTTTTCACTTTAATGTGGAGCGGGTTCTTTTCTGTTAATAAATGTAGACAAAGCTGTGATTTAAGCTGAATCTTGTCAAGGTAACTCTTCATTACACTGTGAGGAGAGACTTGGCTGTAGACCAATATTAATGGGAGACATATTTTATAATAAAAAGCAGTATGTTAGTAATAGAGGATTTGCTGGTTCTTGTAGTCACCACAAGAAAAATTCTTGTCATTTTTCACTGCTAAGTGCTAATGCATTTTTGTCAAGACTTAAGCAATTAAAAAAATAAAAAATTCCATCTAGAAGACAGAAATTCTAATTTTCTAAAGAAAGTAGTGAAAACAGTGATCTTAGCCTGGAGGAATAAGATAGACAATGTCTGACTATCAAAAAGAATTCATTTTTGAAAGAAGGAAGCATCAGAAAGCATTGCAGTTTGAATATATAATTGTATAAACCTTCAAACTCCAAGCATAAAGGGGTGTCAAATTGCCACTAGTTTTTTCTTTTTTCTTTCTTCCTTTCACTAGTTTCGTTAAAGGGATCCATCAAATGTAAAGGGATGACATGAAGTAATTTATATAAGATCATATTCACTATGTAAATGACTGCAGTGCAAAAATGAAAGCCCATTTCTCTTGTGTGTATATATAGCAGTTACTCATCACCTCATACTTACAGATGGATTTTGTGATTCTGACAGCATATTAGGTATTGAGGTAAAAGCACAAGGGAAACTTATGAAAGAGAGAGCACGGATCTGTTTGCGATTCTGGAGCAGCCAACATGTAACAGATTTTTTAAAAATTCAAACGTATGGAGAAGAAGAAAAGAATCCCATTCATTTTTTAGAGTATTGATTTAAATTAATACCTTTAAGATATAATCCTGGGTAGTGGCAGGTAATTTATGCCATTAAAATCAGTAGAAGTTGAGGGTGCCTCACTTTTCACTGAAGGTGCCCAGAACCCAAGGTATGAGGCCCTTTCTTTGTAAAAAGCAAGCTGTTATTAATTCATCATGACTAGGGCTGGTTCAAAAGTTTCCTGGGAAACCGGTTTTCAATGGAAAAGTGGATATTTGACTAATGTATATTTGCATGAAAAATATCTGCTTTCCACAGAAATTTTTAACTTTTTTGTCATTTAACAGAATACTTGAAAACAGAAGGGTTCTGGTTTTGACTGAGACCCTTTGATTTGGAAATGTTTGTCATTGTAGCTATAGGAGCTGGAGTCCTACTAAGGAACCTGCATTGCAGAAAAGAATGAGGGGGATGAGGAACCTGAACTACAACTCCCATGAGCTCAACATTGGTGTTTTAAAATTGAATTTTTAGGTTTTGACCAGTGGTTTTACATTTTTAATTCTTTTTTTGCCAAAAACTTGAAATTTTCCATGGGAGGAAAAGCCTAATTTTCCCACCAACTTGACTCTAGAAATAGATTTTTTTTATATGGTAGTGTAAGTATGCACCAACCTACATTTTAGACTATGCTAAAATCTATTTCTGTTGACTTAAAGTGCACTTAACAGTCAGCCTTTCATATTTTCAAGCTTTTGGGCAATGTTTTAGAGTGTATGGGCCAGTTTGTCAACAGCTGGTCTCAGGAAGTCTCTTCCAGTCTTACAAGACTATGATTTTCTGAACAAACTGAGGGCACAAGTAACTACAGACAATAAAATATAACAACTACTGCGGCTGCAGTTTTGTGGACACAATGGAAGATTTTTTATAGGGAGGCTGAAAATTAGGCTTTAAGAGTTGTTTCAACATTTCAGGAGCTAAGATGTATGAAACATTTAGTTATTGTTATGTAAATATCAGAGTATATTCTCTTGTTATGCAAATAATATTCAAGTACATTTCTAGCTTTTTTTGCTACTCATTCTTTCTAATTCAAATGCTGCAATCTTCGGTTGAATCCTTTGGAGATTTAGATTAGATTTGATATATTTTTAATTGCTCTGTTTCTTCACCTATTAGTTTCTGTCAAGCTTTCTTCAGAAGACTTTTCTTTAATGCCTCAAACCTCTTTGTATGCCTTTCTCTCTGGTAATTTGACATATTGTTTGTACCTGAATGTGTGTGTCACTTTGGACTTTAACTAAGTGGAGGCAAACCTTTGGACTTTTTAAGGTGCATTATAGTTGCTTAATCCTACTTACAGACCATTGGAATGTCCTCTGGTACTTCTCTCCAGAGTTCACACTTTAATCAGCAATGGTCTAAACTTCAAAAGCTAAGCATCCAAAAATTGGAAAGATAATGTCAGTTTATCTGGAATTTTCTTGGTGCAGAATTCAGGCTGGAATTCTAAAAGTAATAGGCTTTTCTTTTTAATGAAATTTACAATATTTTCAGATTTTGACTACATTGGAAATAACCTTGAAACTAGTTTGTATGTAGTATTTCAGTCAAAACCTGGAGAAGAGAGTCACAAGATAATTTAACCAAACTTTCTGAATCTCAAAAAAAAAAAAAAAAAGTTTATAGAGTCCTAGATTATAAAGCGAAAGGAACCATTGTGATCACATGGTCTGACTCCTGTATCATACAGGGCATAGGGCTTCCCTGAAATAATTCCTGTTTGAAGTAGAGCATATCTTTTAGAAAAACATCTAATCTTGATTTTAAAATGGTCGGTGATATGAGAATCCACCACGACCCATGGTAAGATAAGAATGTATAGTTATAAATGCTTTGGTATATTATAATTGCAGGGATTTGGGAAGCAAACAAGAGACAATGAAGGGACCCAGATTACCTGGAAAGGATCTTAGGCTATGTCTACACTAGAAAAGTTAAGTCGACTTTGTTAAGTTGACTTAATAAGGTCAACTTTAAGTTGACTTAAAGTTGACCTTATTAAGTCGACTTAACAAAGTCTGTAGTGAAACATGATGGGTCAAGTCTTCAACAGCATTGCTTAAGACGTTTTTCTGACTCTGGCAACAATCTAGCAGTCGTACAGTCCGCTAAGGCCTGGTAAAACTGACATTTAGAAATTTCAATTTGCTTGCCAGCATTCATAGACATGTTTACACATACACCTTTAAAGCAACCTGCAGCAATCGCCTCACAAGCCTCTTGGTAGAACTCTGAATCACACTCTCTGTGAGCTATAAACATTGAACATGTTGCCTTTTCAACTTACTTGTTATAGATAATGTTTACATCACTTTTTTGTAACACCAAGGACAGGTCTGTAAGTTCCTCCAGAGCATCAAGCATGAGACCCAAGTTTGGTCCCCCACCCCCAAACTCCTCAGACCCCTTCCCTGCTCCTTGGCCAGGCCCAGGCTGCTCCCGCCCTGAACACACTCTGTCTGAGCATGCTCAGGACGGGAGATTTGAAAAAGCTCCAGCTGGCTACTGCTCCCAGGCTCCTGTGGGACGGATTCCAGCCCGTGGTGGGCCAGATTCTGGCCTGCGGGCCATGCCCACAGTTTGAACAAGCGCTGGATCCTGCGCCCTGCTCTCCTGGCATTCCACCTGATTTTTCTTGTTTTCTGGGCCCTGGAATGCTGGCCAGTCAAATTTGTGGGCCCCGGAACAGCATTCCAGGGTGTTTCAGTGTGTTTTAACAATGGATGACTGTAGTGAGGGAGTGTGGCCCTCCTCGGAGAGAGACAGCCTGAGCCCAGTTATACCTGGGCGGGCGGAGCTGGAGGCGGCCTGTCCGTCAGGCTGGAAGCAGGTGGGCGGGACAGGAAATATAAAGGAGAAGCCGGAGAGCTCAGTGAGAGGGAGGCAGCCAAAGGGGAAGGGGGTCTCTCTGCTCCTTCCCCAGCACCTGCCTGACCACTACCCTGCTGAAGACCTGCCTGCAGCCCCGACGGTCAACTGGACCCCGCCGGAACCGCCTGCCGAGACCGGCCACCCAGGAACCTGAACCCAGAGGAGTCCCTGGACCTACCGCTGCCCACGCAGCCTGCGGACCTTTCGGACTACCCCCTCCCGGTACCGAGCTGCGACCTGGAGGAGCTCCCTCTGGCCAGTGAAGACGCACCACCCCCGGAGGCTGGCTGCGACCTGGAGGAGTTACCCTTAGCGGATGACGTGGACGGGCTCTGTGACCTCCCACCGGGTGACTACCCCGAGGAGGAGGACGATGGGGGTCCAGAACAGGTACCAGCAGGGATGGGGGCAGGAAGTGGCCCAGGGGACCGACAGGCCTATTATGACTTGGTGATTCCCAAACCTGAGTTAGTGGGCCCTGGTGAGGATTCCGCCGGACCGTGATAGAACCCTCTGCCATGAATAGGGACCTGGGCTGGGACGCAGTGGAGTTGGGTGGGCCTGCGTCCCCCTGCCTCCCACCTTCTGGTAAAACCCCAGAAGCCTTGGCTGGCGGTGAGTCTCTCCTGCCTGAACTGGAGACTTAAGTGCCAGTTTGTTTATACAATTTGCTTACCTGCCTGCCCCACCCGAGGGGCCAGGGACTAAGAGAAAGGCCAGGCACCTAGTCGTGGAGGGCTGGTAGCCTGGCTTACAATGACTTACTCCCTTTCACCTGCTAGGGCATTCATTTAAGCAGTTTGATTTTTTTTTTTTATTCCAGGAACTGGGAATATTCCCAGACAGTTTAAAAAAAATTCTTAGAGTTTTTCTTTTCATAATTTAAAAGAAAAATCTTATAATTAAAAACACGGTAGTTACCTCTTCAGGGGTTTATCATTCTAAATGTATTTCTTTATGGTAACCACTTTGAAACTTGAAATTGAAAATACCCTTCTTGTAACAATTTATTTTTAGAAGAGGCACTTTTGTACTTACCTAGCCCCTAGCTTGGTATATGGGGACAGTACTTGCTGGAGGTGCCAGCTTTCAGGTGATACTCAGAACAGGCTCCAATAGCACATATTTAAGAGCTGGAATATCCTGCCCAGTGCATCCTGCCCAAATTCCACTTTATGTAATTAAATGCTATCTATCCTGCAGTTTTAGCTGAATAAGGAATCTAACTGTCATATCAGATATTCTTGAGTAAATTAAGAGGGACTCCTCTGAAATAGATAGTTACAGCAATATGAAATCAGTGTGGCAAGAGAATCAGATCCACTGTACTTTCTTCACCTCCTTTTGTGCAGTGTTCCTTTGTGTTGTTAAGCCTCTGATATGTTGCACCCTGGGGTGGCTCAATTACAGTGGGAGGTGAAAGGAGCCCAGTATTGCCTACTTCAAATATTAAAAAAAAAAAAAAGTCCTCTCAAAAACCATGAGATTCACTTGATTAGATTAAGTAGTATAATTTTGAGGTTCTTTTTATGTGCCTTCTTGGTTTTGAATATGTCTCATATTTCCAATCTTTTCTGTGAAATCAGGAGTGCTCGAAACTTCCTTTTTTAATGAAAACTGAGATTCTTAAGACTTGATTTCAGTTGCTGGCGTTTCAAGAAAATCACTAAATAAGGTGAGATCTGTAATACAGTCACTAAGGTTGGCAATGCTGTGATCCTTGCACTCTCAAGGATGTTAGGGAGGCTAACGTAAATTTTGAACAGTGTTTTGAGAACCTCTAATTAGATTTATAACAATAGTAATACAAAATATGAGTGTTTGCTCTTAAGCTTATAACATTATTGCATGCTCATAGCGGCTCATTAGTACAGGATTGAACTAAATTTTAGGCTTTTGTTAAAGATTTTTCATATTTAAAGTACTTACAACACAGACACTGAAATGGCTTTCTCCTTGAGATATTAAAAAAAAAAAAAAATGCAAGGCAGGACAAGTTTCCAATCTGCCAACTTTTTCAGTGTTGATTTATATTCCCCCCACTTGGATTATTTGTTTTCCATTTCCACTTCATGAAATGTTGACAAAAAGACAACGACAAGCATGTGAATACAGCTCTTGACTTATTAATGTCAGCTACGACTCTTGTGACATGAACTGGCAAAGTGTGGTTTCAGTGAACATTTTACTTTCATTCCAAGTTGCAGTCAACCACCTGACTTGTCCAGAAGTATCATATTACTTCACTGACATAAGATCAGCATATTAATGCATTAGTGTGTTTAGTTACCTCTTACCTCATAGTTGCTTGTCACATTAATATTTTGTCTAAGCTAAACCTTTAAAGAAATCCAAGAAGGCACATCACACAGCATTCATATCACAGGCTTGTTTCTTCCATTTCGGTTGGAGTGGCGCAGGCAGGTTGTACGTACATACTTCTGTAAGAGAAACACTAAACTCATAGCAATGATGTATTGATTTTTACTTCTCAAATTCTTTGCTATGATGACAAGGATAACAAGGTAATTGTTTTAATGGTGGTGCTGGCAGTAGGAGAGAATGGCTCTTTATTTATGATCAATTTGAAAGAGCAATGTATTTGGTGAGCTTAGTCCTTTTCATGTTTGTGAATCATTGATATTTGCAATTCTTTTCTATTTTAAATTGTTCCATAAATTTACATGAACAAATCTCAGGCAAAGAGTTACTTGTCAACAGTGTTCTATGAGCATTCCTTTTAGTAACCCGATATTCTAGCTCTGTCTGAACACATGAGACACAATATTATTTGGGTTCCGTTGCTGGAGACCCTACAACCAAAATTTGGGGAAACAGGCACTAGTTTTGGGTTCCCAGTTTCAGACCCCTTGGACCTTTCAGAGCTGACTTCAGTATGGATTGTGCATGATTGGTGTGACGCTTCCCAGATATTTCCAGCTTTGTGAGTCACCTCATTATTTCCACCAGTCTTTCTTGCTCCCAGCAGAGAGTTCTAGCACACAAGTGTTTCTGAGTTTTTCCAGTGTTCCAGCAGATTCTATGCTACAGCACATCTTGGCTGTGCCACAGACATACTCAGCACTGATTCAATTTCCCTGCTGAGGATGGACCAGGAGTTTGCCCCTTCAACACCTGAGTATGGCTATGGTGGGCTCATACTTGAGTCCTGGGGGTTTAATTCAGTTTTTCATATGCACAGAAATTAACATATAAAGAAAAATAACTTCCTTTTCATAGTCAGAATCTCTGAACAGCCTTTAGTGTCCTCAGATTGCTGGCAGAGTGAGGGTCACAGGGTTGCCAACCATCAGTAAATTTACTAACACTCAGTTAAAACAAGTACACTTTTAACACTGTCAGTAAATCTGTAAATAAATGTAAATGTCAATAAAATTTGGTAGAAATAAAGCATTGTATTTTTGACATTGATCGTCTTTATTCAAAATCACTTTTTGTATTGTAAAACTACACTGATCATGACTTTATCATTTCTATTATTTCACATACCCAAAGAACACAACTGATCAACTGCCACTAAAACAATTGAGTAATTCCAAATTCCTGTGTACAGAATATCCCGAGTGAGAACACTTTACCATGTCAGTAAAAAAAAAAAATCAATTTCAGATCTTCATGTCAGTAAAAACGAAAATGCAAGGTTGGCAACCCATCATACTTCCACCTGTTCGTCTGCTAGTCAGGCTCACTCACCCTCAAATCCTTCCTCCTGGTCCCATGGGTGTGACTTGACCCTCTTCTTCTGTTTGAGCTGCCTGTATTTGTCCTGATCAGCTCCACCTCCTCACTCTAGCTCTTCTCTCTTCTCCACTAGCAGCCTTTTCCACTCCATCCTTCACAGCCTCAGACCTCTCACCATCAGTTCCTCTGTTTGATCACCTGGGGAATTGTTGGCTTGATCTCTTGCATGTCCTGTAGGAGAAAAGAGAACCCCCTTCTGGCTTCCAGGTTAGAGAAGGAGACCATTCCTACTCCCTGGCATATGAGTGCAGCATGGCTACCAGATGCAATTTCTGCTGGTCAGGAAATGACAGACCTTGCTGTGTACACAGCTCTTCTGATTTCTTCTTGGGGAGCATACCATATGTTTCTTTGCTCCATCTGCCTCTGCTGCTATTTTATTCATCTTCTACTTGCTTTTGTTCTGTTTTCCATAACCAAAATAAACATACAAACAAACAACCCCTGTAATCTTTCCTTTTTCTGCTTCCCAGCCTTCTCACTTGTGAATATCTCAGATTCTAATTTACCATTGGTTGGAATTTGATTCTTGGCTAACCAACAAACTGGGTGTAAATCCTGCCATGACTGTGCTACTGTGACACTCCCCAAGAGTTCCAAAGATAATGGTAAGGTGCTTCATACCCCTACATGCATCTCAGGAGTATCATATTTGGTGGTTCTGAAAATCAGATTCAAGGTATTTCACATTAGGTATTCAGAATTCTTGACCTTGGCCTTCAGAGATTTCTTCTGCTTCTGTCAATTTTTTCTACTAATCATGTATCTAAATTTCTTTGTGGCCCAAAAATTTATCCATGAATGTACTGAAATAAACACCCATATTGAAAACTTTATGGAAGCTCAAACCAAATTTTCCAGTAAATAGATGTAACCTTTTTACATGGTAAAATAATAATTTGGCTAGTCTGGCATTTTCTGCCTTATTTGCATTGTTAATTTAGATTATAAACTCTTGGAGGCCCTTCTTCTATTCCATACAGTACCAGATACCTTGCAGGTGTTCAATAAATAAATTCAGATAATTTGGTCCTACCTTAGTAACAATGGCAATAATGCAGGCCATATTTTCAAAAGTGGCCTTTGTATTTGCAATTACCAGATTGAATCTGCAAACCCTCATACATGTGTATCCAGATTAGATAGCTGTATGTCTGAGTCCTTTGTGGGCGAGCGCATGCCCACTCTAAACGTAGGATTTGCAAATGCAAATAGGTGAGCACACAGAACATTCATGCACAAGTTTACAGATTCATTTCAGGCTGACTTTTGTGTCACCTTGTAAATCTGACTCCACTCAGATTTTAGACAAGCAATGGAGGTTCAAGATAAAAAATGTAACTGTTCCTTCGCTGCACATAATCACTAATTAACAGCATTCCTGAAAGTGCCCTTCTCCTGTCATTGACATGGTGTTCAATGTATTAATGTTTTCTTAAAGCCGTTGATACAGAGCATCCATACTGGAATGTGCATTATACAATCTGGGACACAGCTGCGCCCATCCTTCCCTGGATCTTTCTCTGGAAGAGAGAGAAGAGATATGTTGTTAATTTGACAGCTATGAGTTGCCCACAGTGATGGACTGCATTTCTTTTACTTTGATCTTATTTTCTGCCCCAGGTGCTATAAGAGCAGAATCCACCAGGTTAAATATGTTCATTTAAGAACTAATCTTGCAAGTCTTGAATAGGAAAATTCCAGATTATGCACTACTTGCCATTCTCTCTGCATAATCTTTAACAAGCACAGTTTCCTGAGGCATCTTCTGTAGGTGCGATCTAGTCTCGTTGAATGAGCTGCATGAACTGCTGTTCAGATTAAAAGAGGGGGAAGAGTCCAGAAAAATCACACACTTTGTATGTATTTACTTATTGGTGAATCACTATTCGCACAAATAAAAACCACTTGCTGAGTAACATTTCTGATGCCTCTTCAGGTGATACCAGAATTATGACCTGCCTGACTTCCCTGGCACATAATCTTTGGATCACAATTCTTTCACAGCTTCTTTTTTAAGTCAATGTAGTACATGTATTTGATCATTATTTCTTAGGGTTTATTTAACTCAGAACAATACATGAATCCTAACGTTTAATATAACTAGATAAGACGGATGCTCATTTTGATCTCCTTTCCCACTGCCTCTACACGCACAGACAGTCTTGCTTCTCTCAAATGGACACAAACCTCCTTTTTCATTATAATAGGAAATGAAATCGTACATTTAATAGAATATACTTCTAAATATTCTATGATATTTAGGAACAACAGAAATTTCCAGAGGGGTAGCCGTGTTAGTCTGTGTACAGTAAAAAACAACAAGAGTCCTGTGGCACCTTATAGACTAACAGATTTTCTTCAGCATAAGCTTTCGAGGGCTATAACCCATGTCGTCAGATGCAGGAACAACAGAGTACATCTATATGGGGTGGCAGCTAAGTTGTCACAAACATGATTTTCTATTTAGTGGTGTTAATCCCTTCAGTCCTTTTGGGCTTCAGGGCTCAGATTCATAACCCTGCTAAACGAGCAGATCTGTTCAATGGACCTTTCCCTCTGCCCAGAGGAATCCTTCAGTCATATGGGGCTGCTGATGTGCTTCCATTACTGGCCATCTCTGGTGCTTGAGGCGACTTTATTTTATTCCAGGAAATGGCCCAGTGGTTGGAAAACCCCAGGACTTATTGGGCTTTGGGCCCATAAATGTGGCTAAAAGACATCATAGCGTAGCTTACAAGGAAGTAGGAGAGAAAACTGCATTTCTAGGTTTTGGCCCACAACATTCATTCAACAAAATTAGTAGCCCACTTGTCTCTTTAAATGTACTTTCCCCAATGTTGTGTTATACTAAAATAAATGTCAGAAAATAGACATATCTTAATCCTAATGGGTGGAGCTCAAGTGGTTAATAAAAGTTGGATACTAAAATCCTAGTCTTAAATTATTTATCTGTGTCCCCTCTCTGCCACTAGAGAAGCCCATGTCTCTTGTTCTAGACATGACAAGATTTAAGAATGTTGCAGCTTTATAAAAGTCACTGCCTTCATGATTCATATATTCTGTGACTAAAACAGTTTAGGGAATCTCAGGAATAGCACTAAAGCACTCGTGAAGGTTGTTTTAAATCACAAAACAGATGAGCTCTGATACATGATGGACTCTCAGTCACAGAACAATAAATTGTTTCTGTGATCTTCCCTAATTTCATAAATTTAAGGGGGGGCACTGGTAGCTACTGATGCACCACTTTTCCTGGTAAAACACCATTCAACAGGATTATTGTGCATACAGGCTCAGAAAAATAGGCATGTATCACTCTTGGCTACACAGTAGACACTAGCGAGGGGTTAGCAAAATACAAGTTGTCTGGCTTTCAAGGGCACACAGGACTATTAGCTGAATTGAACTGGGGACATCAGGTACAACTTCTGCTAGTACTTGTAAATGCGGATGAATGCAGTGGGCAGGCTTGCTGCTACCGTTCTGACTCGGGTGCCTTTCTTGTAATAAAAATTTAAGCTTGGGTTGCTCACATGGGCTATGTCTACACTAGAAAAGTTAAGTCGACTTTAAGTCGACTTAAAGTCAACCTTGAGTCGACTTAACAAAGTCGACTTAACTTTTTCTTGTGTAGACATAGCCCCTTGTCGACCTTATTAAGTCGACTTAATGCTTTGTCGATTTAATAAGGTCGACTTAGGCACTAATCCCTGTCCACACTGGCTTAAATTGACCTAATAAGGAAATGCTTAAATTGACTTAAGGAGAGCCCAGTGTGGACATGGCTTTGTTTAGGTAGACTTAAGCCTCCTTAAGTCGATCTAACCTGTAAGTGTAGATGCACCCACAGTGCCTATTCTTAACACATTTAATTGAATCTCCATGTATACGGTGTGAATTCAGATGTGGATAATTTTACAAAAATGGCTTAATAAATAGGCTATACCTGAATCCTGGAGCTTTAAAAAAATGAATTTGCCCTATTTATTCTGTTCTAGTCAAAAATATGGATTTTTAAAAAAAGTTATAGGCAGTTAGTCCTTAAAGTGGAATAAGGTCTTTTCAACTTTGAAATAAAGGTTTTGAAACTGTTGAGATGTTTAAGTTCAAAGAAGCTATGGAAAATGCTTTCCTATAATTTTCCTTCATATTTTTTGCAACAGGGCTAATTTTGTATTCATTGTGAAAGGATTTAATGTCACCATAACAATCTCCTGAGCACATCAATGTGAATCCACAGACATGATGTTACAGTGTCAGATGAAATGATCTTCCAAGTCTATGGAGGGATCAATGATTCAAACCCAAGGGGGGTTATATTCTGTCAAGATGTTAGCAAATAATGTCTGTGGGAATCTGTAGAGTACATTTTACAATGTAAAAATGAAACAAAGGGATTGTCAATATAATTCTACAAATAGAACCATCTGATTATCAAGGTGATTATCAAAAAAGAAATTGCTGGTGTTTCTAGCCCTATGCACACCACCATGTGCTCTTTCTATTCAGCAAGGCATTGATCTTGCTTATCTGTGGCTACAAAGAGCTGAAGTGTATACTTCCATTTAAACATAATTACTATTGATGTGATATTCTGTCATAAATACTGGGGCAATTTCAAATGGAGAGTAACATGGCCAGAGTTCAGTTAAAAAAAAAAAGTTTATCTAAAAATTTTTCACAATTGCAATGGTGGTTCATCCGTTCACTGCTGCCTAATCAACAATTCAGCATCACTGGGAGAGTTTCTGGAGTAGTGTCAGGTAGCTTCGATGGCAAGGAGTTTGGGAAGAAACAGAAGCAAGAAACTGGGAAGTTTCAAAGAAGGAGTTGCTAGCAGGGAGAAAACCAGAAGTCTTGTTGCAGTGAAAGGTTCCCATTGGAATTGAGGCCCTATGTGCTTTGTGCTGTACAAACACAGAAAGAGAGAGTCCCTGTCATCAATTCTTCTGCAAAAGGGTAAAAAGGTAGGTGGTAGGAGTAGGGGAAGACACTTATCTCTTCAACATTAGTGTTCTTCAGTGAACTCTGTACAAGGACATATCAAACAACAAATCACCCTGAATGGGAAGGAAGAAAGATAGAGGTGATTATTGTTTCTATTTCTAGGTACTTGTGAGATGCACAGGTATTTGCAGGAGTATGGCCTTCATTGGCAACCAGACAAATAGTTGAGATTTAGAGGCTTTTCACAATAATTCTTAATCTTTTAACAACATTCTCAATAATTTGCTAATGTTTTCATTTTTGCTAGAATGCTTTGTAGTACTTCTTTTGTCTTTATGCTTAATCAGCCCTTGATCACAACATATGTAGTTCACAATGACAGAACAAGCAGTTACAAGGAACCATAACAGCCCAAGACAGGACAGGATGGATATTTCTACGCAGGGGTAAAAAACCTGTGGCTGGTCTAGGTCAGTTGACTTGGGCTTGGGATCCAGGCCTGAAAAATCACTTTGTAGCTGTGCAGGCTTAATCTGGAGCCCAAGCTCTGGGAGTCTGCCTGTGCAAACTGAATCTGAGTATCTACACAGCAATTTTTTGCCCTTCAGCCTGAACCCCAGTCAGTTGACCCAGGCCAGCCCTAGCCATGATGTGGGGCTTTTATTTCTGTATGGACATACCCTATGGGACTCTAGGGAAGATTTATTGATAAGGGCTAAATCAGCAAATGAGCTTGGGGAATGGGAGAGGATAAGGCAGTGGTGTAAGACCTGGCATAGTGTTTTCAGAATTGCCCGTCAGAATGATAACATTGTGCATCAACTGTGCACAGATATAAATGATACATAAAGCACAAGAATCAACCCCAAATTTTAAATTCAAGCTGGTAATCCTGATCTTCTATCAGAAATCAGGTATCTTGCTGAAAAGACAGATTATTTATTAAAGAAGAAACAAATGGCACAGTTGCGGGAGTTTGGGATTATGTTACAGCAGAAGGATTAGGGTCATGTGTCAGTTGCAGGTTGGCTGGTCCTTTATGTCAGGATCATCTTTGCCTGCAACGCAGCAATTATTCCCATCCTGATCCTGATCTGGTGGCTTAATGACCATTAGTGTCCCAGCTGTGACAGGGTCAGCTGAGGTGGATTTTATAAGAGGCATCGGGATGCAATGCCTCCCCAGATTGCCTGAGCTCTTCCTCCACCCTCACTGCTGAAGCCTCGGCCGGAGTCCTGGAGCCACTAGTGATGGCAGGAGCTGGCTTAAATCAACTTAATTTACTCTGTGATTTAGTGGGCGTGGTTTTGCATTTAGCAGAGGGTTGGACTAGAAGACCTTATGAGGTCCCTTCCAGCTCTATGATTCTATGATTCTTTGATACACTTGAGTTTCCTTAATTCGACTTAAGCAGTTCCTTAAGTCGAATTAAGGAAAAGTTAGTTTGAATTAGTAAAACCTTCGAACTAACCCTTAATTCGAACTAGTTAGTTCGAATAAAGTCAATGTGGTCATATTAGTTCGAACTAACTGCTTCTTTCAAATTATCCGGCACATTGACCTTAATGCAACTGACTAATTTGAACTAAACAAGTGCCATGCATGTCACTTGCTTAGTTCAAACTAGCATTCTAGTGGGCCCATGCTAGTTCGAATTAAGTTAATTCGAACTAACTAAAATTAGTTTGAATTAGTTAGTTCGAATTAACTAATTCGAACTAACTTTGGTAAGTATAGATATAGCCCCAGATATCAAGGCCAGAGGGAACACTGTGATCATCTACTCCTCCTGTATAATAGAGTGCCCCCAGAACAATCCCTAGGGCATATCTTTTAGAAGATTATCCAATCTTGATTTAAAAATTGTCAGTGATGGTCAATTCACTATGAGTTTTGTTAAGATAAGAACGTATAGTACCAAATGCTATAGTGTATGCCAGGTAGTATTAGAACATTCCATTTCCTGGGCATATATAGTATGTTTTCTTGAAAAAAAAAGAATTGTTCCTGGTATGAAGAAATGGAGGACTTGCCTAAATGCCAGCCTGTGTAAAAGAAGTAAAAAGATCATGTTCAAAATCAATTTTGTTCTCTTCTGTATTTCTGAACTGTGGGCACTACAGCTTTATCTGAGCCATGAATCGCAGTGGTTATGTTCAGGTAATGGAAGTATTGGAAAATTGAGAGGATTTTTTCAGTGTAAGAAAAAGTGTTTCAAAACATGTTCCTGTTTTAGACAGCAAGAAGTTTTACATCATTGAGGGTTGGATGATTAAGGTTTTACTGTATGAGATTAAGTAGAGACAAGTACCATTCTTTACTAATAATAATGAGAACAAGAGATAGGCAAACAATATGGTTCTTTTTGTTGTTTGTTTGGTTTTTTGTTTGTTTGTTTTTCTAAGTGTGGTTATTCAATTCAATTGGTAAATAAATTAGCTTTGGTAAGGCTGATCTTTTTCTGAGTTGGTTCTCTGCAGATATCACAAGATTGAGTTTTACTAGTACAGATACTCTTATCCAGTGAATTTCAGAATCATATTTTGATTTTCACAGTAGAACTTTACAAAAACTAAATGTTAAATGAATAATGTTCACAAATGATTTTGAATGTATTATTGAAAAAGATATTCACTGACTTCATTAAAAAACAAATACACTGTAGAAAGAACAGTCTGCTTGGATATAGGCTATCAGTAGTAATGAAGGCTAAACTCACTGAATAAATTGTTCCCAACAAATTATTTTTATGGTTGTAATAATCTTTTCTCTGTCTAATAGTCAACATTTAATCAAGTTGGGATTTCACATATTAATCTGTCTTTTTATAAGGATAATTATATTTCTAAACAGACAACATATTTTATATAATACAATGTCCTCCTGGGTGAAAGATGCAGTGTAAAAACACTAACATTTCATTTTTCATAAAGGGAGTTAATTGGTTCTAAAAATAAAGGTAATCAGATATGTGCACAGCCAAAGACCAATTTTAGTCAAACAGATCTAACAGGCGTCTTAGATGGGGAAAAGGGAATTTACTAGAGATTAATTTGATTATAGTTGATAAAGGCTCCAACAACTGTATATTTTGACAATATTTTGTGGCAATTTACATCATTTTTTACATCAAGGGTTCAGTCCTACTCATATTGAAGCCAGTGACAAAGTTTCATTGACTATAGTGAGTACAGGAAAAGCCCCTAGTCCTCTTTACAGGTCCAAAAGTTTAACACTGTCAACTATTTGTATGCAGTGCAAATAATAGATTATATGAAGCGATGGCATTGGGTTTTTTTTAAAAATAGGTTTCTGTAAAGCTTTCCACGCACGGATGTTAACACATTTTGCAAATTGTTCAGTTACTTTCTTGAGACCACTGCAAGATGACAAAGTACTCAGAAAGCCACCATTTTACAAACGGGGAGATTTACCCATTGTTACTCAGTGAGCCAGCGGCACAGCTGTGAGGGAACTCAGCTCTTCTGAACTGAACTCTCCTCTGTCTTCCTGTGCAAGACTATCCTTCCTGCAAACTAATCCTGGCACACTCAATAAATCATTAGGGCTGACTGAAAAAACTAGAGCGAAACAGTTCCCTGTTTGAAAAAAAGGTTTTGGTGAAGCTTTTTGAGGGAAAATATGGATTTGGGTACAATTTTCTATCATGACATTCTAAATGACATTCAGTATCCCTTCTGCTTTGTCCAGTATCCCTTCTGCTTTGTCACCTTCTCTCTCTGTAAAATATCCAGTGCCTCCTGGGTGGTACTGAATTAGTCATCGCCTTCCTCTGTAGCACAGGGCATGGTCCACCTACCAGTGAATTCTCTATATCTTAAAGTCCTTAAATCATGATTTAAGGAGGTAAATAACTCAGTCATAGGTTGGTGGCCTATTGCTGGAGTGGATGGGTGAGGTCTTGAGGCCTGCATTTTGCAGGAGGTCAGACTAGATGATTGTACTGGTCCCTTCTGACCTTAAAGTCTATGAGTCTATGAGAAGCCAAAAGAAGCAGCATAGTATTCTGCCTGTTGTCTGATTTATCAATTGTGTGTTAATTATATTGATTATTTAAGAATCCCCAGTTCACACTGGGGTTTGATAGGTTCTTGTTTCCAGCTCAGCCCCAGTATTAGAATTACTATTCGGTTTGGAAGCTCAGTGTGCAAGGTTGCAACACTCACACATAGGAACAATCTTCTGTGTTTGTAATAGCTGTATTGATACAGTTAACAAAGTTTCGAACACACCAACCCAACAAGGTAGATAGACATAATATAGAATGTGTATCTGAGCATCCATATAGTCAGTCCATCCCCTGCAGAATAACCTGAAGTGTTAGTCATTTATCATCTTCTTCCTCACCATCTTCCTTATCACCATCATTACCAGTGAGAATCATCCCGGTGTCTCCCAAGAGCTACATCTCTCCTAGCACACTGGCCAGAATGCAGCTTTTACAATTTGTTATACTGATACACTAATGGATATTCAGTAAGGATTTATCCCTTTTACTTATTTGTATTTCTGCACCCTACTAATATTGGGGTACCCTTCTCCCATAGATTATTAGTTCATTTACCTCTAGCTTATTAGCATGTGTCTGTCAGTTACCATGGTATTCTTGTGGTCAGTCATCTGCTGATATTCCTAATATTAAACTATCCCAACTTGGTTTAAATTAGCATCTTGTGGCTACTGGTTAGGAGTGTAGTCATTATAGCATGCCTAAATCCACACCCACACCCACACACACACACACCTTCTATCATATAAATCTTCTAGGATGCAGTGTGGTGTTTCAGCATCATATATCTATATCATATATCTAAATATATCAATATCGATATCAATATATGATGTATTTAGGTATATGATGTAGATATAGATATATGATGCTAAAACTCTAGACTGCATCTTCGAAGATAATGGTTTTCATGAACTTAAGTCTACAACAAAACTTAATAAAATATATTTATTTAAAGGAATATCACTTATCACCTTATCACTTCAGGTCCTTTTACAATCTCACATTCAAAGGGTTTAGTAGGTATGTCTATATCAATATTGATATAGATATAGAATACTGAAAATCCACAGTGCATCTTCGAAGGTAATGGTTTCTATGAACTTCTATGAACTTTTCGACTTAAAGTCAACTTAACTTTTCTAGTGTAGACATAGCCCCTTTTCGACCTTATTAAGTTGACTTAACACTTTAAGTCGATTTAATAAGGTCGATTTAGGCGCTAATCCCCATCCACACTGGCTTAAGTCAACCTAATAAGGTTGACTTAAGCGTTAAGTCGACCTAAAATGAGGTGTTATTAAGTCGACTTAACTTTTCCTTAAGTTGATTTAACGAAATGCTTAAGTCGACTTAAGGAAGGCCCAGTATGGACATGGAGTGGTTTAGGTCGACTTAAGCCTCTTTAAGTCGACCTAATTTATAAGTGTAGATGCACCCTTTGTCTTTCACTGAAAAGATATAAATAGATTCTTTGGACAGTTGCATTTCAATCTTTCATTTATATACTGACTTTCATCCCAAAAGATCCAAACGTTTATTACAACATGTAAAACCAACATTCAAACTTGGACACTTAAGTCAGAGAATTTAATTCTGCATTGGACACTCACATTGTTGATTAGGTGATCAAATGCCACCTTCAAGCACATAACTCTTTCAAGTGCCCAAATGTGCAATGGCTGGGTTCCCCAATTTAGGCACTCAGCTTTGAATATGCAAGTCCCAGTTCTGCCATCCTTACTATCATTGGGGGAAACATACAACTGTGCAAAGGGCAAGCTTAAAATTGATGCCGATTTGGCCTATTTTAAGGATTTAATGGAGATTTAAGTAATACATAAACCTTGTGCTGGACTTTTTTCACAAAAAACAAAATGTCATCCAATAATTAGTATCTTTGTCTCCACGTAGTCTTATAACACTCAACATATATAGCAATAATAAAATCTGTCCTGTAGAGATTAGTTCCTTACTACCAAGATACACCTCATTCTGGAGTGGGAACACAGCAGCTGTTTAACAACACATAAGAGAAGTATGCATTTTTTTTCCTGGAGAGAAACTGAAGTATAACCAAATTATCATATTCTTGCATAATTTAAAGCTGAATCCAGATAGATAAAATGTAACTACCAAAATGTTACATAAAATGACTATGCTACCTTTCAGAAATGGTTACATTGTGAGTATTGACTTGATCCAGATATTCAGTCAAGGGGCAGGCACCATTCAAGTTTCCTCCACACAGCTCTGGTAATAAACTTTAATCCGTGAGCAAAGACTGAATTTCAGGTTTAAGTAAGTGTGGCAGTCTTGTGATGTGGTTAAATGAGAAACTAAAATGAGATTATTAAATTCACTTTCTCTTGTGACCCGACCTAGCATTTGAACCTCTTCTCCAGAGGTCAGTATTATTCCATTTCCTATTCTCCTCTGAACAAGCTGCAGCATGTAAGGACTTTGAGATGAGAAAAAGCTTAGTCCTGGTAGTTGGTTGGCTAGTGAAATTCTTCCCTGGAGCTTACCTGGTGGAACTGCTCCTTGCAGTTCATAATGAATATGTCTTTGCATTTCAGTTGCATGTCACACAATAATTCCAGCCATAATACAGGAAAATTCTGCTTTTAGACTGCCTGGCTACCAGATACTAGGTACAACACCAGATGTTAGATATTTCTTAAGGTGAAGAATGTTTAAAAAAAATAAACTGGAAGCAAAGAAAGGGGGGCAGTTTATCAGGGGGCAGTTTAAAATTAAAGTGCGCACATCACACCATGAAATCTATGAGACTGCAGTCTTAAATATTGATGTTGTGTTCATTGTCATTGTAAGAAGCAATTCTGTTTTTTTCTTAATGTAATAAGTATGGATTTAAACAGAATAAAGCCCTTTTAGCAAGAAATTTTATATCTGTTTATAAGCCTAAAATTAAAACAACTAGAATTGAAAGAAAAAAATAACCAAAGGGGTTTTCAAAAATTCAAAACGCTATCATGCATAAATGAAGCTCATCAGAGAAAGTAATTTCCCTGCAGAAAACACTCCATCTTTTGTTTTATGTAAGTTATCAACATGAATATTTTATTCTCAGTGAAACTGCCCATAACCCTTTACATTTCATCACTGTTGCTTGGCTTTTCAAATAAACAGACTTTCTTCTCTCTCCACTATGCAAGCTTCTTGCAATTACAGATATTGCCATCATTCAAAGCGTACTAGGATTTAGGATTGCCCATTACGAGTAACTGCATCCTTTGCCCCTTTATGATATAAAGGAAAGCCCAGATTCAAGACATCATGCACTCTAGGCATAAAGCTCTGTAGAGGGCAATCATTCCCACGGTATCTATCACCATGTGGATTATAGATTCATTCTCCCCTACATCACCTAGATTACTCTCCAAACCAAATGGCCTTCACCTACACGTAGACAAAATATTACTGCTTTAGGGATTAAAGTAAAAATGCATTATTATATATACAATTTATAGCAGAACAATAGCCTAACAAGTATAGTCCAGAATGTACTCATGGCATATATTTCAACTCCAAGATAAAGGTAAGCACAAGAACCAACAGTTTGGCTAAGAAGTAGCATTATTACAGAGAGCCTTGCACCAGATTGTGGGAGAAAGAGCCTATGTGAGAATATGGACTCTATATAAAATTGGAAGTTGTATATTTTAACAGTTTCATTTTGAGAACATTTGAAATAACTTCACTTTATCAAAGTAAAAAAGTTGGAAAGAAATTATTTGACTAATAGATCTGTTTCAATATCATTATCAATTTTATTATTTGCAAGATAATTTGCGTTCAAATGTATTGCTGGGCGAGCAGTTGGTTCAGTGACTTGTTTTGTTGCTAGGCTATTTTCTTCCCAAATCAGTCATTTTTAGTGGATTTTTTTGTATTGAACTTTTCATGAATTGGAGACATAATGTGATGACATAAGACCCTGCACGTGGACAAGACTAGGCCTACTTACTCAAAAATGGGTTGTGTGACTTGATTTTTGACATTTTTAGTAGATACATACTTCAGAGAATGAAAGTCTTTAACTCCCCTTCCCCTATATTTAAGAATTACTGGTTTAAACAGGACTTTTCCCAAAGTGATACTCAGCTAAGGATGACCTAATTGGAGAAAGTTACATGGCTCCATCTGATAGGAAGGCCTCACACCTATTTGTCAGAAGACCTTGAAGGGAAGTGCTGCAAGACTGAGTAAGCTAAATTTGTAAACCACAAAAAAATAGAAAGACTGGGAAGATTTTGCCTTTTGAGTCAACAAGTTATCGAAGGGAATTATGATATTCTAGAGCACCTGAGACTTATCACTTCAAGGAGAGGGAATGACCTCTGACCATGTTTTCCTGAACCTAAAGGAGGCCCATGAGCAAAATATCCTGTATTAGAAGAACTCCATTGTCTGGCTCTGACCGTGGTTGCTCACAGTTCCTACTCTGCTGGAGTCCAAAAGACTATGTTGCAGATATTTTCAATATTTTAACAGTTTATTTGGGTTGACTAGATGTTTTCTGGCGGTTGTCTACTCAGGGTGAGGAACCTAGAGGGCGCCATGGTGCTTGGTAAATAAACTAGGTTGACACTCATGCAAGTGTCAATCATTATAGGGCTGTATGAAGAATATTGAAGTGCCTAGGACAGATCAGTGCCGAGTGCAGCACCTAGCATGCCGGGTGCATAACTTTAGGGTCATATGCACTTTAGTTTAGTGCCACATGCACTGGTGGCAAGAAATCACCCTATATAAGACAGCCAGCCCTTTGCCTCGTGCTGCCAACTGAGAGGCAGTGTAGCGCAGGTATCATCTATACATAGTTTAGACTACAAGGGACCATCTCCGGACCAAACCTAAGGACCTGATACCATCGGAGTTCCAGATGCCTACCTCCCTCGCCATCGGAGTGTCACCTGGACGGTAGATGACAGCTCCCTAAATAGGGGAAGAAACCAGAGATAAGACACTGCTCTTAGAGACTCTTGGGACTCTGGGGTGGGTGCGAGATAAAAGCGGTTTCCCTGTCATTATCTGTTTTATGTTCTTAAATAAATCACTGTTATTTCTTGATTTTCTTATCTCTCTCTGGTCAATCAACACGCTCACATGCCACAACAGATGGACGCTTGAAGAACTCGGGGCGTGAAAGGGGTCCTGGCCAATTAAAATAAATGTAATCTAGTTCCCTTCCCCCTACTGTGGGTAACAACTAAGGCCATGTACACACTACAGGAATAATCGCGCAACAAACCCGTTGCGCTTTAAAAGTCACGTGGTTTTTGTAGCGCAGGATCGTGTACACACTCTGCCACTTGTGATGGAACAGAGCCCCCCCCTGCAATTCGCGATTTCACAAGAAACGCAATTGAATTGTGGGAACCTACCCCACAGTTCCATCCATCCTGATTTGGCGCTAAGAATCCTGGGTAGAAGGAGAGTAGCGCTGAGCACCATGGGTAAAGTCTTGGTTTCCCATGGTGCATTCTATTACCCTTGCATCATGAGAGTTGCTACTAGCAACTCGCGCCCATTTTCAACAGTAGCGCATTGCTTCCCGGAACTTCTTTGGCAGCAACATGGATCCAGGTCTGATCTCGACTGTCGCCTTCAGCATAATGAATACATCTCGGCTGGTGGCACAGTATGCATTCAGCTCTGAATCAGACCAGGATTCGGATGACCCTGGGCTGGTGACTGCCATGCAGAACAACAGCACTGCGTTGCTGAGCTCCTTCACAGAGCATCTGCACATGGTGCACCGCTGGTTCTGGTCACGAGAGACAAGCACCGAGTGGTGGGACCGCATCATTTTGCAGGTGTGGGATGATGACCAGTGGCTACAGAACTTTCGAATGCGGAAAGCCACATTCATGGAACTGTGTGAGGAGCTAGCCCCTGCCCTGCGACGCAAGGACACCAAAATGAGATCTGCCCTCACCGTGGAGAAGCGTGTCGCAATCGCGCTGTGGAAAATGGCGACTCCAGACTGCTACTGCTCGGTCGCGAATCAGTTTGGAGTTGGCAGGTCGACCGTCGGGTTAGCACTTTCACAAGAGTGCAGAGCCATTAATCATGTTCTGCTCCAGAGGACAGTGACGTTGGGCAACGTGTGGGAGATCATCGATGGATTCGCGGCCATGGGATTCCCGAACTATGGAGGGGCAATAGATGGCATACGCATCCCTATTCTCGCTCCGGAGCATCTTGCGACTGAATATATTAATAGGAAGGGCTACTTCTCAGTGGTGCTTCAGGCACTCGTGGATCACAGGGGGCATTTCACGGACATAAATGCGGGGTGGTCGGGTAAGGTGCATGATGCTCGCATTTTCCGGAACACGGGCCTGTACCAGAAGTTGCAGGCAGGGACCTTCTTCGCCGATGATAAAATTACTGTTGGGGATGTGGAGATGCCCATAGTCATCAGAGGAGACCCAGCCTACCCACTGATGCCTTGGCTCATGAAGCCCTATACTGGAAATTTGGATCCCAGCAAGGAGCGCTTCAATTACCGGTTAAGCCGGTGCCGAATGACCGTAGAGTGCGCCTTTGGGCGCTTAAAAGGCCACTGGCGCTGTTTGTATGGGAGGCTAGACTTAAATGAGGACAACATTCCAGCTGTCATTGCGGCGTGCTGTGTCCTGCATAACCTCTGTGAAAATAGGGGAGAGAAATTTCCCCCTTCATGGGACGTGGAGGCTGAGCGGCTAGAGTTTGCTTTCCAGCAGCCAGCCACTAGGAGTATCAGGGGGGCACAGCTGAGAGCTGTCCGCATAAGGGAGGCACTTAGGGTGCATTTTAGTGATGGAGACTCATAGGACACATTGCATCACTGTGCAGTAGTGTTCCCAAGCACTATTGGGTGCTGATTGGGGGGTGGAGGGCCGGTGCCGGTGGGCGTGTACTGTACTATGCTCGAATGAGTGAATACTAAACATGCAACAACGAATCTTATTGTGTATCAATAAAGACACTGTGCAAAGTTCAAGAGATTCAATTTTATTATTATAAAACATTAAATATTTACAGTAAGCAGTGCCTGCAAAAGGGGCTATAAATGCGTGTAGGTGCGTGTCTCAATGCCATAGCTTGGTGCAGGGGTGGATGTAACATTGTACCAGGAGGGTCCCTGGGCTTCAAAGAACTGCTTTGAGGGAGAATGGGGTATGGGGGACAGAAAGTGTTGCTGTGGCTGAAGGGGGGGGCGAGCCTGGAGTAGCTGGGTCTGCAGACCAACCATGGTCTTCAGCAGTTGGGTCTGCTCCTGTAGGATGCTTATGAGGGCATCCTTCTGCTTCTGCCTCCTCAAATTGTTTTCCTTACACTCCTGCCAGCACTCCTGCCTCCATAGTCTAGTCTCCCTTGCTGCTGCCTCGTTGGACTGCATCAGTTCCTGGAAGATATCCTCCTTGCTCCTGCGAGACCTCCTTCTTATCTGTCTCAGCCAGTCAGCTGGCACAGACCACCGACCGGCAAAGGTCATTTCTAAGGAAAAATGAAACATCATAAGTAGTGCTATTCTCACTTTGGTTAAGGTGCCGGTAATATGCTCTACCGCCACATTCCGCTGTGCCCACGGGACAGGGCATTGCCGGGGACTGAAAGGGCTTTTGCAAAGGGAGGTTCGGGTTGCTGAGACAAGACACACAGCTCCGTGAACTATTTCCAGTGCTTTGGGCGATTAGTTCATGTACGGCACTGCCATGGAAGCAGTGCTTAGAGTGCCTCTGCAAGCCAGAATGCATATCCTGCATGTCACTGGTTTTCAGCCAGGACCATACGCAGCAGGCTTGTGCACAGCCATGGTTCCCGCTGCTGTGCTTTGCAACTGGCGAGGGAGAGTATCCCTCTATGGGGGAGGGGAAACAGTTGCTCTCCCATCGAATTTAACTAGGAGGCTGTGGAAGTACATCGAGGACACCTTCAGTAATCTCAATGGAGAGGATTTCTTGGCAATTACAGCATGCATTGATGCACTGCTCATGTAATGTGGGGTAGACCCCCCCATCCAAAAAAGAAAAGAAAGGATGAAACTCAAAATGCCTATTTCCTGCTCGCTCTTCATTTGCCCGCAAAGCTTATCCAGCTAGCATAGAAGCCACTTCTGATGAAACTTACCAGAGCTCCCCTCTGCTGCCTCCGAAGACAGTATGGAGAAGGAATCTGGGCAGCACGGGTCAGGTGGCGTGGAGAACAGCTCCTGGCTCCCTAGGTCGGCTGCACCGCTTTCACCCTCCAGGTCATCTTCCACCTCCACGTCCTCGTCAACAAATTGCTCGTCACCGTCTGCTCCGGTATCCTTTTATGGGGGGGAGGGTGCTGACGTGTCCACAGGAACTTTTGGATTGCTTCCAGCTCCTTGTAAAATCGGCATGTAGCTGGCGCTGAGCCGGAGCACAGGTTTGCCTCTCTGGCTCTGTGGTACGTAATCCGCAACTCCTTCACCTTCGACCTGCACTGAAGAGTGTCTCTCTCGTACCCCTTCTCTGCCATGGCCCGAGAAATCTGGCCAAAAATATCAAAATTCCACCGGCTGCCACGTAACTGTGCCTGCACAGCAGACTCTCCCCAGATGCCTAAGAGATCAAGCACCTCAGCTGTGGTCCAGACTGGAGCACGTTTGCTGCGCTGAGCCGCCATTGCTCTTGGAGTACACAGCTGCAGCTGCACTCCACACCAAGCAAACAGGAAGAGTGAAGAATTCAAAAATTCCCGGGAATGATGGGAGGGCGGGTACAGTCACGTCACAGCCACAGAGTGCAGAAGGAAGTGCAGAAGGGATGGAATTGGAATTCTGGGACATTTCCGGAGGTTTCATATTGCACGGCAACCGTACACACACGAACTATCGTGGAACAGCTGTTCCGCGGTAGCCGCTACCACCCTCGTTTTGGTGGTTTACATGTTGCGCGGTAAGACGGCTGTTACCGCGCAACAACATGGATTTGTGTGTGGACGCTGTGCCTGTTATTGCGCAATAATGAGCGTTATCGCGCAATAACTTTGCAGTGTGTACAAGGCCTAAGACAGCTGAAGAGTTTGTGAGTCCTTTATTATCTCATGTAACTTGTTTTTCCTGTTCCTATTCTTTCCTCTTCCCCCCCCACCCCTTCTCATTAGCTGTGAGACATCCCAGCCTTTTTATATTCTTTACTTTCAGTGTGTGAAAATGTGACTGTGTGCATAAGCAACTATAATGTTCACACAGGGGAAGGCACTAGGAAACAAACCATCCTAAAAACTTATTTCAAAGTTATTTCTTAAAAGTCCGAAGAGATGAGAAACTCGTCATCTGTAGTTTCTGGTAGGCAAGAGTTGTCAAGCTTTGTTTATCAAAAGTACTTTGTTCAGGCCTGTATTGTTGTCTCTGACAGGGTGGGATGGAAAAAGTTAGCCACTACATAAGGACAGAATTCTAAGAAGCAAGCTAAACTTGTGCTTCAGAAGTTAAATAATTTTATTTCAGTATTAAGCTCTAAAGCAGTGCTAAGTAGTGGATTTGGTAAAAAAAAATTAGTTGTGCTTTATAACCAAATGGACAGCCATCTTCTTAAATAGGATTAGATGGGATCCTAATCCAAGAATATAATGAAAATAAAATGGAAGCTGCAGCCTTCATCATTTAGAACTGTGAGTTAACTACTCATTTAGATAATAATAATAAAAGGTTAAAACAGGTCTACCTGTTCGGGGAAAATGGACATTTTTGGTAGCACAGTAGACCATTGACCCACTCATATTGAGAGACTGGAGTAGTATGTAATCACTAGTAATATAGCTAATGAGAAAAAGATGGTTGTTTTCTGGTACTATGTTTTCTTGTACTTTAGCACTATGCTGGTCAGTTACAGAATTTATATTGTATTTTTTTATGTTCTGTGTCTGGATGATATCACCCAACGTGATTTAGAATTTCTACAATTAACTAGATCATTGAAAATTTACTTTTGGTGAGTAATTGAGCATAAGGTTTTCCTTTTGAAAGTATTCTTGTAACATGCAGCTAAAGTGTTTGTCAAACCCCATACTAATACAGTACCTCGTTTACAGAAAGGACAGCAGCCTAATACTGCTCTCAGCTAATGAGGAGGCACTCTTTTAGAGCAAGTGGTAGAAGTCTATGCTTTGGTGCCGAAAGTTCTGGCATTCAAACCTTATTGATGTTTTATTTAGGCACTAATAAAGTTCATTTGCTAGAACAGTAGTAGAAATAAATAGTAAAAAAGCAAATAAACGTATCGGCACAGTCATTTAGAAATTCAGAGGAATACCTATGCAAATTTTTGCAATATTCACCATAATCTAGTGATACTAAAGATCAGAACTGGCAGTCACGGGTAACAAAGAAATACCCCCATCATCATCCCACCCTTACTGTTCTGCCTTCAGAATGGCAAACACACTTAACCCTAGAGAGATCCCTAGATCATCTGAAGTCAGATAGAGATGGAAAGTGACATGCAAAGAGCCAGGTTAATTTCATTAAGAACAATCATCTCCCTGATGTAGGAGATCTTGAGGGCAAAAATATTCTTTTTAATTATAAAGACAAAGTGAAGAGAGAAGAAATTTATGTTCCCTTTCTCAAACAATAGAAGGTATCTCTGTTCCAACTTAACATCCAACACACAGAAAAAATATACAGTGAAACATCATTCATATTTGAAGTTCCTGTATTAGCCTGCTTTAAAGGACACCTCTATAAATAAGGCGAACTGACAGTGATCATAAACTCTAGCAGAGCAGTGCTTTTTCACAGATACGATTTTCTGGTTCCTTCATATACTGATTTCTGTGTAGTGTTGCCCTTTAAAAATATAGCAATAAATCAGTGCTATTACCTGCATTGTAATGTAAAAAAATGACAAAAGAATGGTATAATTCATATAAATAGAAAGTTACGCTAATACTCAAATCTCTCACTCCAGGCAACAGAGTTTAACTTTGAAACAAGATTCTTACTTGTCTTTTCCATTAAATCATATTTTAAGCAAAACAGTAATATTATATTGTCAGACCCACACTACTTTATTCTCATGTCCTGTTATGACATTGCATTTAACAACAAATAATTCATACAACTTCTTAGCAGCATCATTCAGAATGTAAATACAGGAGAGATAGAAGTTAATGCAAGGTAATATTTTTCATGATAAATTGGAATATTTCCTAATTGTTTATCACATACGTATTCTTTTGCCATAAATCAAGACATTAATATTCCACATTCTTTGAGGCTTTAATGTTATTTGGATCTTTGAAACATTTTGATTTAATTTTGCAGCACTGTCACATATCAAGTGGCACACTTCAGTGTCTGTAGCAGTCAATTGTTGATTTATTTTCTTTCAGGCAAAATGCAAATACTCTGTTAAGAGGTGTACAACAGTTGTCTGAGTCAATATATGTGCACTGAATAAATTTTAAAAGCCTCAGCTAAGTCATGCTCAGGTTCTTCTGAATTTAGAACTCTATGTACAATAAGAAAAAAATTCCCATAAACTCTCCTACAGAAAGTAAGCAGAAAAGATCAAATTAATAATTCCTAGGTAATCCCCCCATAGGAGCATCACAGAAGAATGGCTGAGTACAGGAAGGGAAGTAGGGGTAGATGGAGGAGCAGCTGCATTGTACTCTGTTTGTAATGGGCTTCATAGCAGCCCATTGTGGCTACAGAGAAGCCACTGTAAATTAGTTGCTCTAATGTAAGCGAGGAGGTTACTGCTCCACGGAGCACTCCACAATTTGTGAGCTGCAAAGATGTCAAAGCCACAAGGTGCATTCTCTTTCCCTGTATGTTGAATCTGGTCAACAAAATCCACAGTCTCCATTCCATTCTGAATCCCTCAGGAATGTTCAGAGTCTGGAACAAAAAACATGAAGGCTTGGGATCCTGGATCCCAGCTCCATGGCTCTTGGTCAACTACAGAAAGGGACTCGTCTTCCAGTCCCACACTTAGGACGGACAAATCCCATGCAGTCCTGCAGACTGCAGACTGACTGGCTAAAAAGTAGTTCTGCAGAAAATGATCTGCGGTCTACAGTGGCTAAGAAGCTGAATATGACTCAACAGTGTGCCTTTATTGTCAAGAAGGCTAACAACATATTGGGTTGCATTAGTAGGAGCACTGCCAACAGATCAAAGGAAGTGATTATTCTCCTCTATCTGGCATTGGTGAGGCCTCATTTGGAGTACTGTATCCAGTTTTGGGCCCTGCACTACAGCAAGAATATGGCAAATTGGAAAGAGTCCAGTGGAGGGCAACAAAAATGATTAGGGGACTGAAGTGTGTAACTATGAGTAGAGGCTGAGGGGACTAGCTTTGTTTAATCGGCAGAAGAAAAGAATGAGGAGGAATTTGATAGCAGCTTTTAACTACCTGAAAAGGGATTCCAGGGAAAATGAATCTAGGCTGTTCTCATTGGTGGCAGATGACGGAATTAGGAGCAATGGTCTCAAGTTACAGTGGGCAAGGTCTAGGTTGGATATTAGGGAAAACTTTTTCACTAGGACGGTGGTGAAGCACTGGAATGGTTTTCCTAGACAGATGGTGGCATCTCCATCCTTAATGGTTTTTAAGGTGTGGCTTGGCAAATCCCTGTCTGGGATGGTTAAGTTGGAATTGGTCCTGCTTAGAGTAAGTGGTTGGAATAGATGAGCTCCTGAGATCCCTTCCCAACATAATCTTCTATGATTCTATGAACTCACAGGTATAAGTGTAGGCAGTAATGCAATGGGACTACAAGCCTCAAGCTGTAAGGCAATAGTTTAGCTAAATTAATCAAAGCATAAGGCTCAAAAAAGCCTTAACAGAAGTAGTTAACCATGGGTAACCATAGATCATAAGATATCAAATCCCTGTGTACAATTCCCTAATTATGGAGATACTCCAATGCTAGAAGGATTTAGGATTTAGGAACCTCACTTTAGGTTCTTATTATTGAGAATATTGGCCATAATCTAATTCATCAGTAACCAAATTCCATTTTTAGTGGTCTAATGAGATTTGATAACAGCAAAAGAGATATTTATATATTTTTTGTATGCAGTGCTAGATTTGTATGTGTTCTGAATGTACAGAAATATCTTTCCACTGATTTCAGTGGGGTCTGGACAAGTCCCTTCTTTATTTTATATTTTGATTGTTCTCTCCCGGTTTGCAATATGAGTCATTTCCTATTTTTGTGAGAAAGCGAACTCTTTTAGCCACACACTTTAGATTATATTTTATTCTGTTTAATAAAATGTCATGGATACCATAGTAGGGTAATGAAAGAAATGGTTTTAGTGATTCAGTAGCTGACTCTCTCCTCTCTGAGCAGGCACATTATATGCTATAATAGAAATAATAGAAGACAGTGGTTTTCATCTACAGTGTTACAAGCTTTCATTCTCTCTACTACTCTGTATGATAGGTAAGAACTGTCCTCATTTTACAGATGGAGAAACTGAAGTAGAGAGATTGTGACCTATATTAGGTCATTGAGAGTTAGTTATTGCGTCTGGATATGAGGAGTTTTTGTCTTCCAATACACTGCTTGGATAAGGGCCAGATTCTCTGCTGTGTCTGAGATCTGTTCAAAGGAGCAGAAAAGGCAGGATTGTCAGGGAGCAGTTTCTGACGCCTTGATTTTCTTCCTGTCTCAGCCTCACTGACAGCACAATGAAATTTTGCCATCTGTTATCTTGGTGTAAATGTGGAATAACTCGATTTACATTGGTGTGACTAACAGGAATTTTGGCACAGTACATGAATGAAGTGTGGTAATGTCCAAATAAAAGAGATGGTGTGCACTTTTCCTTCACAGATGAAAATTTTCAGAGAATATTTTTAATCATTAATATCAAGAAGCTGCCACTTTCCAAAGCGGTAGATATTTTGTAGGAACTGTTTAGCCTTGAGGCAGTTCATTATTTACACAGATGTATAAGTAGTACAGCTCCTGGCAGTTTTTATCATTACTAATGAATGAATAAGCACATTAAAAAAAAACATGTTTCATCAGAAGGAAACATGTTACACTGTTCTTATCAATAATTATATGCAGGCCTGTGGGATTATATTGTTGCGTTTTTTATACAATCATTTTCTTAAAAAGAAAGTTTTGACAGATGATAAATGCTGGTTAAAATTTTAGACATAATTAAAAGGAAAAAAAAAGATACATTTTCAAGCTCCTTTAACAGATAAATACCATGTGACCATAGTTTGATCAATAATATTCCATTAAAATAAATAGCATACACAAAAGTTAGGCAGATTTATAAGAAATGGACTGTGTCAGGCAGAATGTTAAAACTGACCTATTTTGTTTCCCATTTTAATTCTGGATATCTGCAGAGCAAAGATTGTTCCATAGTGTAGTATTGAAGTTGTTAAGAGAAAAAAAACCCAGAAATAATCTTTCCAGAATTCTGGTACATGTAAATGAGAATTTATTTCCTAGAGGCAAGCTGGGAATGGGTGAAAGAGCTTTAACTGGAAAACTGGGCTGATTTCTTATTATTACCAATGAGAGGAAAGGGCAGAAGAATCAACAAACTAATTCTCTTCTGAACCAACCAATGAGGGGTTGAAAGTGGATTCACTCACTGGAGCTGAGTAAGAGTGATATCAAATGGCCAGCCAGCAAAAATAATTCCAAGGAAGGAACCACAGCTAAGCCATGGAATATCCTGACCACAAGCAATTTTCAGGCAAAATAATATTGTCGGGGAGCAGGGGGAGTATTGTGGTTATGGTTGTAATTCTCATAGTGCAAATCCTTCCTTTTCCTTTGTGAGAACTGATGGAAAGATAAGAGTCACTTGGAACCATTAAGGTAAGTTGGCCAAATGTTGGGGAGACGTTCCTCAAATGAGCATTACTGTCCCTAAATAACACACAGCCAGTATTTTTAAAGATAGAAGCTTAATGTTACATACATAGACACCTAAATAAGTGGGGGTTTCCCCCAGCTGTGGCTCTTGGGCTCCTCTGCTGCACTGGCTGGAGCACTGGAGCAGCCTCTGGGGCTCCTCAGCTGGGTGGGGAGGAGGTCAACCTAGGGCTTAGGTCGACTTAGGGCATCCACACTGACTTAAGTTGACTTAAGAAGTCGACTTAAGCCCTAAGTCGACCTAAAAGTAGGTTTTATTAAGTCAACTTAAGATTTCCTTGAGGAAATGCTTAAGTCAACTTAATAAAAGCCCAGTGTAGACGCGGCTTTGTTTAGGTCCACTTAAGCATCCTTAAGTCAACCTAACTTGTAAGTATAGACGCACCCTAAGGTGCTACAGGACTCCTCTTTGTTTTGACTTTTTAATGGCTTTCTGCTGTTTTCATTTGGCATTTTCATAGGAAAATGTAGGATATTTTGAATCCCTAGTCTCTAGGGGAAAAAAAAGCATTAATGTATCTAATACGTTATACCAAATTCCTTGTTTATTTTACAATAAAATCGAGTTCATTTCTTTAGTCATCACTTAGTCAAATACCTATTGCAGTTCTGTTTGGGCTATCATGATCCGACCTCAACCTATGAAACCGTACCAGATTAGTATCTTACTCAACACCTACAACTACATTCAGAAATATCAGTTCACTTTGTCCTTTGAATCTTCAGTATTAAAAAAAAAAAAAAAAAAAAGTATGTTTCTTGCAAATGTTATAAGCCTTGCCACATCCCCTCCTTTCTCCCCCTACTAATGTAGAATTGCAGTAATAAAAGCGAAGGCTCTGCACAGGGTAAGCATAGTGATTCAAGCAAGAGGGTCTCGCAAATCTCCACACATGCAAATTACGAGGATCTAGTCATTTGTCATCCAAGTGTATTAGGTTTTCAAAGTACTTGTGATTTATGTATTGCTGCCATCTGCACATTACTCTCTCTCTCTCTCTCTCTCTCTCTCTCTCTCTCTCTCGCTATATATATAATACTACAATGTCTGTAATTTTACTTTTTCACCCAACCTGTTTCAGGACCCCTAGAAATGTGCCTGGAATATGTGAAAAAAGCAGAATATTCTGAATACTGGAGCCATTTCATGAGTGGTGGTGAAAAAGTGGGGAGGATAGGTTGAAAAGGGGAAAGAGTGATTATCAGACACAACAAATAATGGAATCTTTTGTTTATGGGGATCTAGTCTCTGTGCCCTCGAGATTAAGCTACTAGCACTGACTCTGACTACTTATGACATGATATGTCATTCTTAGGCAATTTTACTGAAATTTTAATTTTAATGAGAACTGAAATAACCATCCATTTGGGTTTCTATGAGCCAGGGGAAAATATATAATTTATCTAGATGGAGACTGGAAAATTACTCCTGACCAGATGGGTCAGTGACTCAAGTATCCTCATCAGCTTTTCCTTTCTCTCTCTTGGTTCTATCAACAGTGTGCAAATTGGAGAAGGAGGTTTCTAGGTGATTAGGCCAGACCACCCCTTCTCACTGCTGCTGTTTGGTAAACAAAAGCAAGATAAAGTTCCCCCCATCTCACCCACTTCCGAAAAAGAGAGAGAGAAATATTGGTTTATACTGTCACTCTTCCTGGAGCATATCACTTTATTTACAATTCAAGGACTAGACATAAGCACCAAGGCCCTGACTGTTGATTGAAGACTGGGGTCCCCATTGTACAAAGTTATAAAGGATTTAAGAAAGGTGTAACAAAGGATTAGGAGCAAGTGACTAACTCTTCCCACAAGAGCTGTAGGAGGAGCAGACACTCAAAGGCTAGGAAGCAGTATCCAAATGCAATCCTTCATTCAGGCAATATGATATTATCCAAGAGCACATGGCTGTGTGCTATTTTATCTAGATTATGCTGTTTCATCTAAGGGTGTATATATCCAAAATAACATCGATTTTTAAATAAATTGTTGAGCTGGTATAAAGCAGATAGCTTTTTTCCCAGTCCTCAGGGAGAGAAAGGGAAGGATGAGAAATTAATAAGGAGACTGAGAAGATTCCAAACAAAGGCAGAGACATTCCAATACACTCCTCCCCCCCATCCCCCGCTTC
Organism: Pelusios castaneus; assembly: GCA_007922175.1. Lineage (NCBI taxonomy): Eukaryota > Metazoa > Chordata > Testudines > Pelomedusidae > Pelusios > Pelusios castaneus. The sequence goes on from ML685791.1 coordinate 17,616,456, forward strand.
TCTGCACAGGGATCATCCCAGAGGGAAAAGGAAACTTGTTAGGGTGACATATTTGATTATAATGCCATGAGAATGGAATCTGTATTTTCAGTGGGAGGTGTCAGTGTGCTGCCCTGGCATCAAGCACTGCAGATTGCGAGCTTCCTCTAGTATCGTGCAGAAGGACAGACCGGGAATCGCATGGGTGGGATGGGGATCTACTGCTCTGCAGAAAGCCATCCTCTCACACCTGCGGAGGGAGATACATAAGGGTCTGCAGAATTTGCTTCTGCCATGGTTTGCATAAGCTACCACAAGTGGCTGCACGGCTGTTCCATGGACTGAGCAGGAGGATTCTTCTCCACCTCGTTTTCTTCCTATGCATCTGTTCAATGACTAGTCTGGCTACTTGGACCAGGTTTCAACACTATAAATGCAGATTTGGTGGAAGCAGAGAGTGAAGGACAATTTGCACTGGAGTAGAACTTGCAGTGTTTAGCAGTGCCCTTTTCTTATTCAACAATAAGTTGGTGAGGCTATACCAAAGGGATGAAATGTGATATTTGTTCATTGACACTGCATTCATCTTGGACTCCACTCATTATTTCTTCCATTTTATCCTATTCTTAGCTGTTAAAGTTTTTTCTATCTACTCTTTCTTCTAATATTTCTCCTGAGAAGACATCAGGAAGGAGAGTGTGTGTGTGTATTTTTTTCTAATTAGAGACAATGCATTTGTCTATTTCCAGTAACAATAAAGTACAAGTTTGAACAGAGGAAGAAAGAGAAATGTGCTACATAGTGAATATAAAAGTGTGTAGGGAGAACAGAAAGATAAAAGTTATGCTTTTATGAAACAAAACAAACGTTACCTCTGCCCAACACCATTAGGCCTTTTCTGTTCCTTTCTGTTTATTCTTACATCTGTCATTTTGCAACTGGCTGTTGAGTGAAGCAGTGTAAGATGAACCTTATTATCCTTGCTTGCTCTTACTTCAGCCATGTACTGCACTGCTAGAACAAGAATATAAAGAGGTAAGGAAATAGTCAGAAATGGACAAAGTCCTGATGGAAAAAGCTTGTAATTTTGATGGACAAAGAGCTCTGTATATGCAGTGGGTAAGCATAGGAGAGGGCAAACGGCTAGTTAGCAATTTCAGTTTAACAGGGCATAAGAAAACTGCCAGTATATCTCATTCCTCGTCACATTATTCTGGTTCTTCAGTTAATGTATAGTCTCATAGTACATGCATATTAACAGTTATAAAATATGCATCAAAATAACAAGAGTCCAAAACATTCAGAATCCATTATCAGGCAGCACTATGTAAAACTCTTGCACAAAACCTGGACCCTATTTCCATTCATCCGAGAGCTTGCAGGCACTTCACAAGGTAATTGTACAGTTCATGCCTAATAGCTTGCTTGCATGCTCATTGGCTGCACTATAGATTATATGAGTTCAATGAACAGTTCTTATTGTGGATTATCTCAGACTCTCTTGTATATGGATTTATTATATTTTGCAGTGGTGTGCATAAACCCAAGTAGGGGAAAAAAAAAGAAAAGAAAAGAAAGACAATTGTAATTCTAAGGCCTGGGCTACACTTACCGTGAAATTCAGCGGCAGTTGACAGGATACATGTAAGCTATGTAGAGTAGCTTGCATATCTCCCATCAACTTCCTAAATTCTAATGAGCACAGCATCCGCCCTACCAGAGACGGCCTTTGGCTACTGCGGGTCCTAGGCAAAGGCCCATTGTGGGGCCCCCTACAGGCCACAAGGGCCCCCTAGAGGCTGGGGGGGGGGCACCCCTCTGTAGCCCCAGCTACCCACTGCTCTCGGTCCTTGTCCAGCCCCAGGCTCCTACCACCCTGCCCCCCTTCCAGCCCCAGCTCCCTGCTGCTAGCCCCACCCCCCACACTGGGGGGAGCAGGGTGGGTCAGCCCGAGGACAAGCTCCGTGCTCCCATCCTGGGTCAGCTTCTCTGCCGACGGGCCAGCCCAGAGGCCGGGTTCCATGCTCCTGTCCCATCCCTTTCCTTCGGCTTGGTGGGCAGCACCATGGCCACGGAACTGCAGGTTCCAGGGCAGTTGCCCCCACACTAAGGACAGCAGTGGGCTTTTGAGATAGGCAAAGCAGGCAATGGGGCTCCTTGCTGTACAGGGCCCTAGGCGGGCGTTTGCTTTGCCTACCCCAAAAGCTGCCTCTGTGCTCTACACTGCACTCATGGGAAGTGTCTTTCTGTCGGTACAGCATTACTCTTATTCCCGGGAGGAAGTGGGGGATGGAGTTATTAAGTTGGTTTCTGGATCAGTTGAGCGGGTCTCCATTCTGCTCACTCAATCTTGAAAAAAAAAATCAATTTGACGGTGGTGAATTTGGTGCCGTCAGTGAAGACATACCCTGATATATATGGATCTCACTCTTTTCAGTTGCTGGCATTCTCCAAAATGGCTGAAGGAATTAGAATGGTGACAGACAGCTGTGATCCAGGGATGCTCCAGCAGATTTTGAAAGCTTCCAAACCTGGGCAAAATCATCAATTGCCAAAGAAAGCGACTCACTCCCTGAACTGAATCCTGAATATCAATAGATATGTGCTTGTGCCTATGCCTTTGTAAGTATTTCCATTATAATTGCTCATGGGTTTTCAGTTCACCTGTGAAATTGCACAGCACTGTGGTGGGCCTCACTTAGGAAATATATTTATCAGGCAGCCCTTTAAAAATAGAAATTAGTTAGGTCTCCTTTTTATGTGATAACACTCCAATTAAAATCTCAAATTATAAAGATGCTAGCTGATTTAAATACTGTTTTGAAATCATATAATTTTTTTAAAAGAGCATTTAGATACATAATTAACAGGGACAAAGAGCCTCCTGATACAGGAAAAAATACAACAATTTTAATTAGTCTCTCAAATAATAAGTCAGGGTATTTTTATCACAGAAATTAGTGACAGAAAAGACCCATCTGCTTATCTAGGCTTTTGTAGGGACGGAATTAAGTACAGATGGGGAGGAGTGTGGTTTATACAAGTATTATTATTATTTTATATTTGTGCTGCAGCCATGCCTAAATGCCAAACCAGGTACTGGGCTCACATGTGCAAACATGCAGTGACAGTCCGGGTCCCAAAGAGCTTCAGTATACAGATATTTAACTTTTTGATTTCAGAGGGCACAATTTGATGCATTGTTTGGGCAATGGTGCTATATGTGCGGGGAAGAGAGAGGTCTACAAGGCAGTGAAAGCTGCAGCTAAGACCTTTACTCCTGTAGGGAGCCACCTGTTTTATGTGATCACAAAGTGCTCCCATGGTGCAGTGAACTAATTAATTTGGGCATTAGGCAGAGTCTGTTTAAGATGGGATATAGATTCCAATTTCCCAGTTCATTAAAAATTGACTTTGGAATAGTAACTGATGGATTCCTGACATAATCTACTGTGTAAAACAAATAAACACATACTCTTCATTTCCTGTCAAATCTATTAACAGCCAGGGACTGATGATTATTGTAAAGGGTGTGGCTGGGTATTATATAATCAATATGGTTTTAAAGTGATGGCAGGGTGCCCAGGTTTGTACAGGTTGTTTTATTTATGTTTATGAACAGATATAAATCATGCAGTCCTGGTCATGCAAACATGCCAGTACAGGATTGTTCTCTACTGTCCACTCTTTGGTGCTTTGACCAAGTTAGTTTTAAATGTATTGCTTGAAGGAGTATTTAATACTTCACATTGGATTATATGTCACTGTATGATACATGACACCATAGGACAGTTTAATGTTTATAACCAACAAATATATTACAAATGTCACATCCCTCTGAAACAACAAGCAAAATTACATAACACATCATCCAATATTAAAATAACAACCCCTTCATCAGCTTCTGTTGGTGAGAAAGATCAGCTTTCAGCTTCACATAGCTGAAGAAAAGATCTGTGTAACTTGAAAATTTCTATCTCTCACCAACAGGAGTTGGTCCAATAAAAGATATTATTTCAGCCATCTTGTGTCTCTAATATCCTGGGATGGACACAGCTAAAACAACACTGCATGCGTCCCTCTTCAAGTTATACAATAGGCTAAATTTAATGTTAATCTCTAAGAGTGCGTCTACACTTACAAATTAAGTCAATTTAAGCTTGCTTAAGTCAACTTAATTTACTCTGTGTCTACACTACACTTTCCTTAAGTCGACTTAAGCAGCTGCTTAAGTTGACTTAAGGAAAAATTAAGTCGACTTTATAAAACCTTATTTTAAGTCGACTTGCTGCTTAAGTCGACTCTAGAAAGTCGACTTAAGCCAGTGTAGACGTGGAGTAGTCCTAAATCGACTTTAAGTCGACTTAGGGGGCTCCAGGGCTTCCCCACTGCCCTCCCTGCCAGGGTGGCTGGCACAGCCACAGCCTGGCGTGCCCCCCCAAAGGGCAGGGCAGAGCCCTGCCCACCCTGCCCCTATGCCCTGCCAGGGTCCCTGTCTCCCTTTGCGCCATTGTACAAAGGTACAATGGGGCAAAGGCTGAGCCCCCTGGCACTCGGCAAGGGGTGCCCCCCCTGCCACCGTGGACCTGTCCCAGGTCCACCTAGCCCCTACAAGTGGACCTAGGCATCCAGTGTGGACGCTCTAGGTTGATTTTGTAGGGTCCCCTCTAAGTAGCCTTAAAATTTGAATGTGGACATGCTAAGTGGACTTAACAAAGTCGACTTAAAGTCGACTTTGTTAAGTGGACTTAGCTAAGTCGACCTAAATTAACACGTGTAGACATAGCCTAAATTCTTAATGAAGCAGACAGGAGCTCCAGAAATTAACACCATTACAGGATCAGATGGTGCGTCAGTGGAAGTAGTATTTGAGAGCTGGGCCAGATTCCAAAGATCAATTTTTTCCTTGATTGTCCAAGACAAAGATCTGGCTGCAGAAATAAAAGAAAACATTGTTCAGTTCTTTCAGGTAAATGATACCAAGAATATAAAAAGAAGCAGGTAAAGTGGCGTATAGGAGCCAGTTGATAAGCAGAGCCACTCAATTAATTAAAAAAGAAAGCAGTCTAGAAAAAATAAAATTAGAACAGCAGATAAAAAATAGAAGACAGTTATAAAATCACAGAGTCCAAAAAAAGTCAATCAACTATTAACTAATATTAACAGGAAATGGAGTATGGTGATGACATCAGAAAGCCAGCAGGTACACAAAACAGACATTTTTATTAAAAAGGAAATAAAAACGATAAGCTATTGACTAGAAAGCCTAAAGGCATTCAAGAGCAATGTATTACTCCACCAGTGAAAAACAATCAGTAGAAGATAGTTGCACGCCATAGTGAAAGATATGATACTTTTGCTGCTTTTTATAAAAATCTTTATATCTCAGATGCTGAGTTTATACAAAAAATAATAATAATTCAGAGTAGCAGGCCTGCCAAAGATGATCAAAGTTGGTGAAGAATCTTTGTCTAAAGAAAGAAATTTTGCAAGGGATTTTATTTCATATGATTGGTCCATCGCGAAATGCCTTCAATGTTATTCTGTTAGTGAAGGAATTTCCCCAGTCTATAAAAGGTGTTGGTTGTCCCCTCTAAAGTTGGAAAAAAACAGGAGAAGGCGAGTGAACACTATTGTCCCTTTAATGGAAATATTGTGTGAGATGTGTTTTTATGTAAATTCAGCTGCTGTGGGTCTGAGGATTGGATGGGGAGGAGGAGGACAAGGATTGGGATCCAGAGAAGCTAGAATGGGCCCGTGAGCAGATAGGAACCCCCAGGATCCTCCTTCCAAAATTGGAGCGGGCTCCTTGACCTCCCCCTGAGACACTAAGTCTCACTACCTGTCAGTCGCCTCCTATCCCTCTGCACTCCTATTCAGAAGGAGCTTGTGTCCCTCAGGAAACATTTTACCTTATGAAGACCTTATCATATAGAGCCATAAAACTGCTGACTCATGAAAAAAGATTTTAGCAAAAATACTAGCTAGTCACTTGCAGTCCATGGACTCAGTTCATCTATTTCTGGTTAAAAGTGGTTTAACTAAGATAGACAAATATCAGACAAAACTTTGAATCACCCATAAAACCAAATAAAACAAAAAGATCCACTTTTTATTATTACTTGATGCAAAGAAAGCTTTTGATGGAACAGAATGGAAAATTCTGTTTCAAGTCCTGTCTCATATGGATGTTGGTCCACAGTTTCTTAAACAGATAATTGCTCTTTCCACCAATCCAAAAGCAGCTGTGCAAGTGAATGTGGTTACATCTTGCCTGTTTGAATTACATAGAGGGACTAGACAGGAATTTCCATTGTCTTTTACTTTTTGCATTGGCCATACCCATGGAGCTTTTTGCACATAGGATAATGAATGAATTTATCATGGTAATAGAACTCACAAAAACTTTATCATATGCAGGTGATGTAATATTTATCTAAACAAAATATTTCCCTAAAATCAATATTTAAAGAAATCCATGCCATTGAGGCAGGATCTGGCATTAAAGTAAATTACACTAAATCTGAAATACTAACTATGAATTTGCTGGATTCTAGAAGTAATTTCTTCTGAAAACGTTTGGGTACAAATGGGTAACAAATTCTGTGAAATACTCAGACATTCAAATCTCAAATAATGTAGAAGAGCTCTATGATTTAAATCAAATTACTACTTCAGCAAATGAGAAAACATTTGGAGTGCTGGAGAAGTAGGAATTTCTTGGTTGGGAAGAATAGCTACAGTCACAACAAACTATGCCAAGGATATCTTGCTCATTTCAAACTCTTTCTATAAAGATAAAACCCTAGCAGGAATACAGACGATATTGTTAAAATTCATATGGAATGAGAAAAGATTCAAAGTGAGTGATGCTTCATACAGACCTTTTAAACAGGGTGGTCTAGCTTTACCAAATATTCTGTGATATAATCAAGCCAGCAAAGCAGTAGAGGATTGTGGACTGTCTAACCTAGCCAAACATCGGGTCTTTATTGGAAAAGAAAATTGTAGCAGTAGAAACATCACTAGGCTTCTAGGGATTAATAACAAAAAAAATTGTATTCAGAAATGTATACATATTCTTTAGTAAAGGCTACTCTGTCTGTTTGGGCTAGAACTTCAGGTAAGGTCTTTTCACATGCCAATGACTTCCATTGCAAATTATTTATACTTTAACCCAAATCATAAACCAGAGAGCTTTAAAGACTAATAAAGCCATGGAATACATTACTGGTTGGCCAGCTAGCTAGTCAGTAAAGAATATTTTCTAATTGGGAGATCAAAACTAATTTTAACTGGCCCACTCTACCATGGTACCAGTACTTTCAAATTGGGCCTCATGTGAGTTAGCTTTGTAGAAAAGCTGTTTTATACAGAACTTAAGTTTAATAGACATGATGATAACTGTCAGTTAGGAAGCAAAGATTATAATTATTTTATATGAATCTCTGCAGACAACTTTATTGACCAAAAAATGTCCATGTGACATGCTAAGGAAAGGATCTGGATAGACAAATTACCTAAAGGGGAACTGGATCAGCAGCTTTGTAGCCCACAGAGCTGACTTTCTTTTATTATATTTAGTGCTTTCCATTACATTCAGCAGTAATGTAAGGAATCCAAAGGTCTGTATACTGTAAACCATTAGCTTCAGCAAATTATCATAAGGCTTGAGTCCTATGTACTTCAGACAGATAAAATGCCCAAAAGAAAATCCCAAATACTGGAAAGCTGAAAATGGAGAGAGAGATGCAGTCTTTGGGATGTGCCAGAATGATGGCCACTGGCGATGATGGGGAAGGTGATGGTAATGGGAAAGATGATGGTTAACATTTCAGGTTCTTCAGCAAAGGATGGTATGAGTATATGGATCTACTGATGTCCATTCTATAGTGTCTCTGTCTACCTTATTGAATTGGGATGTTTGTGACTGAACTAAATGTGTTCATGAACTATTTGTAATTAGAGAAGAGTTCCTATACTGTGAGTATTGTACCTATACACATCAGCATTTCCATCTATATAATAATTTGAATGATACTGTACTTGATCTTGGGAAAAGAATTGGTCAACCCTCAAAGCGATAACTGGGAATTCTTAAGTAATCAATATAATCTATAGACCCGGTTACAGTCTCATCCTGGAGCATGATAAAATAATTTTTTAAAGAGACTGTTTCAATGGTAAATTACACCACACAGGTTATGAATATATATAGAGAGAGATTGAATGGAGATCAGTGTTGTACAAATTGTGGTGAAGGTGGTGATTTTATGCAATATTGGGATGCATTTTGCAACCAAATATCACAAACAATTGGATATCTTGAAGAAATGATCCTTTGGAAATCCTCCTGGGCTTCCTAGTGAAAATGGCCACAGAAATGAATTTCTCATCTGCCAGTAGCTAGGCTACTGATAGCTTCTCACAGGAAAAAGAAAAGTAATTCAACTGTAGATAAATGGTTCAAAAACAAGGGAGAGTGTTATAGAAAAAATTAATGCACCAATTATGTATCTAGATGGAGGACAAATAGATACTTACATTTTTTAACATTTATTCAGTACTCTAAGAACAGTTGCCTGCAAAAAAACCATCACACCTGTCAGGTTTTTTTTTTTTTTGAAATATTGACATTTGATAGACATGTCTGGATGGTTAAGAATGTGTAATCAGAGATTTTACTCAATTTAATAAAATCACTCAAAATGACATGTCATGGATGTAATGATGTTCACTGTAATATAACTGTAATATAACACTGTTAAAAAGATCTGATGACTATATAACTGTATAATGTCTCTAAACGAAAGCTTATTGGTGTTTTGTTTCTTAGGTTCACATGTCAAGGATTTGTAAATCTGTTAAAACTTCCTAAATAAATAAATAGTACTTTTCTGTTTGTTTGTTTTATTTTTCCACTTGCATCAAACAATTGTTATAGGACTGCTCTCTGACTCAGTTTGGCTATGTCTACACTTACCAAAGTTAATTCAAACTAACTAATTCGAACTAATTTTAGTTAGCATGGCCCCATTGGAATTTTAGTTCGAACTAAGCAAGTGCCATGTATGGCACTTGCTTAGTTCGAATTAGTCAGTTGCATTAAACTCAATGTGCCGGTTAGTTCGAACTAAGCAGTTAGTTTGAACCGACATGGCCACGATGACTTAATTCAAACTATTTCGAATTAAGGATTAGTTCGAAAGGTATAATGAAATTTATTAGTTCGAATTAAGGAAGCCCTTAATTCGAACTAATGAAAGCCTAGTGTGGCCAAGGCTTAAATTAGTTCGAATTAAGCTTCCTTAATTACAACTAACTTGCCAGTGTAGATGTAGGCTTTGTGTTTTACATTAGCAAAAACAAGCAATACTGTGACAGACACAGCTTTTTCTTTGTGATGCTACTCAGGGGTACTGAGTACCAGCACCTTTTTTTGTGTGATGGTACTCAGGGGTATTGAGTACCAGCACCTTTTTTTCACAGCAGTGCAGACCTGACTCTTGCCACCGGCAGCCCCAGGTCCCAGGCCGAGTACTGGCGCCTTTTTCTTTTCTTTTTTACAAAAAAAAACAGTGATGACAGATAATTTCCTGCAATATCCTGGATCAACCTCACTGAATTAAGTTCAACCCTACTGAATTAAATTTCAGTATTTTTGGAGTTAATTGTTTTAAAAATACAAATATGTGATTATATGTAATGTCTTTAGGGAGCAGATATAAGTTATTTAAACCTTGGGAAGTATTATGAGCTTCCAAGGCTCTTTAAAACAATGTGCTAGACATGTCAGATTCCTAGGAAATACTGGAAGGAAGGAAAAGCAACTTCTCACCTGGATCCAACCTATTGAAACTGCTTCTCCAAAGACAAATCCATTGTCTGGTGCTCATCATTTACATGAGGACAAGATCAGAGGCCAAAACTGGATAAAGGATTCAGGATGTGCTTGTTCCAAGCTAACAGTTGTTATGAACTTGTAATCACAGAAAAACGCATGGTGGGTTTGAGGGCTATAAACCTGCCAGAACCCTTGCTGGAGTTGAGCTGATTTCTGTTTAATTTATTATTGTATTGTTTAGTATGTTTTCACCTTAAGAAAGAACTATGTGATAAATTATAACTGCTGGCAATTATTTATGGCCCCCCTATGGACTTCTGGCAGGATCAAGAACTTAGCAAAAAATCAAGGAGAATCCATTTGGAATATGTTTTGTAAAGGCAGCTAATGATCTCTCCTATAATGATCCATTCAGTGAACTAGTGCTAAAGCTAATTAAGAAGTTTTCACACTTCAACATTAGAGGGTCTGTCTGAAAAAATTCCAGGGTATGTATGTGATGATCTGACTGCATCAGCCTCATCCTGGGTGCTATGTAACTTACATGTTTCTTCAGTGACGTAAATTGTCAGTCTAATGATCTATCTATCCTTTTAATCATTTCTAATATTTTTTTATTCCATTCCTTAACCTTGCTCATAATCTCTAGAAAGAAGTGAATCAGAACAGTCTCTTCCAAGATGATAGCTACCAGGTTTGTCTCTCGTTAGGCCATTTTAGATATAGGCAGTGAACCAGCTAAATCAGGGACAGATTGTTAAAGAGACCTTTCACACAGTCTATTTTTGCAGCTTGGAGCTTTATTCCTGTTTGTTTTTAACATACCAGGACGGCAATTGCAGGCACAACACTGTTTCTCTTTGAGGAGAAACAGAGCTCTAAAAAGCAAGAAATAGAGTAGTGTGCAGGTGGAAATGAAAAAAATATGCTGGATCAAATCCATGAATACTCAAAATATGTATCAGTTTTATATGTGCAAATACATCTGAGATTAAAAAGCAAGTTTCCCACAACCCTAGTAACAACCCTTTTTGCAGAGGGATTAAGACACAGTTAAGTACTTGGATTTGATCCTATGTCTTATACTTCCCTGCATTTATTTTCCTCCCATTTTGTCAGTTCCCCATCTTCAAAGTATCTGACGAAGTGGGATTTTCTCCCATGAAAGCTCATGCGATAAATAAATTTGTTAGTCTTTGAAAGTGCCACCGGACACCTGGTTCATTATCTCTATGGTCTCTCTTCCAGCCTGATGGTTTCAGATCTTTGAATCCACATAATCACATATCCAGCAGAAGCGTATTCCTCAATTTAACCGCTAAGGCCCCCTGCTTAGCAGTTTAATCGCCTTTATAGCGCAAAAGGCATGAGAAGACTAGTTTGCATGACTATTCTGCCCATTGGCCCTGCTCTTACCTCCTGAAGGTTTAAAAGCAACCCATACTTTCAAACTGGAAATTTTAACCCTCTTTTGAGCTTTGGGTCCTACTAGCCTAATAATAACATGACATAATAAATCAACCAGTGCCAGTGGAATCTGGTGGAATTTCACTTCTTGGTTTTGATGATATGAACAAAGTTACCTGCTAAGAAAATAATTTTTGCACAGCACTCTGCAGCTGAACAAAATTTATGTTGGTAGTTGAAGGAACTGTTGGAAATGCTGTACTTAAGGCTCTCCAAAATGTAATTGGGAATGAGGACAAATCATTACAAAATGCATGATTGCACAGATTTCTGTTTTGCATCAGACAGCCTTACAGCATACAGTAACTGTGAATGGTGGAGTGTCACAACATTTTATTTAAGTCCTGTTGTATAATAGGAAGGTGGCCAAATGAGTCACATAGTCATTCTATTGCATATATCTTAAACATACAGAATTATTCCCAAAGCCAGATGCTTTAAAATGGATCATGTAAATTTCAAGAAGAGGATAAAATTCCAAGAACTCCTCAGCTAGTGGCTTTGAAATCAAATGTACAAAACCCAGTGTAGTAATCAGTTCTTACCCTATATTTCAAAAGGTGCTTCAGAATATACCTAATAACAATGTTGTGCCATTTTGGATGTTCAATATGAATTCCCATTACAAATCCCAAGGAAACATAATTCTAGTGTAATAATCAATTCTTTTTTTTTTAAATGTTATTTATCACCACATTTATTTCTCCAATATTCCAATTGTCATCTTGATAGTATATGGGCCAACCATGGACACAGGTGTTTGAGTGACTTTTGTAATTGTTCTCTACACTCTATTTCTTAAGCAGAAAGACAGGTATTTTTAATTAATGAGAGTCAAAATTAAGTCTGCTGCTGTGAAGAATAATAAAGAATTCTGTGGTTGAGTAATGAGAAAAAAGTAAATAAAAATAAAATAATTATTGCCCAGTGCATCACTGCAGATATTAATAGTACTCAGAAACTTGTGAACTAAGATGTATTGAACCTGAAAGTGTAAAACATGCACAGAAATGTGATTATATAGAAAAGTGATTAAAGTGCTTGGATTTCATGTTTTCATACTTGATTAGTGTTAGCTTCAATGCAATGTTAATTAGCTTTTATTTGTCTTGAGACCAAGCAATATTTTACTTGATGTATTTGTTGTGTTAATTTAAAAGGAAGATATCATTTTACTTTTCAACTTGTCTATTTTCTCTGTGATTGACGCACACAGCTTCATTAATAAGTTACATAAACAAATTAAAGAGACAATAGAGTATATTTCTCTTTGACTTTATCTTTAAATGGAAGGAGGCACTTCTAAAAGGGTGTATTAAGTGAAAGACAAAAGACTTTAATATAAAATATATTAGTAGTCAATGCTTTCCTGCATTTAGACCAACATGAAGGATTCTTAGTCTAACTGGTGTTTTGTTGACTATGGAGTAGTGTCTTGTTTTGTACAGTACTTTGTATTTGCTTTCTCTTGTGTCTTGACTGTCAGATTGTGTCTGCTTTAACTCCAGGGGCTGGTTTATAAAACATGTGGTGTGACAAATGAGAAATAATATATACCTGTAATCAAGGAATTACTAGAATAAAGTCATGAATGGCTTTGCAATTTTTCAAGCTTCATTCAGTATTCTGACTGGTTGTTTTCTTGGATTTGTAATATTTAGAGCAATTAACAAAGATTCGCTTCAATATTAGACATGATTATTTTTTTGATAAGCGGTGTCAGAGTTCTCAGCATTGCGAAAACCATAGCAGCCTGCCCCAGTGAGTTTTCAGTTGAAAGAGACAGACTAATGCTGAAAGAATTACTAGTGTTTACAGGACTAGCGCCTTAACTGGTGTAAATTGCCCAAGCTACATTGATAACAGCTACTATTTACAATCCTTACATTGCAATTGCAAATGTAAATGTAAACTACAGTTTACACTATAATGTTTCAAAAACAAGTGTGCATGTTTTTTAAATATAGAATAGCTCTGCATCAGCATTTCTTGGTTTGTAGGTTGATCGATTAAATGGCAAAATACATTTTAAGGCAGCATTTGAATAGAAAGAGGGAAGCTGCTTTGTTCTGACAGTGCGGAGGGCATCTAAGCCAAAGTATCAGTATGGAAAAGTTATGAAGCATGAAGACTGGATGAGGTGAACCGGGAAATAAGACGAAATGAGACTAGATATACAGGCAGAGTCAGAATTGTACAGAACCTTTAAGATGAGGACAAGAAGCTTGAACTTGGTGCAGAAGGGAAAACAAAGTAAAAAAAAAAGATTTGGAAAGGGAGAGATTATTTCAGCTGTGAAATTTTGGTAGGGAGATGAGCAAGATGAGAAGAGCCAAAGAGTAGGAAATTGCAGTCGTAAAGGTAGGAAACAACCAAACATGGACTAGCATTTCAGATCTAGAGGAAGTGTCATATTTTTGAGATTTTGTGGATAAAGAGCTAACCTGATTTGGCCTTCAGCTTGGCTTTTCTTTAGTCTATCTTAAGCATAAACACTGTCACCCAGTGTAAACAGATATTACACATTTGGCCAGAATCTACTTACACTGAGGACAATGGTAATTTCTCCAAAATACCTTAGATAGATAGGGACCAATCCTGATCTTAGTTACACTGTTTTATTCCAGAATTTGTCGTTTACTCTTTGGCTACGTCTACACTTGCAACTTAGGTCGACTTAACGATGCTTAAGTAGACCTACACGAAGCCACATCCACACCGGGCGCTTATTAGGTTGACTTTGACTTAATAACTCCCCCTCTTTAGGTCAACTTAATGCCTAAGTCGACTTTGTTAGGTTGACTTAAAGTCGGTGTGGATGGGCAATAGCCTAAGTTGACCTAATTGGACTCGGGCTGGAGAGAAGGGGAGAGCCACGGCTGGGGAGATGGGGAGAGCTGCAGTGGGGAGAGCCGCGGCTGAGGATCAGGGACTGGTGAGCCGTGGCTGGGGATCGGGGGCTGGGGAGCCGCGGCTGGGGATCAGGGACTGGGGAGCCGTGGCTGGGGAGATGGGCCTGGGGCTCGGGGGCTGGGGAGAGCTGTGGCAGAGGGGGATTGGAGACTGGGGAGAGCTACGGCAGGGGATCGGGGAGTGGGGAGGGCCATGGTGGGGGATCGGGGGCTGGGGAGAAGGGAAGGGAAGCGGCGGGAGATCGAGGGCTGGGGAGAAAGGAAGGGACACGGTGGGGATCGGGCTGCATGAGGTGCGCGGGTGTGCGGTGGCCCCTGAGCCACTGCACACTCACAGCTTAGAGGGAACATAGCTCCAGGCCCCCACAACATTCCTCCATTGACCTATCACTTATTAGTGTGGATGCAGGCAGTCGACTGGAGTGTTTAATGTGGACGCTCTCAGTCGATTTAACAAGGTCAACTTTAAGTCGACCTAAAGTTGACCTTGTTAAATCAACTTAGCAGAGCCTGTAGTTAGGCATAGCCTTTGGGATTAAATCTTTGATAATTTGTCAGGGTTCTTTGAGTGCAGTATTGGTGCAGTATTATTATTATTACATAGTGCTATATTTATCTTTAGGTCTTATAGGTCAAAACCTGGTATAATATTAAAGAAGGAGCAACATGGAACAGCTGAGAGAGAGCAGTTGTACATGGATTGTTTTTGTTTGTATTGGTTCAATGGTTAGTTCTCTGATTATTTACTCCAGTGTAAATTAGGAGTAACTCCCCTGAAATGACAACAGAGTCCTGTGGCACTTTTAAAGACTAACAGATTTATTTATCGCATGAGCTTTTGTGGGAGAAAATCCCACTTCGTTCAAAGCGTCTGACGAAGTGGGATTTTCTCCCACGAAAGCTCATGCGATAAATAAATCTGTTAGTCTTTAAAAGTGCCACAGGACTCTGTTGTCTTTCTACAATAGACTAACACCGCTACCCCTTTGGAATCCCCTGAAATGGTAAGATTGTGCTGGAGTTAATTGATATAAATGTATACTTGTGATCTAAGTGTATACTTATGTATCCTTGAAGTTCTGCCAGTGTGTCTGATATCCAAACCTTTTGTGGGAAGGTTAAGTGTGAAATTTTCATGGTCTACTCAGGACAACAGAAAAGGTTCCTCTGTCAATACTCTTCCAATTAACCAGGGAGTGAAAAAGAAAATGTGTCCCTGAGCTGAAATGTGCACACAATCAATTTACCCTGGCTCTTCCCTTTCTTATATATATCTAAATCTTTGTACATTATGCTTTATATTATGTAGATTGATTCCAGTCATTTAAAAAAATATTCATTTCAGTAGATGTCAGTTCAGTGAGTTTTTTGTAAAGCAGTTCTGAGTGATGTTCATCAACGCAAGGAATAGGATATTTCTGGGAGAATTTCAGTGCCTTTTTGACGTGTGAGATTAGTTGGATGTGCTCCAGAGAAATAAGCACACACTTGCAATATATGAAATCTTTATAACCAATTCCAGTACGTTTGGGGAAGAAATCCTAGATCAAGGAAGCCAGTGATTTATTAATGATTTTGTACTTTTCAAGACACAATGAAGGTCAGTGCAATAGGCGAAGTGTCTCTGCTGATGTAGGTAAACAGTACCTTTTTGCTATGTATTCTGTTTTTCTTTTTATCTAGTAGAAGACTTACTATAAGTTTTTATCTTAGTCTGTCAGGCTAGATTCAATGTTTTTCATAACCAATGGTGGGGTTATTAACTTGGCACCACTTTCATCCTGTAGGGCAAACAATCACTTCCACTACTGAAGAGTGTTTGTTATTCTCATACAGATACTATAAATATTACAATTTAAATATCTAGCATTAGCAATTTATTTTTACAGAGTTTAATCTACCAACCAGGACATATTCTAGTGCGTTTGAATTAAACATACAAAATGAGACAAAAATGGTTTTCCTTCCTTTTATATTTTATTGGTACGATGCCTCAGTCCACTCTCCGATCTATTTTAATAATACTACAAAGTTCATAATACACAGTAAAATATTCAGACTTAAAATATGACGTACATATGCAGGCACTGAATTTAATAATGTGTACTTTTTATTAGTTTTATTATGGAAAAATGCACCTTAAAAATTATCCAGGAGTGAAATTATAAGAACATAAGAATAGCCTTATTGGGTCAGACCAGTGGTGCATCTAATCCAGCAGCCTGTCTTCCAACAGTGGCCAACGCTAGATGCTTCAAAAGGAATGAACAGAACAATTGTCATGTGATCCATCCCGAATCTTCCAGTCTTAGAATCTGGCAATCAGAAAATTAGGGACATTCAGAGCATGGAGTTGAGTCCCCCACCATCTTGGCTACTAACCACTGATGGATCTATCATCCATGAACTTATCCATTACTCTTCAGTTTTGATTTTGTCCTTTACAACATCTCCTGGCAACAAGCTCCACAGACCGACTGTGTGTTGTTTGAAGTACTTCCTTTTGGTTGCTTTAAACCTGCTGCCTAATTTCATTGATTGACCTTGGCGCTTTTGTTAAATGTTTATAACAATTTCTTGCTTATTCAATTTCTCATTACAGACCTCTATCATATCCTTACTTAGTCATCTCTTTTCCAAATTGAATAGTCCCAGTTCCAGTCTTTTTACTCTCTCCTCATATGTCAGATGCCAGAAAATGGGGGGGGGGGGAGAGAAAAAACCTTACAGTATGGGAGGGAAAGATAAATCTTTTGATTACCCATACTATAAGTTTTTTCCATTTTCTGGCATCTGATGAAGTGGGACTTCACACACAAAAGCTCAGGCGAAAAATAAATTTGTTAGTCTTTAAAAGTGCCACAGGACTCCTTGTTTGTTTTGCTGAAGTAGACTAACAGTTTTTGGAGTTTTGTACAGTTCAGTTCATTTAAGATTTATATTGCATTTAACTCTATGCTTTCTTTCACACATAGTGCCACTCTCCTGCTAGCTCAACCTACTCTGTCATTCCTATATATGTATATGTATCCTAGTATTACCGTGTTCCATTCCACAAAGTTTCTGTGATGCCTGTTACATAAATATCCTCATTCTCCATTCCTGGTCCTACTGAAATAATATGGACTACTGTAATTGACTCCAGCAGAATTCAGTCTTCAACCCAAATTTTAAAATGATTGATATAAAAAAACTTTTCAGTTATGAGTTAAGTTTTTGTGAAAGGTGCCATATATGTAGTGTTTATCCAAGCCTTCCAAAATTCTGTTTACTTGGGGTAAGTAATTTTGCCTTTTAGTTGGATAAAATATCAACAGGATTTTTTTTTCTCTTATCAAATACAATGGCTAAAGGAAAGGCAAGTACTTTCTGTTCCTGTGCTTCTAAATTTCATGACAATCATGCAAGACTGATTTAACCACTTAAGAGGTAGTGAGCCAACCATGGTACCTCAAATTACTAGAGATTTCTCAACTACTCAGCATTAGAAAGTTGTGTTGATGATACAAAAATGTTACTTTTTAACGGCTTCTGCCATATAGCAGTTATAGAGGTGAAAGTAACTCCATTATGCCTTCTCAGTATACCTCAATATAGAATTTTAAGGTTTTCTTCTAAAGTAGTTACTGGACCATACTTAGTTTTGACTTCAGTTGAGTTGCACATGTTTATGCCAGGTCTGCTTATTCCTGTCTGCACTTATTCAAGTCTGTCCTTGCAAACTAAGAGTGTCAACAAAGGTCCAAGATGTAGAAATTGTGCTGTGGATACCTGCCTATAAGGGATTAGATTAAGACCATCTTGTCATTTCACACAAATCTCTTCCAAGCAGCTGCTAGATAACAGTCCTCATTCACTGTAATTTAAGAATAGATGGCAATTAATTATTTTAAGATTAAAAAATTTGTAATAATTACAAAGGCTGACCATACAATATTTGTTATATGTAAATTGTTTGAATAATTTATTCAGTGATTTTGAATAAATTTCTTTTAAATATGTTGCTGACAACTTTTCTTTCTTTCTTTGCTTTTTTTTTTTTTTCCATTATTTGGCTTATCGATGGATCTGGTTGACTATTAGTTAAAAAATGTAGTCAAAGAATTTTGTGAAATATTTTGAATAATATATTAAGTAAATAATTTTGTCTTTTATTGCCCCAGTTCCATCCCTTTCTAAACTCCTGAGATCTCTATTGCCCTGGAAATACAAATATTTGAAACAATACATGATTTTGATCACAAACATACTTGTATGTCTTTTAAAGATAATGGGTGGGATTTTAAACTCATTTAGGGAATTTAGACTCCCATTGACCAGGCTTTTGATGATATCCTGCAGCTGTATGCAAGAAGCAGTAATGCTAGTGAAGAGAAATTGTGCTCTGTGGCCTGCATTGAGTCAGACTGGCAAAATTCCAAAAGTATCTCAGAATTAGTGGGCATAGATTGTTCCACTAACTCTGAGAGCCAATGAGAGCACCTAACTTTCTCTAGATATCATTTTCTTTGGCTCTTAAAGCTCTATTGCCACCTTTAATCAAGCTCTGGTAGCTTTTCACTGGCTACGTATACTATGACCCTGCTTTCAGTTCACCCGCAATATCACAGGATCATTTATGACAGGGTACACTTTCGTTTTTAGATGGTAAAGTCCCTTGTACACTTAAAACAAAGACTCTGTAAACACGAGCTCATACATCACACATGTCTCATAAATAAAGATCTTACCTCCAGGCTAATCTTTCAGAGTACTTTTCACAGTGATCCATGCTTTTGTCCCCTGAAGTCAGAATTATTGCAACATGTTGTTACCTTAGTTTGACCCAAATATCCTCCAGAAAGTAAAGCTTGGTCTGCTTATAACAATTCCATCCTGCTAAGCTGAGTGTTGGAAGCTCATCACACTAATGCTCACAGGCTTCCAGTCTAATATTGGTGTATACTCTTTCAGGCATACCCTCTCCTGATTTCAGTTTAACCCAGAATTAAATGAACATTTATTATGGAAAATAAATAGCAAGGTACATCTTAAACAAACAAACAAACAAACAAACAAACAAACAAACAAACAAACAGGACAGTAGCTTGTCAGAACCAAGTGAGAAGACTAAATGCCCCAAATAGAAAAAATAAGAATTTAAAAAATGGAATGAAAATCGCTTCCTACATAGCTGTGATTGCTTTTACTCATTAACAATAGTGTTGGTGTCACAAATGTTGGAGTGAAATGTGCGGTGCAATAGTTTATAATCCTGCAAGGGTCTGAGTCTCTTTTCTAAATAATTTTATTATCTCCTTTACTTCTCCCCGGTATTTTGATAGAAATGTGTAAACGCACTGTGTGGTACACCATGTCTATATCAAGTTTCTATTTACACTTTTTTTTAATAGTATGCTCCTGATGGCTTAAAACTACAACCATTAACAACTACAACCTTAACAAAGTGGATCTCCTTCTACCATTTGTTTATATGGGTTTGTTTCAGGTTTTCTCATGAGTTCTGGATTGCTGTTTTTTGTTGTTTGAGTTGTATATTTTTTATAAAAGACTATGTTGATTAAATGAGCAAAGTGACAAATATATCAGAAATTCCTAAGGCCCTTTTGTATTTCCAGACTCCATCTTGCACCATCTGAGGGATGAAGATGAATTTTGTAACTGTACCTGACAGGTTTCTTTAAAATATTAAGATGTATCTGTCAAATTTTTCTTTATTTTCATTTTTAGATATGCGTGTTGAAACATTAAAAAAGAGTGCAAGAATTTTGCTAAGAGATATGACTGAAAAGACAGGTAAAAAATGGATGCTGCCCATGTAAAAGTGCCTTTTTAAGTAATATAATGAGAATCCTAGGAACTGTCATGCCCTTTGTGCATCTCTTTTCAAGCAGTGCAGTTTCCAGCTTATTTGTAAATGCATTAACTGTGTTTCCTTCTGTCTTCAAAGGTTACAGATTTGGAAAAGCAGATGAAAGCCATTGTATGGGAGTATTTGAGTTTTCAGTCCCATCTTTGCCCTTGTTTTTACTCTCCACAGGCAGCACAGTGGTAAAATGCACAGTGGGATACCTGCTTTCAAGACCTCATTTTGCCCATGAAAGCTATACTGCTGACAGTGCATTTTTAAAAAGGTCTACTTGAACTAGTAAAAAGCACTGTATACTAAATACAAAGACTTTGATGTCTTTTGTTTTCTTTTTCTCTGAAACTTTCAATGGAGGTTGAAGAGTCTGTGGATTCAGTGACCTGTCCTATGAGGTAGCTTTTGTTATACAATATGTATATCTGAATGCGTTTTGTGCTCAATAGATTACTGTGGGTAGCCATTTCATATAGCTACTTTGTAGATTCAGGCACATCCAGAGAGACAGAGGTCTTAAGAAAATGACGAAGTGTTACTTTTGACACACTTTTTAGTTCTCCGCTCCCAATGTCATGTATTTGAAATGTCCAGTAGCTATGAGCAGTGGGATTTCAGTTGTTTACAATGGAAACTGCAAGTTCCATAGAGAGAATTTGTCTCACCAATGTAATTAACCCTTACTGACAATAGTCTAGAGATATATTTGTTTCCAGTTTTACAGTTCTGAGAGTTCCTCAGCAAAGATGTACAATTTTGTTAGAATTAGAGTTGAGATACTGTAGGAACAGTCCCAATATGAATTTGTCAACAAATGGTAAGCAAATCTCAAATGATTGAGATTCTAATGGATTTAACGAAGAATCCAAAGGTTTGGGTACTTGCTGCAAATTTTATTTGATCTATTTTGGTCTGGAAATTAGTCTGGAAAAATAATTTAATCATGTGTCTAGTCCTTCTGGTTTGGTCCTATAAAGAAATACGAAATCAGTGACCCCCCCCTTCCCCAAATATTTCATCCAAAATATTGAAAATAATTCAGATATGGATGCACTGCTAAACTGGGCTGTTGGAACAGGTTGGATCTTAGGTCTTGATTGTGCTAACAATTAAAACCTGTTTCAAGTTCCAGGAGTCCCATTAAAATCATAGACTCAGAATCATAGGGCTGGAAGGGACCTCATTAGGTCATCTAGTCCAACCCCTTGCTAAAAGCAGGACTACTCCCACTAAATCATCCCAGCCAGGGTTTTGTCTAACCAGACCTTAAATATCTCCAAAGACGGAGATTCCACCACCTCCCTAGGTAGCCCATTCCAATGCTTCGCCACCCTCCTAATGAGAAAGTTTTTCCTAATATTCAACCTCGACCTCCCCAGCTGTAATTTGAAACCATTGCTCCTTGTTCTGTCCTCTGTTACTACCGAGAACAGCCTAGCTCCCTCCTCTTTGGAGCACCCCTTCAAGTAGTTGAAGGTTGCTATCAAATCCCCCCTCAGCCTTCTCTTCTGTAGACTAAATAAGCCTAGTTCCTTCAGTCTCTCCTCGTAAGTCATGTGCCCCAGCCCCCTAATCATTTTCATTGCCCTCCGCTGGATTCTTTCTAATTTGTCCACATCCTTTCTGTAGTGGGGAGCCCAAAACTGGACACAGTATTCCAGATGCGGCCTTACCAGTGCCAAATAGAGGGGAATAATCACATCCCTCGATCTGTTGGCAACACTCCTACTGATGCAGCCCAATATGCCATTGGCCTTTTTGGCAACAAGAGCACACTATTGACTCATATCCAGCTTCCCGTCTACCATAACCCCCAGGTCCTTTTCTACAGTGCTGCTACTTAGCCGATCGGTCCCCAGCCTGTAGCAGTGCATGGGATTTTTCCGTCCTAAGTGCAGGACTTTGCACTTGTCCTTGTTGAACCTCATGAGGTTTCTTTCAGCCCAGTGTTCCAATTTGTCGAAGTCTCCCTGAATCCTGTCCCTGCCCTCCAGCGCGTCTACTATTCCCCCCAGTTTGGTGTCATCTGTGAACTTACTAAGTATGCAATCTATCCCATCATCGAGATCATTAATGAAGGTGTTGAACAGAACCGGCCCCAGAACTGACCCCTGGGGCACTCCACTCATTACTGGTTGCCAACTAGACATCGAGCCATTGATTCCTACCCGCTGAGCCCGTTGATCTAGCCAGTTTTCTATCTACCGTACCTTTCATCCAACCCATACTTCCTTAACTTGCTGACGAGAATGATGTGGGAAACCGTATCAAAAGCCATGCTAAAGTCAAGGTATATCACGTCAACAGCTCTTCTCACATCCACAAATCCAGTCATCTCATCATAGAAGGCAATCAGGTTTGTCAGGCACAATTTGCCTTGGTGAATCCATGCTGACTGTTCCTGATCAGTCTATTTTCCTCCAAGTGTTTCAGGATGGATTCTCTGAGGACCTGCTCCATGATTTGTCCAGGGATTGAGGTGAGGCTGACCGGTCTGTAGTTCCCTGGATCCTCCTCCTTCCCTTTCTTGAAGATAGGTACTATATTTGCCTTTTTCAAATCCTCCAGGACCTCCCCCGTTCGCCATGAGTTTTCAAAGATAATGGCCAGCAGCTCTGCAATCAGATCGGAGAACTCCCTCAGCACCCTTGGATGCAGTTCATCCGGCCCCATAGACTTGTGCACATCCAACTTCAAGTAGTCCCTAACCTGACCTTCCATCACCGAGGGCTGCTCTTCTTCTCCCCATTCTGCGTTACCCAGTGTAGTAGCCTGGGAGCTGGCCCTCCCTGTGAAGACTGAAGTAAAGAAAACATTGAGTACTTCAGCCTTTTCTGCATCATCCACCATGAGGATGCCTGCCTCATTCAGTAAGGGACCTACACCATCTCTGATCCTTTTCTTGTTACTGACATACTTGTAGAACCCCTTTCTGTTATCCTTCTCATCCCTTTCTAGCTGCAACTCCAATTGCCCTTTGGCCTTTCTGATTTTATCCTTGCAGTCCCGAGCAATATCTTTATATACCTCTCTTGTCATCTGTCCCAGCTTCCACTTCTTGTAAGCTTCTCTTTTATGTTTCAGCTCACCACAGAGTTCTCTGCTAAGCCACGCTGGACGCCTTCCACATTTGCTGTTCTTTCTGCACGTCGGAATGGTATCATCCTGTGCCTTTTAACAGGGTTTCCTGAAAATACAGCCAGCTCTCTTGGACGCCTTTCTCCTTCAGATCAGCCTCCCAAGGGATCCTGCCCATCAGTTCCCTAAGGGAGCCAAAATCTGTTTTTCTGAAGTCCAGGGTGTATGTTCTGCTTCTTTCCTTCCTTCCATTGATCAGGATCCTGAACTCTACCATCTCATGATCACGGCTGCCCAGGTTGCCATTCAGTTCTACTTCCCCTATCAATTCTTCTCTGTCTGTGAGCAGCAGGTCTAGAGCTGCAAGGCCCCTAGTTGGTTCCTCCAGCATTTGTACCAGGAAGTTGTCCTCAACACTCTCCAAAACTTCTTGGATTTGCCCGTGCACTGCTGTATTGCCCTCCCAGCAGATGTCAGGATAATTGAAGTCCCCCATGAGAACCAGAGGCCTGCAATCTGGAAATTTCTGTTAGTTGTTCATAGAACGCCTCATCCACCTCCTCCTTCTGGTCTGGTGGTCTGTAGCAGACACCCACCATGACACCCCCCTTGTTGCACTCTCCTCTACCCACAGAGTTTCAATCGGCTTGTTTCCACTTTCATAGTGGAGCTCTGAGCAGTCATACAGCTCTTTTACATATCAAATCAAACCAATTACCCGTTTATTTGTTGCTGCAGGATGGATGGCCTTACTTTGCACAAACTGGTTCACCTAATTCCTGTATGATAACTCTGGTTAAAGTAAGTGTTCGACAACTGAATCCTTTACTTATCCCTGGTGGTGATTTAAACCCAGTTTGCCAACAATACTTTAGGTGGTAATCTAATCCAAACCTTTAGAGGTTTGCCTGTCATTAATTTTTGGCTATATATTTAAAATTGATAGTTTTGAGAGTTTTTAGGCTGTTATATTACAGTGAATGTCAGCTGTTTCTTCAATGTGTCTTACTAGTGTGCTGGAATAAACAACTGGGCTTCAAGTTCCTGTGTGATCAGATTTTTTTTCCCCTAGCTTGTTTCCAAACTAAACTACTTCATTTCTTACACTTTCCAGACGGAACCTCTGACGATCAAATGTCCAGCAATATTATCACAAAATATTGTGCCTTCCTGATTTCTCTATTTAATTCCATTTAGTACTTTTCTGAAGGTTTTTCAGCTAATTGTTTTAACAGAATCTTGATTTTTCAAATCTGTTGTCTTTCTGAAAACGATCTGAGTACTAGGGAAAATAACAGTAGAGCAACTCGGGAAACTTATTTTAGGCTGAAATACTGTCCATGCAATCTAGACTACAATTGATTGCAAGCATCTATACCAGTACTGAAAATCCATATATAGCAGATGTTTGAAACCCGTATGTTTAAGTGTGTATTTTGAATTGTGGTTCCCTGGTGCTGTTGTGTTTTCTGGCTCACAGTGTTTACATCAAATGGAAGGAAAAAAAGTCCTAATAGAGGGCGTTTTTGCTAAATTCAACTGTTTAAATTTCTTCACATCTGAGTCAGGCACTATGGTATTCATTTTAAAGCACTGTAGGCTGTTATCTCTAACAAAAGGCTGTAACAGTATGTGAATTTGTTTCCGAAGTATTTTTAGATTACTAATGGTAAATAATTATTTTAGAACTGAAAAGATTGAGGTCTGGATCTGGTGGAGTGGCAAGTGTCCTTAGCCTCTAGTGATTTCCATGGGAAGGTGCAGAACAACTTTTCACACCAGGCCCTGGATTCCTCTGATTTACAACCAATGCATGGCATAGTATGTATTTTCTAAAATTCATTTTGAGGTTTTGCAATATGGTGGGAAGGCCATCTTTCAATCTGTTTGAGCGTCCTCCAGCCTGGGTATAAAATAGGTGGGAATAATTCTGTTTGGAGCGAGAACCAAGGTGGTTGGCTAAACAGTCTTGAATAAAGAGCCTAAGAGCAGCTGAGGGATTTCAAATGCTTGTGAAAAATTTCACAGAGAGAAGGTAAATTTTTTTGATCAGATATTGTAAATGAATCCTCTTTTAAATGTGTTCTTTGGCTTTATATGTTTAGTGAGTGCAACAAAGACTGTAAGCTGCTCTATCTTAGACTAAGTCTACTCTGAGGGTGGCAAATTTGCTGCTTCAGTTCAATTTTCTGAGTTCAATTGAGCAGTCATTCAAGACCTGCTCAATCAATCTGGAGTTCAATCTAGTAACTCCAGCCCTTTAAGAAGAATAGCACTGAGTCGAAGGGATGGCATTTCCCTTCAACTCAAGCGCAGTGGAGGCAGGGAAGTAAATGAGTGTTAGAAAGTCGACAGGAGATATGCAAGTTATTTAACATAACTTGTGTATCTCCCTTGACTGCTGCCAAAAATGGCAGCAAGTGTAGAGAAGGCCTTAAAATGTGCTAAATCTGCAGACAGCTTGTGTTTGTTTAAAAAGGATATAGTTGATTATTGTAAATACTATTCAGTTCATGCCAGTTGCTTACCTTTGAATGGTAGATATTCATAATTAGTAGAGTAATGAGATTTTCTCATGCAAATTTCCCATTACTTGTGAGTGACATAATGGGCAGCATTTGTTTTTAGTGTTTTTTTCCCTTTCATTTTAAAAATAGGTTTGCATTTCAGGCTGAATCTACCAAACTTACTTGGGTATTTTGAGCTATCACATAACCTACACTCATAAGTACATCAAAGATTGAAGAATAGATGGAGGTGGGGGCTGGGAGGGGGGCGGGGAGGAGGTGGCAGAAATATCTGCACATATGTAATAACTTTGTCTCAAAACACTGGGCAAAATGAATATCATTGTTATCTGTCATGAAACACATTTATTGGAAGTTGTCACGGGGTTTAGTAATTTAGATCCACTTGAGAGGGAATATTCATTGCATTGTTAGAAACTCCAAGGACCCCTGTCTTGCATATATTACACCCCCAGGAATCCTAATGACCGAATGCAGAGCAAGAAGCTGAAAGATCAGGCCCCATAAGAGATAATCCAAGAATAGTGGCTGTCACTGTAAAAATAAATAATAAATAAATAAAATTTGAAAATCAACATTTTGATAATACCTACTGTTTAGTAAAATCTCAGACATCAGAATTTTTTCTTATGACCATATTTAGAATAGAAAATAACTGTGGTAACAATGTGGTAAATGATGCTGCTGGTAAATGATGATTTGTTTTTAAGTATATATATTTACATGTATCTTTTAGGCATTGTGAAAATTGTCCTGAGTATCTGAGACAGTTGAATGTGTGAGCAGTAAATAAGATAGTTGTACAAACCCCAGAAAGCAATGCCATGGGACATGGCTTCTCTAGAAAGCTTCCTACTGGTCAAGTGTATCAGTACAGGAACTCCTTGCTTCAATTTCCTTTACTGAGGAGGGGCCCCTCAGCTTTCCAGACACCAGTATGTGCTGAAAATACGGCGTAGCCCTGTATCCAAGTTTAAAAACAAACTTAAATGCTCCTGGGGATGCACAAGTCTAATTAAAAAGTTCCAGATAAACAAAAACATTCCTCTGTCTTTTAGGATGTCTCTTCAGTGTCCCCTGGGTCTTATTCCCAGCCACTTTTTGAGCTATCTGCAAAAGTCTCTATGGCTCTGGGATAGAAAACGTGGTTCCTAGGCTGGTTCCCCAATGTACTCTTCTCAGTCCCTGCTAGGCTCTGTTCTTTGCCTCCTTCCCTGCTCCAATATAGAGCACTGGGTTCCCCAGTCTGGTTCCCTTGGAACTGGCTCAGTCCTTCCTACAAGAACCTATTCATTCCTAGTGGTTCCACCTGTCAGACTGCTCTCTTCCTTCATCCTTATAGAAATGCCAGATGTCCTTTAATCTATTACCTGACCCTTCTTAGTTCCACCCATCAGGCTGGGAAGCAGAGAATTCATTATGGCACAAGTGTGGCTGACTCCATCTCCCCTTAAAGGGGCCAGACACCATGTGACAAAAGAAACTAGTTAATTTTATTTAAGAAAAAATTGTGAATAATTTTCTGTATTATTCAATGTGTTGCTGGATGCTGTTCAGGTGGGGTCTGAGCCCCAAAGCCCAGATTGTTAGTTTACAACATCCTCTAATACCTCTTTCTGTTCAGATTTGGGTGTTTGATTTGATTTAGTATTAAAATAATAGACAGACACAAGTTTCTAATCTGAATCCCACTTTAGATTCCAAACCCATGATTTAGGAATGTTAAAATCTGGGATTGAGTTTGAGGTCATGTCTAATCAGTAGATTTCTTTTTAGTTCCTGTCATTTCTCCAACCTCGCTGACAACCACAAGTATCAGGTACAAGGAGGATTTTTACATGTTAGACATTCCTGACTTTTTGAATTTTTATTCTAAAATGAAAAAATGAAGTAGAAAAAAATAAGAGAGACAGGCTGGGTGATGGGGATTAGAACCCACTAAGATTTGAAATGAGGTTGCCTATCTCGTTAACTGCTTTTAGAGCTACAAGTTTGTATCCAGGTCTCCAAGGTGAAAGGGTGATAATTAATTAAATTCATTGTCTATTCTGAAGAAAGTTCCAAAGGTTAAGACTAGGGAGGACTGCTGATGGCAATCTCGTCTAATGTTTAAACTACTGTTTAAATTTGAATTAGATTCTAGGGTTGACACTTAGAAACTGACACAGATTTATACCTTTATTACATTCCAAACATAGCCTTCTCTAGACCTTTTAAAACACTTCTTGAATAAGCAGTCACTCACTGTGTCTTCTGGGCTGTATTTTTGCTATTCGGGTTTGTAATTTCTACATGACTGGATCTTAATATCCCTCTCCTACTCTCATATGCTACTTCTTCCCCTGAAATGTGGAGATGCTTTGGAACCTTTAAATTTATTCTCTGGTATGTTTATTAGTGCCTGTTGCTCACTAATTATTACTTAAATAATTACTGTATTATTATTGTTATTATTATTATTTATTATTTTATTTGCAATCTCTAGACACAGAACAAGACAGACTTGGTGTCTGTGATCCTTAGCAAAGTAATGTTAGATAAAGGTGTCCAACTCCCATCCCCATTAAGGAAAGAACAAGGGAAAAATCACAGAGGAACTGCTGCAGAGACAGGGAGAGGGCAGGAAGAAGCAATAGAGAGGGATTCCACTCTCTGTAGAGCATCTCTTTCGGGGAGCACATGGCAGACACCCTGACTGGCACAGTTCCTGTCATGCTGCCTCTGACCCTACCACTAGCTACGATGGAGTTCTCCACACAATTTGTCAGTGTTGTTCCATTTTTTAGAAATAGACAAGAGGTGGGGATGGGGGGGGGGGGCAGGTCAACTCAAGGCAATGTGAGATGCTCCCTCCCCTTCACAGCTTCAGTATGGTATACATTGCATTATCAGCCATCTAAGATGAGTTTTTACATTGCACAAATGGCAGCATATTCACCTTTCTACTGACTCCCAGTTAAATGTGTTTAGCCTGGAGAACCTGGGGAAAGTATTTTTTAATTAAAACAAGGTAAGTGTGGTCTCCAATGAGGTAGTCCAAACTTGTACAGCCCTTGTACCTGCCCTCCCCCACTCTGTCTCAGTATTTGATTCTGTTTGCATGTTCAGAGACTTACTGTAACATGGTCTCAGCTTTATAGCCAGTGAGGAGATTGTTGTATTATCCATCTTTGCTTAAACCGTTTTATAAAGAACAAATATTTTTCCAGAATGATTCCTCTTTCCCCACTCACTTCCAAAGTCTAGCACCATTAATACATATTAATAAAAAGTAATATCTCTGACAGTTAGCTAGGCTGAGCATACTGGTTGTGAATTAGTTCTGCATGCTTGATATGCCCCATGGATCATTCTGTTTAATGTTATCATTCATAAAGCGCCTGATATGTCATTTTGTATGCTCAGGCTTCAGTATCAAGGCAAAGATTTGCCTCAACATGGCATGAGTGATTCACAGAGATAAACTGTATATGCTGTTTTAGTTAAAAAGGTTAAATGAAATGTCAGTTGTTCCTATGAAATTTCTGTCGCTAGTTGAATTTGAGTGTTCTGACACTGTAAATAGCACAGGGACTGAGCTTTCTGAATACCAGCACTTTGCAGTTCATAAATTAGATCTTTTTAATGGTTTCACAAAGTGCAGAGACAATACAGTTTGCGAAGACATGACTGACTGACGGACTGTTTCTAAGTTGTCTTGAGATATATTCACTTGTAAGAATATTCCTGAAATTTTCTATTTGTTGCAGTTAAACAGACAAAATAAAATCAACAATAAAATGAATATGGAATTTGTTTATTTTAAACTGCTTTTCTTTCTTTTTAAAATAAACTTATGATGCAGCCAAATCATAAGAAAATAAGGTCAGATTTCTGAATTGCACCATAAAATATAATAAACACATTGATCAATTTTATGAGAGAAGAAAAATTGTTAACCTCTAATAATTGGCACAACAAATTCTAGCATACCTGCCACTATGTCACAAACCTGTGGCTATTACAGGATCCTTTGCTGATCTCCTTCTTAAATCCTTGGATTGGGAAGGACAGAGACATTTGCAGAAAGAAAAGAAGACTCTTCTTTCTACTGCCATGCTAAGAAGGGAAATGGGATGTCTTACACCTCCCCCATTAAAGGAATTCAAAATGTTTTGGTTTGACAGCATATTGATGTTAAACTAGAAATTGCTGAAAAACATTAAATACTTTGAATAGTTTTTCCTAAAGAGATGCTAATTTAATTAATAATTATTGGTAGCACAAGTGACCATTTAAGGAAATGGTGGGGGGGGGGGGAGAGGGGGAGGGAGAAAAAAACAAATGCATTTTGCAATTTCAGGCTTTATGCTTCAATCAAAGGTGTCTAGTTTGCATTTATGGGGAGTAATTCACTGGAATGCTAATTTTAACGATTTTTTTTCTTGCTAGGGAAACCATGAGAATGCTGCCATTCAATAGTAGCCAATACATTGAGAAATTCTGCCATGAGCTAGGCATATGGAGGTTCAGAGTCATGCATTCCTTGCAAACCCTCTTGGTTGCAAAAGGAAATAGGCACTGATTATGAGTGAAGTGCCTGGTATGTAAATAATGATTATTATTAATCATAAAAATAGTTTTCCTTCAATTAAGGCTGTATTTGTATGTGTTTATCCACCTTGAGTAAAAGTTACGAGCTTTTGGATAGTGTTAGAGCTAATCAGAAAATAGAGCTTTTTTCCCCTTGGAAAATTTTGACTTTTCAGTGAAAATAGAAACCTGAAATTTTCATTTAAAAAGCTGCTAAAGTTCCTCATGGGAGTTGTAGTTTGGGTTCTTGGTGTCATCTTTCCGACTGGACCTATTTTTTTTTAGGTTAGTTCCCATCTTCGGAAAGCCATCCTTGATTCTGGATTGAGTTCTTACTGTGTAATGCATGTGTTGTCTCTGTACTTGTTAGTAGGTTTTCTTGATCTATTTGTTGAGCATCTGTTTCCAACAGCTGATTCACTTCAGCAGTGTTTCTCCATTTGGAGGCTTTGGAGAATTTGTCTTTTCAGCTTAGCTGGTAAACATTCATGTACTGTCTGCCCTCTTATCTTGTGCTCACATTTGTGAACTCGCCTAACTTGCAAGGTGGTGTAGGAAGGCATAGTACCCATCCATGTTTTCCCTTCTTAATGATGGGCTTACCAGAACCTATATTGTCCATTATCAATGTTTTTGCTTTCTCATAGTCCTATCTCCAGTCTCAGGCAACATTTAAAAAACATGGCGCACCTTGCTTTCTGCATAATCTGGGAGCATAACATGTTTTGTAGTAGGATCAACCTCTTTCATTGCAAGAAATAGATTTTCCACCCATTCAAGCCATGTTCCCATCAGGGAATATCAGGAACTTGTTTGTTTTTGTTTGTTCGTTTATTGTTTTGTTAAGACTACAGTTTAGCAGAGCATACTGAGTGGATATGGAGATAAGGTAGACTCTTGATAGATTTGTTGGCACAAAATCTTGGTTAGCAATTGTCTGTGTACACTGGTGTGTTTGCTGTTGTTGTTTTTACATAATACAGACATAAGCCAGACTTTCTGATGCAGTCCAAAAGCATGACACACTCAAAATGGCTGCCACTGGACTTCTTGCACAATCACTGCAGAGTGCTGATCAGAGCGTGTCAAGAAGACTACAGTTTCTGTAGGCAGTGTAGTACAGGCTAAAAATTCAAAAACTTTTCTTTTTCTTTTGATGTGGTCTCTTTCTTTTTTGTTTATTTGTTTTGGTTTCTGGGTCTTGTTGAACTCCTGCAGCTCACAGAGCACATAATGTAACTGCTTTTTGTATATCTAACTCAAATCCCTAGCCAAACCAAACCTGGAATGGACTAACATGATCTGGCTACTTTGCTCAATACTCTAAAAGATGGCACAAATCATGGAATGGATCATAGACATTACATAGTATAACTATCTACCAGGGAGATGCATACATTAGACAAATTTGCTGAGATTCAGAGTGGATCAATAGTTTCCAAAGTACCAGAGATGTGTCAGGGGAACAAATGGAGTGTGTGTTTCTGATAGTTTTACTTCCTATAGTTCTAAAAATGCAGGTGGAGTTCTGGGATGTGAGCTGTGAGTTGGGCAAATGTTCTGCATGATTAATCATCTTGACAATAAAATGAAAATAATGGTTCCAAATGTGATTTTGATTCCAAATGTCAATAATGAAGATGGAGAAAGCTTTTCCAAAATTATATGCAATATGAATTAGTCTGAGTGCACATACCAAAAGCTCTCTACAAGTAATTTTGCATCGTTAAGGTTTAAACAAAAGATAGCTAATGAGAGCAAGCACTGTCCTTTTGCAGTCTTGCAAGCTTGATAATGCTAAAGAGGTTTCAAATCCAGACACATTTCACAGTGACAATAGGCTAATGTATAAAACTAGACTTGTTTCAAATAACCCTTATGACTCTAAACAAATAACTGCATTACCAAGGCACAATATGTGTTAAGACTTGCATGTTGAAGCTACTGTATATACATTTTGTTGCATATTAATATTTACAAACCCAGCATTAGCATGGTTTTTTCTCTGCTAAATGCTGTATTTGCATTAGGTTTCATTATCTGACACATCAGTTGTTTGCACTGACATAGATTGCCCATTCTTTTTATTGTCTCATCATTTGCCTCCCTGCAATCCCTTGAAGTACTGTGTCAGCAACGGGTACTCATACATTTGGTAAAATATTGTTAGAAAAATATCCGTGTGTATACTGCTGAGAATAAAGAATGTTTCACTCAGACATTTGATAGATGAAGTGCTATACATAATTTGAAATAGACAGCACATGAACAATCTTTCAAGAAGTAGCATAAAACACTGAAACATTAGCAGTATCTAACTTTTCTCGCAGTAATGCACTTTCAAGTATATAATTATCTAACCTTTACAATACAGGTTTTGAGGTCTAACGTATTGATTCCTAAATGTTTAACTATTAAGAGTTCTAAATGACATTTAGCAGCTTAAGGTCATGAGTGATATCCAGCAACTCTGGGTGAAGATAAGCAGTAGCTAGCAAGCTGGAAGGGAATGTTGAGTAAGGTGTCTTTCCCTGAAATTCTTGATCCCACTGAAATCAATGCAAAACTTGCCTTGACTTAAATAGGGCTAGGATTTCACTCTTTGTATCTAGTTTTTAACAAATGTTGGTGCAAATCAGAAGTGATTCTACTGAAGTCAGTAGATTTACATTAGCATAAGTGTTCTATAAGTGAAACTGGAATCAGATTTCTCCCCTGAAGTGTATAAATGAAGTGAAAGGTATAAGCTCAGACTGGCTTCACAGTATTGGAGGACACGCAGGCTTGGAATTATGCCCAAAATGAATGTTTGGGGATATTCACTATTTGGCAATTGAATCTTCTGCAAGAAATTGTATAAATACTACAGCTCATATTTTTGCAGTGAATATAGGTAAGATACTTACCATTTGTATTCCCCTCTCCACCATTTCATTCTACTCTGCTGAGGTAATTATCCTTTCCAATTTATGTTATAATTCTCTGTAGCTGTTCATATTGCTGATGATTTGCTCATGCTAACATCCACTCTGTGCTAGGTGCTGTCCTGAAGTGACTTTCTAGAGGAGTTTACAATGTGTGATTGTGGTTATAAGGTGTCTTTGTACAGGTAATCCTTCATTGCCGGTCCCTTTCTTATGGCAGGTACTTTAATACTGCCTGCTGTACAGGGGTTAAAGTAAGGGGGAACGCACTGGAACGCAGTTCTGGGGCCCCCAAATTTGAGGGGCCAGAGTTCTAAGGCCCCTAAAAATAGAAAAAACGGCAGAACGCATGTTCCACCCTGCTCTGGCTGCTGGCAGGTCCTATGCCCCACCGTTGTTAATCGCAATACTTATTGTGTTAGGCAGTGTTTGCTTTTGTATATTTGGGTAGTAATTGAACACTGAATATACAAAAGCATATGCAGCTAGGGTTGGAGAGCTGGAACCTGGCATTTGGTATTCTTCCAAGTTGTGGAACCTGCACCGCCGGGTGGTGTTCTCTATGGTACAGGCCTTCTTCACCGGCAATCTGGACATCTGCTGTCTGCTGGAACAGTACCTGTGTGGCATTGGTGCTGGTGCAGCTGCTGGTGTGGGGCAGTGTGCTCATTTCTTTTATGGACCCATTGTGGACCCTGGTGGTGGCAGTGGACAACATAAGTGCCCTGTACTTTGGGTACTTCTACTGCCAGCATGAGTTCCTGTTGCTGAGGGCAAGGGTGCCATTTAGGTCACGTAGGGTTAACACCTGGTATGAAGCACGTGTGTGGGGAGGGGCAAATGACAATGGAAACCCAGTACCTGGAGCAACTAGAATAGGTGAACTTGCCAATTCCTCACAGTTGTAGTACTCATGGTCCAAGGGGCTGCAGGTTCTAGTAACTGAACAGGGCCCCTCAAAGACTAATTGAACATTGTCAGTAAGTATTTGTATCTGTGTGGTGTTCATGTTGATATTTAAGTATTATTGATAAGCTTTGGCTTGGAAGGGAAGACATGGTATTGGGGACTATGGGCCTTTAAGGTCCAAGCATCCCAAGCAGAGAGTCTGGTCAGGGTACTGTGAAGCTCTTTCAGGTAAGCATGGCTAGTGGAACCAAATACAGAATAGAGCAGGTCTCCTGCAGGCACCTTCAGGACCATTGAGTGATGATGGAACACCTTGTTATTAACAATTTGGTGAGCCATTCCCTTCCCCTGAACTCACATGTTTTAGATATTAATTGGTATATAGTAGGAAAATTATGTTTGAGAAGACATGAGAGATGACAGTATTTGTTTTGCTTCACTTTGCTTTGCTTGCATATGCTTTTGTATATTTGGGTAGTAATTGAACCTTCTCTCTTTGCATAAGAGGGTGTTTGTGGCTCTTGCTGTTGTATCAGGCGTAATTTCAGTTTTTGGCTTCACCACTTCTAGATAGCTGAATGAAAAGTTTCTTATGACTGGAAATTAGCAGGTTAACTTTTTAATCATACAGATTCTGATTTCCTGAGTCTGAATGCAATACAGAAAAAGGTTATTGGGCCACAGAAGGCAGTAGTCTGCCATAACTGCACTGCAAATATTTTTAAAGTAGTCACCTTTGTTTTCCATTTTCACCCCATCTCCATACAATTTGGAATAAGGGGACATTTCTTTGTCACTGACTTAACTTCTGGCTGAGTTACAGAACAGATGCTTAAGTATATGGTTCCAATCAGGAGTTTGAAGAAACTCTTCCAACTTTTCTTTGAGTGTAAGTCAACACTTTGAGCTGGTCTAGCTCATTTAAGCATGGAATGTACCAGCTTCCAGTGGTGGAAGGGCTAGCTGCCTTCAATGCATGCCCATCAGAGATGCTAGATACTATTGCAGGTGGCTAGCCCCTCCAGCTGCTATGCTCTATTTTTCACATGCTAGTTTAGAGCAGTCTTGCTCAACCCATTTACTACCGTGAGCTGCATATACAGCTCTCTCTGTATTATCTGGGCTGCACCCACTACTTGGACCTCTACAAAATATAAGGTTATTATTTGTTATAGGACAGCAATAGGATTCAGACTGATAGAGTACCTTTCATTTTAACACTGACAACTGTCTACCAAGAGCACTTTAAATTAGCAAAATAAGTCAAAACTTTACCTGTTAATATTAATTTACTCTGAGGGTGGCATGACATTGTGTATTGCCACGCTGACTTCTGCGCTGCTTGCGAGGCAGCTGGGTTAAGCTCCTGGAAAGTGTGGATACAGAGTCAGCCTGCAAAGGAGGGGAGTTCTGCCTGGGGCAGGGTACCCTCCCCAGCCAGGGACTGGCCCCAATGCATCCACCCAGTGAATGCTCCCCCATAACCCAATTCTCTGGGCTTGTCCCCCCCCAGCATCCAGACCCACACAACACTGGGCTGGTACACGTCTGCCCTGCAGGGACAAGGTGCCCTGTCCAGGATATGCCTCCACTCCCTGGAACTAACTCTTCCAGGTTTAGTCCCCCATACAGGATCTATCCCCCAGCAACTGCTCCCTGTCCCCCAGCACTCAACTCCTCAATACAGGGACCGTGGCCCAATATCTAGTTGCCCATCCGGGAACTGCCCCAGTCACCAGTCCCCCTGCCTAGGGTCTGTCCCTCATACAGTGGCTGCATTCTGCCTTCCTACAGCCACATCCCTCTGCATCGTCCTCCCGGCACCCACTGGCCTCATATATAGGCTGCCGGTAGTGAAGCCAGCCTGCGCTGCCTGTCTGCTGCTGTGATCAGGGCTGTCCCTTGGGGGGGGGCGAATGGGGTGATCACCCCGGGCCCCGTGCTTATGTGGGCCCCGCACTGTCCCACTCTCAGCGGGGCAGTGCGGGGCCCACGTGCGCCGCAGCCCCTCCTCCCACAGCCACCCTGCTGCCTTCAGCAGCGAGGTGAGGCGGGCCGGGAGGGCTATGCTCAGCCCCTGGGGGCTCCCCCTGCAACAGGCAGCCTCCCGGCCCAGGGCCGGCTCTCGGGAGGGACAGGGGGACGGAGCCAGTCGGCCCGCCATACTCCCCTCCAGCATGGGGGGTGGGGCCTCACTTCGGCCAATTGGCCCTGGATCCCTCTCCCCCCCATGGGTCAGCCCTGGCTGTGATCCTAGTGCCAGCCTGCTCCAGCTGAGGTCAATAGATCCATGATCCCACAGGGTGCAGGGGTGATGAGCTCTCAGGCTGATGCCCCTGATCCTGTTGGGGTTGACAGTGAGCTCAATTGTACACCACTACATTTTTGATCCCCTCTGTGGCAGGTGCCCCTCCCACCCTGCCATAATTACTGAGGAAGGTGCACATGGGGTGCAGCCATATGCTGACTCGGCCATGGATTGAGAACCAGGGGATCAGAACTGGTGTATTTTTCTTCCAGCTGTGACTTGCACCCCTGGTGGGGAGCATAGACATAATCTGAGACTCTCACTACTATAGCTCCTGCAAGAGTCTAAACTCTACCACTATGAGCAAACTCTCTTACTCACTTTCAGTGACAGTTTTTGGGTAAGGGTCTTTTAAAAAAATATATGGAAAGTTTGTGATAAACCTGAAACTTGCCTAGTTTGGGCTATTGTTACAAAGTTAAAACTCTGACTAATAT
This sequence comes from Pelusios castaneus, assembly GCA_007922175.1. Classification (NCBI taxonomy): domain Eukaryota; kingdom Metazoa; phylum Chordata; order Testudines; family Pelomedusidae; genus Pelusios; species Pelusios castaneus. The sequence goes on from ML685791.1 coordinate 17,653,277, forward strand.
CACTGAAGCATAAACATAAAATCTGGCTAAAACGGGATTTCTGGTTTGTGGAAAACGTCATTGTTTTAAAACTTAGTTTCATTCCAAATCAGCATGAATCCAAGTATCTTGCAACTTCCCTTGAAAAGAAAACCTTCTTTGAAAATTTGCCTTGGAAATACCAACACGTGCTTTCTAAACGAAATCTCTTCTGGGGGCCCTCTCAGCTTCTGGATGAAATTGACATTCTTGACAACAATCTCGGGGACTTGACTGGATTGGGTATCCCTGCTATCCTCAGCCCCATGGCAGCCAACATGAGGGGGCTGGCCCAGAGCTGCGGCCCCTGGGAGTTTTCCCAGGACTTTTAGATTTGTGGATCTACAGTGTGAGCTTGGCAACTTTGAGAGTCCTAGCTTGTGTGTGTCTGTGGAGTGTGTGTGTGGGGCGGGGGGTGGAATGTGTCTCAGGCTTCCTGCTGAAGAGACAGGAACAGAACCCTGAACTCACAGGACATTCAGGGTATATCTAGAGTTAGAGACCCACAGCTGGCCTGTGCCAGCTGACTCAGGTTTGCGGGTCTTAAGCTGTGGGCCATTTGATTGCAGCATAGATATTTGGACTTGGTCTGTGAGTCCAAATCAGCTAGCATGGGCCATCTGGAGGTATCTTATTGCAATGTAGCATACCCTCTTCTCACGGCAGGGAGCCTGGAAACTAGTGAGCATAGTGAGGCTACTGAGGATCCTGTAAGTTCTCAGCGTTGGGGCATTCACCTGGCAAGACTGTCTGTGACCTAGACCTGTTGGAGGGAGGCAAAGAGGCGGAAAGCCCCAGCAGCCCTCAATGCAAGTTTTCAGTTTCATTGGGAGAAAGTGAAATTGACAAAAATAATTCTAGGTAGGTAGGCAGGCAAGTATACAAATTTTCTCTGCATGGTGTAAGTGCAAAACTGAGTTGAAACTCAGCAGTTTTCATTGAATTTCACTTTGTGATGTTTTAATTTGGCTGTGAATAAATTCAGTGATAACCACCCTGGAAGGTATGTGTATGAGAGAGATGTCTACTAGAGTAAAAGGGTGAGGTCTGGCATGAAGGACGGGCATACTGAATTCAGTCAATATCAGACCCAGGATGTATAGTGACAGTCCTTGGCTTTGACCACTAAATTAATTACCTTTGGAAGTAAAGTATATCACTTGCTATTTTCAGCATCATTTCCAGAATTTCCATCCTTGAAATTCAAGTGAAATTCTGATTTTCTGAGGTTGAAACGACTTTCCTAGATTCATGACTTTTTCTTACATTATTCTGTGCTTGTCTGTGCATATATACAGTGCAAGCATCCACAAGTCAGATGCAGCACTTTTAACAAAGTGGTGCCTAACTAGAATTTTTTTTCAAATGTTGTATATGCAGTGCTACAATATTAATTATCTATATTGATCTCAAGTATATGCCAGTAAATAATGCATAATTAGTAGAAATTGCTTCAAACTGACTTCCCAGAATAGGTAAGAAGTTTTCAAGTAAACTCTTGAATATTCAGTATCTTTTCAAGAAATGTCAAGATGAGCTGACAATTCAAGAGACAGACAAATGGGTGTGTTTGAGCAATGGGGTAACCTTGCATATTTCTCAGAATAGAAGTCAATTAGATATTTGCAGCAAAAATTACATGTGCGATTTTCAGTTTGTTGGTTCATCATTTCTAGAGAATTGAAAAAAGATGTTATTGTGATGAAATATAACACCTTGATGTAACCTTTGTTTAATAACAGAGTATGATATATTGTTCTTATAAAGCCAACATCAGCAAGATTTTTCTTACTAAATAAGCTGTCTCCTCTTGAAGCTTGTAAGATATTCCTATTTTTCATTTATTTCTTCTCATCCTTAATTCTTTCTCTTGGCAGAGGAGGGATGATGTGTCTCCCCAGACTATCTTTATCTCTACTTGTATTAACCATGGTTAGGGTGAGATCATGGTTGGCCTAGAAAACTCCAGCTGTATTAATGGTATTGAACTCAATGGATCATATTGCATCATGTCATCATCTGGTAGAGATTGTCAAACAGAATTTGTTTTTTAAATGAAAACATTTGTGGATTCTGAATTTCTTACTTGACTATATTTGTGTGTTCATCATATTCATTTGAATGTTGGTGACTGGAAATCTTATGTAAATAAGGCTATCTGAGTACATAGGAAGGTATTTACTTTTTAGTTCTTAACCTCTCTAATAGTTCTGATCAACCAATTAAGGAGCAGAAACAATTTGTGACTTTAATTGACCATATTCATTAATAATAAATAATAAAGTGCAAGTAACTGAAGACAGAGGCAATATGAAGGGTTTACCGAAACAAATAAACAAGAACTAAAACCCAGAGGCTGACATATATTTTCAGAAAAATTTAAACAGAATAAATATGTTAATAAAAATCAAAGGGTGCATCTACATTTACAAATTAAGTCGACTTAAGGAGGCTTAAATCAACTTAAACTACTCCGCATCCACACTGGGCTTTCCTTAAGTCGACTTAAGCAGTTCCTTAAGTCGACCTAAGGAAAAGTTAAGTTGACTTAACGCTTAAGTCGATCTTATTAAGTCAACTTAAGCCAGTGTAGATGCAGAGTAGCCCTAAGTCAACCTCTGTGGCTTCCAAACCTCCCTCCCTGACCTCCGTCAATGTTCCTGGCACAGGAAGAGCCTGCCCTGGCTAACCACAGGGCACGATTCACCCCTGACCACCCTGCTCCCCAGAGCTGGCCAGACCTGTTGCTTGGGAGCCGGGCAGAGCAGAGCCGGTACCGCAGGTGGGCCCCATCCTGGAGCCACCAGGAAATCCTGGACCTGCTGGACATTTGGGTGGATGAGTCAGTCACTTCCCAGTTGCAGGGCAGCCAACACAACTAGGAGGTGTATGCCTCCATCTCCCAGGCCTTGGCTGCCAAGGGCCACACCCAGGACACCTAAAGGTCCGGGTCAAGATCAAGGACCTCCACCAGGGCTAATAAAAGGCCTGGGAGGAGATGCTCTGGATAGGGGCAGACCCCACCAGCTGCCGGTGTTACCAGCAGATGGATGCCTTTCTGGGCCAGGAGAGCAGCAGTCTGCCAGCCCACAGCATCAGCTCTGCTGAGCCCCCCTCCCTTGACGACAACCAGGAGGAGGAGGGCTCGGGTGACGATACTGTGGTGCTGGAGCCAGGGGAGGCCAGCGCCCAGCAGGAGCAGGAGGGCACCTCACCAGCCCTGGAGCCAGCTGCCAGCCCGGAGCTCATCCCTGCACCGACGGCGGACCCAGCCTCACAGGAGAAAAGAGAGGAGCAGGTTCCCCCTGCTGAAGAAGACCCAGGCAAGGGGACATTGCACCAGACACCTGCTGCACCTGCTGGTGAGTGCTCCCTCCCTCTCTCCCTCCCTGCGGGCAGGGCTGGGCATGCCTGTGGGACAGGGACTGCAGGGGGAGATGGCCCAGGGACAGGCAGGGTCGGGGTGGGAAGGGATTCCACAGGGGCAGAGGGACTGGGGGCTGTGTGGTGGGGGTGGGGGGGAACCCAGAGGCAAGAGCACCAAGGTCAGACAGCATGAACCCAACACTGGTGGCACGTGGCCTCAGGAGAGACCCCCGAGGGGCTGCCTGCAGCTCACCACCGTGGGCACCGCACCCGACCTGGGCAGCACAGCGTGCCGGCATGTACCTAGGGGTCAGGACAGGGAGTGGGAAGCAGGGGGATGGTCAGGCTGCACACCGCATCAGCTAATGGGAGGGGCTCTCTTCTTTGCTTCTTCCCAGCAGCCCCTGCATCCTTGACACATGGCACTCCCGGCGCCCCACCAGACCCGATCATGAGAAGAAAGGATGGTGCGTTGCTCGTGGGTCGAGCTCCTCTAAGACCTGGTCCTCATCAGCGAGTGGACTGATGAACGCTTGGCGGTGCAGCAGGAGCAGGAGGATGCCCACAGGAGGGTCGAGCAGGGGCTGCAGAGGGACGAGTAGAGACTGTTTGAGTGCATACTCGACCACATGGAGCGGCAGACCCAGTCCCTGGAGCACCTGGAGGTGCATCTGTTCCCTTGGGGCCCCACCCTGCACCCCAGAGGCAGCCCTCCTTGCCAACAGGCCAGGACCCGGGGCGGATGTCTGCAAGCCTGGGACCCACCTTCTGGAAGCCACTAGCACCAGCACCTCCCCCCAACACTCTTAACTCCTCCCTGACCCCCCCCACTCCCCCCAAACCTCCCAACCCCCACAGCTCCCAACCCCCATTTCCCCCTCTGAATAAAACCCCCTGTACAATGTTATACAGTGTGTCAGGCTTTTTATTGGTGTGGGGATAGTGGGGAGACGGGTGCATGGGGGGGGTGGGCATGGGCGGGTGATGGAGGTGACGGGGCCTGGTAGCAGGCCCACCCCTCAGTGCTCCTTGTTGTCAAAGTGGGCTCTCAGCACATCCCAGGAGAGCTGTGCTTGCTGCTGGACCTGCTGAGTCCGGGGCAGGGTGTCGTTGGGCTGCTCATAATGCACAGCGAACCACTCGGCCTCGCCCTCCCAGACGCGGGGGAACCTTCCCCCCCGCAGGTCGCAGAGGTTGTGCAGGCAACAGCATGCGCTGACGACCTCCGGGAGGTTGCTCTTGCCAAGCTCAGGTGGGTCAGGAGGGCCCTCCAGTGGGCCTTGAGACTACTGAAGGCACGCTCGACGATAATGTGGCACCGGTTAAGCCTCCGATTGAAGAGGTCCCTGCTGTCATCCATGCGGCCCGTGTATGGCTTCATCAACCAGGGGAACAAGGGGTAGGTGGCATCCCCGAGGATCAGGACTGGCACCTGCACGTTCCCGATGGTGATGATGTGGTTGGGGAAGAAGGTGCCCTCCTGCATGTGCCTATTCAGGGCAGAGTTGCTCAGGATCCATGCATCGTGCATCTTCCCCGGCCAGCCCACATAAATGTTCTGGAAGATTCCGCGGTGGTCCACAAGGGCCTGCAGGACCATGGAGTAGCACCACTTGCGGTTGACATTTTCCCTGGCGCGATGTTCTGGGGCTCGGATGGGGATGTAGGTGGCATCCACAATGCCCCCACAGTTGGGGAAGCTGAGTCTGGCGAGATCGGCAAGGAATTCATGCAGGCTGCCCGGGGTGACGAGGTGGGCTAGCAGGACCCGGTTGATTGCCCTGTACACCTGCATGAAGGTGGTCTCCACGGTGGCCTTCCCAATCCCAAACTGCTAGGCCACGGAGTGATCAAAGTCTGGGGTTGCCAGCTTCCACACGGCGACGGCCACTCGCTTGTCTATGGGCAGAGTGGGTGGGAGTTGGGTGTCCATGCACTGCAAAACTGGGGTGAGCTTGCGGACGAGCTTGAGGAAGGTCTGCTTGCTCATCCTAAATCTCTGCAGCCACAGGTCGTTGTCCCAGGTGGTGAGGACGATGCACTCCCACTAGTCACTGCTGGCCTCATGTGCCCAGAAGCGACGAGGCACGGAGCGCACTGCTGTGAGCATGGCAGCTTGCTGGGGCAGTAAGGTGGGGGGGCAGGCTGTCGTCTTCCTCTGCGCTCGTGGGCTGCCAGACAGGCCTGCTCTACAGCCGAAGAAGCCTTGGCACTATCTGGCAGGTGTCGCGCAGCGGCCTGGCAAAGCACAGGAGAAGAGGCTGGACCATGACCTGCTCAGGCTCCAAGTTGCCATGCACAATGGGAAGGGGCTGAGCTCACTTCCTCTTTTCAGGGAGTGGCAGGGTGAAAGGAGATCTTCTCTGCTGCCCCACTTCCCACAATACACCCCTCCTACCCCCCAAGTCAACTTAAGAGTCTAGTGTAGAATCTCGAAGTTGACTTAATAAGGTCAACTTAAAGTCAACCTAATAAAGTTGACTCAACTTTCTAAGTATAGACATAGCCAAAGTGTCCTCATGGATATTTCACAGATAAATTCAAATAAAGAGAAGGACTAAATTTTTAGTTCTAATAAACACCATGTCGGTCTGCATCTAGAGCTACACAAACATTTTCTGAATAACAAAAAGCTGCTATATTCGAGCTTTATTTCTTGGGTTCATTAAAAATAAACTAATACATTTGGTGATGAGTGAAACTAGTAACAAATGAAAACTGAGTATTATACTCATCATTGGGTCTGCTTCTAGTTTTAGACTTTGAGGACCAGGTTCTCAGACGGTGTTACTCAACACAACTCCACTCAGGTTAATGGAGATATGTTGATTTATTCCAACTGTGAATCTGGCCCAAGGTACCAGACTAGATGACATTGTTTGGTGGGAAGAAAAGATGCTAGGTTTAAGTTTATAGCTAGCTATGCTATGAGAAGGACAACGTTGGGACCACATTCTTTCAGCAGTATCTATCTGCAAGAACAGTGGTGCAAGGAGCTTAAAACAGCCATGTGTGGACGCCAGAACTGCTCTTATGAAAACGGGTGAGCAGATCTTCAGGTGATGTAACTCAGAAGAGCTCCAATGAAGTCAATGCAGCCAATTTACACCAACTAGTGATTTGGCCAAAGGAACCTGTTAATAAAAGATATGACCTCCTAAAGGTGGATTAGAGTGTGGCGTGAAATGAATGAAGTGAATAAACAAATATTTGATCACGAACCCATTCAGAAAAATATTGAGCTGGGCTTAAATATCTCACACTGAATATTACCATAGTATTGCCTGTTCCAGTGTTCAAGCAATTCACATGTGACGTAGAATATATTTTTGACAAGGGAGAAAAAGTGAAGTACCTCCATAGCATACGAGTCAAAATATACTCCCGATTAAATAGATTTGCAACATTAGAATGCAACCAGTGATTAAAATAATTGAAATAAAGCAATTGAGATATAGAAACAGAAATGTTTTAGTGAGAGCAGTGTAGCATTCATTCTTTTAGTGAAAGATGCATAGCAGCCTTTGTCCATGGAGATAAGGAGCATAGTGCCAAAGCTTTAGTGAGGGCTGCCTAGCAACTGTACCATCTAGTGAGGGCAATGCAGAAGTTAATCTCTTTAGTAAGCAAGTGTAGCTGTTAATTTAATTAGTAAAGGCAGTGTAGCATGAATCATCTTGGTATAACAGCAACATTTTTAATGAAGATTATGAAATTCTAACCTTGAATAGGCACATCAGGGACTTCTTCCCTGTTACAGTGGGACAGTTGAAAAACCTTATTAAAGTAAAGTACAGAAGACAATGCCTGAAAATGGGATCTTATGAGAGTTCCAGTAGAAAAACAAGCAGGCAAAATAAATGTTACTTACTGAAACAATAGAAAGAAATTTTTGTTCTTTGAGGATGGGGAGGGTGGGGCAAGGGTTCTGAGGTTCCCACTCTACATGCATGTAGATTCCCCTGATTTCTCTTTGGGGATTTATATGATAGCTACCATATCCTATTGAGGGTCTTGACTAGAATCCGTTAGGAGTAGTGACATGCTGCAAGCATTATAATGGGAGCTCATAAATACTTTCATCTAGCTTGAAATGAACTCTGCATCCAGGCATATGGTAAATTGGCTGCAGAGGTGAGAGACTGGTGAAGGCCATTCATTGGCTTTCTCATATAAACAAATAATTTTCTTTTAACTATAAATTAAGAAAGAAACACTGCTTGGCAAACTAAGTTATTCCTTTTTCTGGAACTGTTCATACTATGCATTCCTGAAGACTATGCTGTGTATAAATGGATAGTGAAGTATCATTTGAAGTAGTGGATGGAGTGTGAAGGTTGTTGGATAACTTGAAGATCTCCTTTACTGGGAAAATTTTACAAGTTATCTGCCATTTGGTGGTGTACATTCAAAGCTCATTCAAAAGACAAAGTATTTCTCTTCAGAAGAACCTTTGTAAGTCCTAGGGACAGGTAATTTTTAGCAGTGATATGATACAGACAAGAAGGGGAAGGCTCTGTGAGAGAAGGGAATCTTTAGAACATTCCTTTGAATTTGGTAGCAGAATTTTAGCCAGGGGTCCTAGGAGTCCTCTTCTGTCACATTTTGACTTAAATGTTTCCTTAATTTTGGAGGACTCATCAAGATACTCTCCTCTTGCACCTGGGTCTGAGTATGCTGCCTACCCAGCACTCCCAGAAAGAACTTTACTTTTATTTAATTTAAAGGTATATTTCTGATAGTTTAAAAATCTTGTCTTGCATGCAAAGGGGTACAGAATATATGCCTGTTATGTTACACTCTGATATCATATCATTTTTTAATCTCCTGGAGTATATTAAAAGAGTGTATCAGAAATAGAGATTGCACACTTAAATCTACTTTTCAATAATGTGTATTGTATTTTTTGTTGCTTTACCTATCAAGCAGAGACAAATAAAAGTACTGCTATACAAATACTAATATAAGAATCTAACTGGGTGGCTGCTGCCTGTGATTGAGAGAGGCCCAACGTCCCTCTGCCAGGGCAGGTGCTCCGAGTTAGCCAATTAGAGAGGAAGGATGGCACCTGGGCAATAAAGTTATGGCATTTGGAGGTGCAATCCAGACCAATAACATCCCTTATAATTCTCAGAGCCTGCCTGTGGCTCAAGAAGGGAGCTGGGACTGGGTGAAAGGGTCTTCGGGAGGCAGCATAGAAGGAAGGCAGGCCAGGCCTTGCATCCTCTCCAGCTGCTTAGACAGCAGGAAAGGACAAGGGATGTGCCTAACCTAAGACTGGATGGAAGATTTGTTTTCATATTTGCCTATGGAATATATGTTAATAAAGAAATCAGACTGTTTTTGAATGAGCAAGACAGTGTGGATTGTTGTTTAAGAAGCAGGAGGCCAGGGGCAGATGCTTTGGTGGCAGTGAACCATGCTACAAGGAACCTTTCCTATTAGAAGAATGAAATAATTGTCTAGGTCCTGAACAGAACAAAAATCATTCTCTCACATTTCTCCAACTAGTACAGTGAAGACTATTTAGTGGAGGAGTTCTCAAAACACTTGAGATTATAAATTAGTCTTGTAAGGCACGTGTGCTTTGAATATGAACAGGTTCAGAGAGAAGAACGTTTCCAGGCTCATGGGATTAAAGGGAAAGAAGCAAACAATTGTGCTAATGGGTATGTGCATGTGCATATGTGCACTCATATGTAAATTCATAATTGTTTATTACTCATTTTTAGACATTTTAACACATAATACAGGTTTTGCTACTAATGGCCTTTCTGTTATCCACAAATAGTATAACTGATAGCTGATTAAACAGTCCTAGCTATTCATATGCTTGGCTCTGTAGCAGTGACGTAAAACTGCTTCTCATCAAATAAGTGGATGTTTCCTTTGAGACTGAGAGGGTTTTAAAAATATTTCAAATTGCAACACTTTTATTTGTTGAGCTGCATATCTGCAGGTGTGTCAGTGTACACGAATATGCAGATGCTAGTGGAAACTAAAGTTGCTGAATACCTAATGGAGGTGCCAACAACTTTCAGGAACTGGACTCTTCAGTAGTGTATTAAAATTATTTTTACTTTTAAAAATGAATTATTACAATGGTTGGAAGATGAGTTTTTAGTGATGTGGATTAACATTTCCTAGCTGTACAGAAGAGGTGAATTTTAAGGATAGATTTGAATGAAAGAAGAGCTGTATTTCACTGTAACCTGTGTATTTTATCTGGCACAACTTCAGTAAAAGTTAGGATTAAAAGAGAAAATGCTTTAAGTATTTTACTTACCGATAAGTCTGTTCTTAGGAGACTGGATTATTATTATACTTTCATATATGTTAAGTGGTTTGAAGAGGTAAAGTGCTTTATGGGCCTGACGGCACTGTGAGCATTCCAATGACCACTGGATTTTAGATCAGTCCCTGTAAAATGATTTGGGTGAGATTCTGACCCCAGTGAAATCAATAGATGTTAACCTTGTATATCAATAGTTGTTTATGAAGAAATGTCATCTTTTCTTTACCTCGTTCAGGCTTCCTCGCTGCAGTGTTCCTTCACATTGAATCATCTGTTGTGAAGAATTGTGGGTAAAGGAAAAGTTAGTGATATTATGAACTGTATTGCTGTGCAAATTAAATATTATGTGTAGTGTTACTCCATACTACCTTGAACCTTAAAAAACATCCTAATCAAGGATTTAATATTGTCCTTAAAATGAACCTGCTGTTAACACTGGACTGTATACCAATATTTGTTGGGGTCAATATAAATATCCTAATGTAGAGAAACAAAAATTTTTGGCATCGTTTTTGTTCAAAGTTATATCCAAAATATATCTTTGTCTGTGACGTGTTCCAAATTGCTCAATACTTGTGGCACTTTTGAGCAGACACAACCTTTTAAAATCCTGCTCCAATGTTTTTTCATCAAATATTGCCCCATGTCTCTGTATAACTGAGCATGCAGGGACTAATAAAGAAGCTTTGGTTTAATAGTTATTAGTGCCTTTTTACACCAAGCTTTGACATATTGCTTCTGTCTGGCTCTTTAAAGCTAGCACCTCTGGGCTGTTCCCCCTTCATTTACCCCTGCAGCTTGCATTTATCTTTCCACTCTCTGTGTAAACATGACACCACCTTGATAGTTTATAGATGGATTGAAAATGGTAGTTTCAGGACTAATTTAAAGGAATTGTAGCAGTCCCTGATAGCACCATTTCAATTTAGAGGTCTGTTACTGTTTCCATTATAATCTCCTTCTAGAAATATAGGTATTTACTATGGGGTAAAACATGTCATAAAAAGCCACATTAAGGGAAGAGTTTTTATGGTAAGTTTGGAAACAAAACTCTAGAATTTTTCAGATAGAGGGAAGTTTAAAAGGGGGGAAATTTTAAATTCAGACACCTGTATGTACCCATGGAACTTAAAACCATCCCTGTTATGGAACTGGATGGCTAAAGGGTTTGGGAGAAGAGTAACAGCAATAGGATATATTTGATTATATTTAACCAGAACTGGTGATTAGGTGACAAAATGAAGTTGGCTGAAATTATGAAGTTTTTTTATTTTAGGTGAAGTCTTCGTGTCAGAGATCTAATAACACACTCAGTTTGTTCTTGCAAATATACATGAATAATTTAGTTCACTGGTCCAGTTGAACTCGATAGGACTTACTCATGGGGGTAAGCTTACTAACATGCATAAATGTTTGCTATAGCATGCCATATAACTTTTCCAGTTCTTGCATGTTTTACATACATTTCAAAAAAGAAAATAGTTGGTATGACTTTCTTTCTCATATTCTCCAAGAGGAGAAGGGACCAATATGATCATCTAGTCTGACTTCCTGCACAATGTAGGCCACAAAAACCTCACCCGCCCTCTCCCGTGATAAACCTCTAAACTATAACTGAATTATTAAAGTTCTCAAATCATAGTTTAAGACTTTAAGGTACAGAGAATCCACCAGCAAGTAAGCCATGTTCCATGCTACAGAGGAAGGCAAAAAACCCTCGGAAGCGTTGCCAATCTGCTGTGGGGGAAAATTCCTTCCAGATTCCAAATATGGTGATCAGTTAAACCTTGAGCATATGGGCAAGACTCACCAGCCAGACATCCAAGTAAGAATTCTCTGTAATAATTCAGAACCCACGCCTTCGAACATCCTATTGAAAGCACTGATAAAACCAGTAGCATTGATGTATGTTTTGTATAATAACGAACTATTAGATACAAATGAACCCCACACTGTTGAGCTCTGGAATTAGGGTGGTTATTATTTGTAATACTATTTCAAAAATATAATTTACTGAAACAGAAAACCCTACAACCGCCCCGCAGCAAGTTGCAAGTTATAGCTTCCAGCTAAGCTTTACCCCTTAAATTAATGTTGTAAAAATTAATTTGAAGGTTCTTCTGTGGTAATGACTGAAAGAAGAGACAGATATTCTTATCAAAGTTTTGACCTTGAGATTTACCTCATCATAATACCTGACCAACTGGGAAGAGTCCATGCTAGAAAATTGTCTTAGAGCTGCTGCAAAGCATTTATACATCAGTATAATTTATGTCGTCAACTCCACAGTAAAAATGTTTAATCCAGTCCTTTAAAGAATGATCAAATTATCTCACTTATCCTTGTGTGACGGGGCAGGCCCACCCCGCACTGCAGAAACCCAACAGACTCTATGGGTATGTCTACTCTGGAGGCTCTGTTAAGTCAACTTAACAAGGTCGACTTAAAGTCAACTTAAAGTCGACCTTGTTAAGTTGACTTAGAGAGTCCACACTGAAAACTCAAGTCAACTGCCAGTGTCCACACTAGCAGGTGCTAGGTTAATGGAGGAGTAGTGCATTGTGGGTAGTTGTCTCACATTGCACTGGGGCCTGGAGGCCAAGTAGGTCGACTTAAGGACACTCCCTGTCTACCCTGGCTTAAGTCGATTTAATAAGGTTGACTTAAGCATTAAGTCAACCTTCAGAGGTGGTGTTATTAAGTTGACCTAAGGAAGCACTTAAGTCGACTTAATAAGTCCCTGATGTGGACGCAACGGTCTGTAGGTCGACTTAACCATCCTTAAGTCAATCTAAGGCTCCAGAGTGGACATACCGAGGGACAGCCCTGCTGGGCATGCTCAGCCTGCTGTTCCCCTCTAAAAAGAAGCTGCTTAGCTCAGTCTTGGCTGCCCAGCATGGAGGAAGGACATACACTGGGAACTCCTGAAGAGGAACTACACCAGCCCCCCCCCTACAGACCAGGAGTGGATCTGCCAACCTTGGAGGGGAGCAGACACTACTGGTAGACTGTCCGGAGTCAGAGGCCCAGAAACTCACAGCCACTGAGCAACTTCATTCAAGACCCTGAAGGAGACTGACCGGCACTAGCTGCAGGAGGGGTTAGACTGGAGCTCCAGGAATAGACCACCTCCAACAACTCGGGTAGGAAGTAGCCCAGGGCACCTGAAAGGGGGAACCAGGTGCGGTGCACCCTCAAGCCAGTGTGTTTTGGTGTGGATCCCCACTGGCTTGGTGCTGTACCCCCTACACCGATAGGGCCCTGGGTGGGGGCTCGGAGCGGGTGGGCCCAAGCCCCCGTACCCACGGTAGCGGTTCACCTGGGCAGGTGCCCTCATAATTGGACCTGCCTGCTAGGCCGTACTACCCTGACCACAGGGAGCGAATAGACTTTGGCTGCTAGGCTGTGCTGCCCTGACCACAGGGAGTGAATAGATTCTGCCTGCTAGGTCGTGCTGCCCTGGCCACAGAGTGAATGGACTCTGGTTGCTAGGTGATGTTGCCCTGAACCTGAAGGGCAGGGCACTGATTTTGTGGGTCACGGAAAGGCCTGCTTGCACCCTCAGACTTTCCCCATCTGGGGCATGTGGGAGAGCTTAGCCTGTGACACCTTAAGAAGTTATTTTATTATTGCAAAGAAATATCTTTAATTTTTAAGAAATACTAATGTGAAAAGAGTGAAACTTCATAAATGTGAGAAATTAAATGTGAAACCACCCCAAGAGTTTTGTCTGAAGGACACAATTTAAGAGTTTGAGAATATTTAATGCTCATGGTGTCGTCTACAAAATTCCATACAAATTGAAGGGTCATTTGAATATAGTAGACCCCCTACATGGGATTGATGCCCTTCCGATCCCCAGAGGACCCTCCTGGCTGTCCTTCTGAATCTATATTACACATGGGTATATTCCTAAAACAAGATGGATTGTAAGGAGCAAGTTGATTAAGTATTCTAGCTAGCATATTTATTCATTTTTCTTATTTATATTCAATACTCATCCTTGTACCAGGCAGGCAATTCTTTAAAAACAACAACAACAACAAAAAACCCATAACAGAATAATATCCTTTGCATTGTGCTCTGAAGCCCTTCAAACTATAGTCTAACCTGAGGCAGCAAGTTCCAAACGGGAGGACCTCAAATGAAAATGTCTTTCTGCCAGTCCCAGCATTTTACCTCAGGAACCAAAAATGCACCAGCTGTCCTTAATTGTCATGATGGAACAAAGTGGGGTCAGGCAGCTAATCAGTCTATCATGCTGTTGTTGCAGATTGATATTCTGGGCTTTACAGAATGTAACCAACATTTTGATTTGTACCTATAAGGCATAGGTGTTTCTTGAACATGGCAGCGTGTCCATTTTAATAGCAGAATTCTGCACCAGCTGAAGCTTCCCTGCAAGCACTAGCTGTCTGAAAAGGCATGGGAGTAGTGGAATGAAAGCAGAATGATGACCTCAATTCCCCCCTTCTGACATCACCAAGTCGAGCTGCTGAGGCATGGAGGAGGAAATATTTTGCATCCTCTTGAAGGATGGAGCAGCACTCCTACTCCGGCAGCTTCCAAGAGTAATTTTAGCTGAGTCAGTCAGGTGGAATTTCTTACTTGAGGTCTCCAGATGCAATGTAGCTCATCCACTCTTCCTTCAGCAAGCTGAGTAGAATCTTCCCCATACAGTGAAAGACCCAGGTTTTTTCACACTTTGCCTCTTCATCAAGTTGGTTAGCTCAAAATGGTCATCAGAAAAGGCCTCTTGAATTGTATGAAAGCTTTGTCATTGATCAGCTATGGGCAAGGTAATAAAACATCCTGGCTCAGGACTTTTGTTTTTACTTTTATCTATACTAAAAATATTTTTGTTACCTTGTGCAAGGGATGCTTCTGACTCTGACTGATTTAAGATTCATATTAAAGGAGAGGATTGGGACCTGATCAATGCAACAACGGAGCTGAGACTTCGGTGAGGAGCGTGAATCGTTTTGACAGGCTGTAAATATTAAAATTGATCTGAGCTGTGAGACATCATTTTTTTTGTTAACTGGAGCAAAAGAGCTAATGCAAAAACAGATTAGAAACTGAACTGGAAGTAGAAAATGTTGTCAAGTTTATTTTTCTTTGATTTATCAGACACATCTATTACTGTCTGTTGAAATATGGAACTGGAATTATCAGGAGGAAAAGAATACTGTGTAGGAAGGTGGCATATTAAGTGTTATAAAGGGGGCGGAGAGGATCAGCACAGTCAGTCCCTATTCCCAAACTAGTTACATGGAATGTCATAGTAACTTCTATATTAGCAACACTTCATCTCCCTTTATAGCCATTTGAATTCCCCAAAACAACACTTTAGATTTTTTTTTTCAATGAAATGTTGAAACAAAATCTTTCAATTAAGGTTCAGTATTTTATAAATTACCTTTTTTTGATTGGAAAAATCCTACTTTCTCTTATTCACTAATTCTCACTTCTCTTTTTCTCTGGAAAAAAAAAGAAAATTTTTTAAATTAGCAGGATTTTCCTCCCTAAAATGATGCAAAATATTCATTTTGAAAGCTTTGACGGAAAAAACATTTTTATTGAAATGAATATATGAAAAACATTTTTATTGAAATTTATACTCCATTCTAGTTTCTGGAGTGCTGATGTTCGGAGAGGTTTACAAACATTTAATATATATAACCTGTTGGAAGGTGCATTACACTAAGAATGATTGTGAAGTATTTTGAAAAGGAAAGTGCAATTTTAGAAGAGAATTGATAAGGTAATATTTAAATGTCTGCTTAAAGTAAAAGTTGTAAAAAGAAATAAACAGAGATGGGCAGTGAAATATTTAATAAGAACCTGAGTCCGGCTTTATCCAGAGATAATGCACAGTAACTACATAGGCCTTTAGCTCAGACTAAGATTGCTCAGAATTTGGGAAGCATCTAATTCATGCTGGGCATGCTTAAAGAGTTAATACAGTCATTAACATAGTTTTTTCCATAATGTTGTTACATTAGCTTATTACTAGCGTTAGTCTTATGTTTGTTATGTGGTACCTGTCCATGGCTTAATTGTTGAGTTTTCTAGAAATTATAATTATTTATTAACTGAATAACATTTTGGGTAGAACTGATCAGAAAATTAATTTTTTATGGCTTTTTGTTTGTTGAAATTTCAACGTGGTTTTTCAATAGAAAATTGAATGGGAAATTTTGAGCAGGTCAAAGTTTGAGTTGTTTGTATGAATGAAGGGGTGGTATGTCTGATGAACTGGGAATATATCTATGTAGTTCATGACTTATGCATCAGGTTGCAAACCCCATTTTGAATGTGCAGACTGTTACCTTTTCTATGATCTGTTTGCCACCATGTTGGTTATGTATTGAAAAATTCCAGTGGCTGTTGGCAAAATAATAACTATAAAGGGTTTGCCCTAAAGGTTCAATTACTGGAAGTCTATTCACTCTAAACAAAAGACTAGAAATGTGACTTCCCCCTGCCAATAGGGAGAAGTCACTTTTGGGAATGAAGTCACTTGGTTGGAGCTCAGACTCATGTGGGGAGGCTGGCTAGAATGTTACTTGACATAGGAGGCTGAAGACTTTAAAAAGATACAGGCTGCTTTGCTTGGGGATGGGGCCATTTTCTCCACTCCATGCGGGGTTGACCACGTGTAACAAACTGTATGAGGCAGGGGATACCCTGCCATTCTATCTTCCTGGATCCGGTGGGTTCCCATGGACTCATGAGGGAAAGGTGAGTTTAGAAAGTGATGATCATTTCAGTTTCAGATCTTTGTTGTTTTGTATGATATGTAATCTCTTGTGCTTTACATGATTCAAAGAAAGACAACAGAGTCTTGTGGCACTTTTAAAGACTAACAGATTTATTAATCGCATGAGCTTTCGTGGGAGAAAATCCCACTTCGTCAGACGCTTT
>ML685791.1:17670282-17732164 GCA_007922175.1 Pelusios castaneus
ATCCCACTTCGTCAGACGCTTCAAAGCATCTGACGAAGTGGGATTTTCTCCCACGAAAGCTCATGCGATTAATAAATCTGTTAGTCTTTAAAAGTGCCACAAGACTCTGTTGTCTTTCTACAATAGACTAACACGGCTACCCCTTTGGAAAATGATTCAAAGAGTGTGAAGATGTAAGACTGTACAAAGTATATGCATCATGACTATTTCACACCTGCTGTTTGCTACTGAGAGTGAAACTGTAAACCAGAAGATTCACCCTGATTGGGTGGAATTCTGGGACCAGGGGTGTTTTAAGTATGAGGGAGTCAGTACTGCACTTAGAGGAGCTAGGTGGCTGGACAATGGGTTCCAACACTCATGGAGGCAAGGGTAGGTGCCAGAAAGAAGGTCTGCACCTTGAGAGTATGTGTACAGTCCAGTGGCTGGACTCCATTCAGGATCCAGAAGTTTGAAATATTTTGGGAATCTAGACTACAGAGGCCGGGATCCCCCTCACTGTACTAGTGAGGGGTAGGCAGGGACCAAATATTAGGTCTATGCCAAGTAACTGAGCTATACATATGTGAACTTTTAAATATCTCCGGGTTCATTTCTGAATGCATTGCCTTAGCCAAGACCAGGTGTCTGAAACCTGTGGCTCCAGAGCCACATGTGGTTCTTTGGCTGCCCCCGTATGGCTCCGGGGCCCCCCACTACTGGGGGGACCCAGTGGGTGGCCTGTGCCAGCTTCCGGGCTCCCCCCACCACTGGGGGACTTGAGGGGACTGCTCCTGGTTCTGGGCTCCTCCGTCCCACCAGGGGACCCTGCAATAGGCGTCCTCCTGGCCCAACTCCCCCCCACTCCTCACCTGGGATGCAAAAATGAAATTCTAAAATATAACTTCTCAGCTGTTAAGTGTTTTTAAAAATATTTAAAATTATAATTTCAATAAAATGATTTACTAAGCTATTCTTCAAATATAATTGAATCCTATAAATGACACACAGAAAATATCCAATTGTGAGAAGATGGAGAATTAAAGATTAGTAAATTACTGAATCTATGATGGCCTGACAACATGATATGGAATCACACTTAGCTCAGCAAGGATCACTCATAACTAATAACAATTTGCACCTAAGGAAAGTGTACATCTTTTAATCCGTTCCTTGATTATGAAGCTGATTTTTGAAGAGGCACAATATATTACCATGGCCTGAAGCAGATTTACCTGCTGGTGATCCGGAACATTAGGCTTTTCAAGATTTCCCTAAATTAACCAAGGTAAATTATACACTTTATTTGTTAAATATGATTCTCATTTGCTCATGTGTCCTAAGGGCAAAACAAAACCTTTATAATTAAAAATGCTGTTACAGTTTTTTATTTAAACTGCAGACTTCTCATCTTTAAAAAAGTCACAGTAACAGGGGTAGGCAGTATATGCATTTGACATATGTGAAGCATTTGCTAGAGTAATAGGTACATGTCAAGTATAATAGTTGGGTATAGTAATAATTTTGACCCATATGTATTTATGTATTGGCCAGACTCAGATGTATTTACATATGGGCTCTGGCCCATTCAAGTAGGATCAAAGCTATTACTGATGAATATTACTGATGCTATTACTGTCCCAGTATCTTAGTTTGAGAACTTTTTTGAATACTAAAGAAGGGAAAAACTCCTTCAACAACAGTCAAAATTAAACTCAAATCTGAGATAATAAAATATGGAAAACAGGAGGAAAAAAGAAGAAAAGCTTAATATTGCACAGTGTTGGTTGGATAACTAATAAATATGTTATGCATCTAAATGAAAGAAAAATAGACATTTTAACCTAAACATGAGAAAATGAAAGACTTCAATGGACACTATCAACTTATAAAATGAAAGACGGAGGAGGGGGGGGAAGCATCAAGCACAATACATGGTCGAGAATATATAGTTGAAGGAAGCAACTGGTCACAGGCCTTGTTAGTATAGCTTTAGGGATTTACACAGGACAATTTTATAATTGTATACTTGTGTATATACAAAGTTTATTTAAGTTGTGAAACAAGTTTTATATTATTTCTGATATAAAAGAATGGATCTTTTAATAAATTAAAAAGTGTACATCATGCCACATGCCATTCGTATGATTAAGTAGTACCATTGAAAAGTCCTCAAATTTGATGTGTAATCCTGAAAAACTAGTTTACAAAAGGAATTAGCTTTCTTCCTTAATTTAGCATCTCACAAACATCCAAGAAGAAATTTTCCTCAGAACTGTTTATTTTAAAAAATGGTAACTTTAAGACTATTTAGAAAAAAAAACCCAAACAAGTACCTTGTGTATTGTGAAATACAGTCTGTGAAGAGTCCCAAATAAAGCCAGAGTGCAGAATAGGAGGAATAATGGGTGCTTGAATGACCACAAAGATTCTCCGTTGTTCAGTTTCTCCAATTATTGGTAAAACTGGAAAAAAAAAATTTACAGATTCATTTGTGTTGATCTTCACCTGGCAAACATTGTCTGTTGTAACATGTATTCTTTATGCCTATATGATATTCTTAGTATGTTTCTAAAGATTCTTTTCTCATCTGTTATTCTTGTAATCTGTCTTTCTCCCTCATGCAATTTATGCCCCATTTCATGGCCTCCCTGTTGTGTTTTAGGTTGCCATATACTTTATTAGTTTCCTGTATTTATGCCTTGAAGGGCCTGGTACATTTTTGATTAGGTGAATTTGGCCATTTTGGCAGGATGAGGCAGAGGCTGAATGAGGTGGGGATGTGATGGGAAGAAACAGGAGGGTTTTGAAAGATGACAGCCTAAATATAATTGGTACTCTTGAGGAGGAATTTCTAAACTTCAGACAGGGATATAGTTTCAGGATTGAGGATGTATTAAGGATTGGAATTGAATAAGGTACCGAGACAGAATTTATCAAAGTAATCTGAACTTGGACAGTATCCAGTTTAGTCTGGAGGAATGGATGAATGGGGAATGTTCTTTCCTTCTCCTTCCCTTTCTCACACTTAACTAGAACCACTGCTATCATCACAGGTGGTGATTAATCAGATGGGAAACCATCTAGCACTAATCAGAGCAGACTTCTAGCTTTTTGTTCCCACTAGCCTAGATGTCTTGTTGAAAACAACATTAATTCCCTATGCACTATAGCTGCTTACTGGTTCCTACTTTTCCCTACTCCACTGCTCAGCATTGAATCCTGCCCTACCTTTCAAGTGAAAGTTATTATTGAAAAGGTCATCTTAAAGGACAAGAAAGAGACTGAGGGTATGTCTTCACAGATGGCAGCAGAGTCAGTGCCACTGGATTGATTCTTCCAGGTTGATTGAGCGGAAGTGGAGACCCAATCAGTCTATCAGGAAGCTGACTGAATAAATCCATCCCTGCAAAACGATTACTGCTGCATTGGGAGGAAGTCATTTCCCATCTGTGCAGTGTATTGGGAACATCATGCAAATTAGAATTTAGTTAGTCAACAGGAGATATGCAAGCTACCCAACATAGCTTACATATCTCCCCTTTACTGCCACTGAATTTTGCAGCAGTATAGACCAGGCCTGTGGGATCACCTGGCTGTGGACAAGATGATAGGCAAGCTGGAAGATAACTGGGGAAATTGCTAGGCTGGGAGTGCAAAGTCTGACTTGCAAGGAAGTGAATTAGAGGATCAGATGGCTGGGGTAGAGTGTTAGGGTGGCCTAGGATCAACTGGCAGAGGATTCTGGGAAGGGGTAGAGAACAAAATGTCTGGAGCAAGGATGGAGGAACAATTGGAGAAAAGAAGAATGATCAGTTAGAGGGTGACAAGGAGTGCAGAGGCTAGGAGATCAATTCTGGTAGAATACAGAAGGCCGGTTGGCTTGGGTAGCTCTGGGAAAATACAGGATGAATTAGTGTGGGAGAAGTCATGGGGAGAGGCCATGAATAAATTAATAGGAGCATGGGTGATCAGTTGATTGGGGGGAATAGCAAAGAGAGAGAGGATCCATTTTTCTGAAGTCAGTAGGTGGAATTCTTGTGATGGCTGGTGGCAAAAAGTGGATTTCTGGAGGGCACAAAATCAGTTACATGATTGTGGGTGCTTGAATTGAGACTCCAGCACAATAAAAGACACTTGGCGTGACCATGGCTGGACCACAGCAGTTGAGGTGGGCACACAAGGCTCAGGTTGCAGGGCTAAAAATTGTTGTGTAAGTATTTTGGCCTGGGCTGGAACCTGGGCTCTGAAACTCTGTGAGAGAATGGATCTCAGAGCTTGAGCTCCAGCATGGCTCAAATGTCTCTATAAGTTTTAGCTCTGCAGCCCAAGATCTGTGAACCTAAGTCAATTGACCCAGACTTGGAGACTTGGTACCAGGTGTTTTTTATTGCAGATGAGACATACCCTAAGGGACAGAGGGGGGATGGAAGGAGGGAGGGGACAAAAATTAATAGGAAACAACAAGAAATATTGTTCTACCCAAGACTGTACATAATTGGTTGTCTTTTAAATCCAGTTAGATTAGATATTTTATTGCCAAAAGACATAATTGAGGAAAAGAGCTTAGTAGGATTTTTTAAAAAATTCCATTTATATGGATAAGGAAAAGAGTTACATTATATAGGATAAAATTAATTAGGGGATAAACAGTGATGTTTATAATAGACTATAATAGACTACTACTAAGTCATAGGGATAGGCAAAAAAATTTCCCCAAAATACACTAGCTGAAATCCGAAATCTCATCCTGGAGAGATCATTAACTTAAATTCTAAATCTTAGGTAGAACAAAGAGATGCACCCAGGACCTCAACTAATAGCAGGCCTGGTGGAGTCATCAGAGGTCATAATGATGATCTGAAGTTTATAGCTTGGCATTGTTGATCAATTTTCCACTTTTCTGGTTGAACTAACAAGTCGCCAAATCATTTAAGTGATCTACGTGTTAGGTACAAACTATTGATTTCACAACAAGACAAGAAGATGACATAAAGGACACAGAGTGTGTGTGTGGCAGGGGGGAATAGAACTATATTTCCATTACTTTTGAATTTTGTGCTTGAAGAATCAGTGCATGAAATGAATACATTTCTGATATATTTGAACATATTGCTGATATATTAGATCTGAAAAGAAATTGTCACTACAACATTTTCACTTAAATGCAAGTGAAGAATTACAATTTTAAAAATCCTAGTCAGCCCGGTTTACCCATAATTTGTTACTCATGTATGACCCTGCCAGCAGGTTCGATACTTTGAGGATCTTGGGGGGCAATTACCACACCAGTGGGGTACAAATTAATCTTTATTAAAATATGCAAATCAATACAAAAATTAGTAATGAAATATATATGTGTGTATATTGTGTGTCACAGTTTTTCACAATGGGGTTTTAAACAGACTTGATTTTATTTATAAGGGGGGAGAATCAGTAGGGGTCTTTGAACTAGCTTAACTTAACTTATAGTGGTAAACTAAATCACAGTGACTGAACAGTTTACTTCAGGCACTTTGCATAGGGGGAGGGTACAGGATAACTCAGCAAACTCCATCACAGTAACCTAAAGAGGATGTCTTAACACTGTGCAAAGGGGAAAGGTGCAACGTAAAACACAAAAACTTACTTGCAGTGTCCTAGAAAGATAGCTTAGCACTATACAGAAACAAAAGGCACTATGCAAAATGCAGCAAACCCACTCACAGTGGCTTAGAAAGATATCTTAACACAGTATAAGTGAAAGGGGTAAAATGCAAAACTCAGTGTATGACAGTGACAGAAAAGAATGGAAGCAAGCGGGAGAGCACGAGCAGCAGGGCTTGAGAAGTGAAAACCCCGGCACGTGGTGGCAACACAGAAGAAATGGAGGCAAGCGGGGAAGCAGGGAGTCAGGGCACATGTGGGGAGTCTGGGGAGCAGAGGGGAAGCAAAAGATGAGTCAGGGCACACTTAATACAGTAAGACACAGCACAACTTTAACTCTACAAGTGAGGCATGCAGTCTTAAAACTACAAGTTAGAACAGCACAAAACTAAAACAGACAATCTTAAACTTACAAATTGAAGTGGACAATTTCTTAAACTTATAGAGAACAGCGGTAGTTTAAGCAGCTAGAAGGCAGAAAGCAAGCCTCCTCTTAAGGAGCATGGGCTTGCTTGGCTCAGAGGAGGCAGTGGCGAAACAGCAGCCAAAAAGGAGGCAAAGTTTTTTTCTTTTAGAGAAAGTTTACAGGACAGACTCATATCAGTTCCACCAGCAGTAGAAGCAGCAGCATAGCAAAGGAGCAGAGAGAGACTCGTTTCTCGGGCTGGCAGTTATACGTGGTATGCTCGGGAGGACTCGTGAGTGGAGGAGGTCAGTGTCTGGGTGATTAGGCCAGGTAGCAATGTCAGGAACTGTCCTGCCTGGCCAGCCCAAAATGCCCGTTTTTAAACAGTTTTGCTTCCCGCCTGTAGCAGCAATTGGCTACTTTTTGCTGCATAGGGCGGTGATTACAGGTAAGGCGGGGAGCTCAGGGCAGCAGACCTTGATCACTCATGTCCTTACCTTACTGCAGGTCTACATGTCTGGGTAGAGCCCTAAACTGTAGGTATGACTCATGCCCCCCCACTCTCTGCAGGTCTTGCAAGTCTGGGCAGAGCCCTCCTACACCTAGTCCTGAGTTAAAGGGGCCAAAGGCTCCATATTGTGTAGTTAGTCAAGGGCCTGAGAGGGGCAGCCAGAACAGCACACTAATGTGCAACCGACAATGTATTTCTTCCTTTTAAATTTAATGCCATTGCCTCTTTCCTCTGATGACATTGTGATGCTTTTTAATAGGACGTTGCTTTGGTTTTTTAAGCCATGCACATATAACTCATTTTGCTTCTTGGGAGTAACAATCTTGCTCCTGACTACAATTTATTGTTGTCCCCATCATCTCCTTAAATTGGCAATATATTATTGACATGCTTCATAGTGCATTCGGTGCTGGTTTATGGTAGTGATGGACACTGTTACCCAGTGGCTGCAAAAATCAAATATTACTAAAGATTTCCATTTTTCTAATATAAAGCCTTAGACCCAAGTTTTGTATTTCAAAATGTTAAAAAAAAAATGTTTTGTAGATTCGACTTTTTATTTCACAAATTAGACAACAAAAGAGCTTTACCAAAGGATTATAACAAATTTGATTCACAAAACAAGCTCATGGGAATTTCTTTTCTTATTAATAAGTAGAAAAATCTGTTGTAAAATATGTTAAATTCTTCAGAAACTTGGTGGAATATGGCTAATCAATGGTAGACAATAATACCAGGGTATAAAATATATTGGAATGGTAGAATAGGTTACACTTATGGGGAATGGCATTAAATGTGAAAGAAAGCACAGAGTCAAATATAGGAAAAAATGTAAATGAATCAAACTGTACTATAGAATAGTAGTAGAAATATGCTACCAACTATACAGCCAGGATGGTATCTATGAAATGCTCAGGGAGATTACAGAGGGTACAAAGGAAGAAAATGCAACAGTAATGGGGGATTTCATCTATCCCCATTTTGACTAGGAATATGTCATCTGAGGACAAGATGCAGAAAGAACATTTCTAGATACCATAAATGCTTGCTTTGTGGAGCAGCTTGTCCTGGAACCTGCATAGGGAGAGGCAATTCTTGACTGAGTCCTAAATTGCACAAAGCATAATGAGGATAATGATAAAAATATAAGAGGGCCAAAAAAATGACACCACCTCTTTCACTCTGACATTTAACAGTGTTTAGAGGGAAAAAGGCATCTTTTAAAGCATTGGCTCTTAACCTTTCCAGACTTCCAACCCCTTTCAGGAGTCTGATTTGTCTTGTGTACCCCAAGTTTCATCTCACTTAAATACTGCTGTTACAAAATCAGACATAAAAATATGAAAGTGTCATAGCATACTATTGAAAAATTGCTTAGTTTCTCATTTTTACCATATAATTTTAAAATAAATCAATTGGAATGTAAACATTATACTTACATTTCAGCGTATATTATCTAGAAAAGTATAAACAAGTATTCATGTGTATGAAATTTTACTTTGAACAGATTTCACTAGTGCTTTCTTACGTAGCCTGTTGTAAAACAAGGCAAATACCTAGGTAAGTTGATGTACGCCCAGAAGACCTCTGTGTATCTCCTTTGTGTCTGTGTGTACCCCTGGTTGAGAACCACTGCTTTAAAGATTGAAAGACAAATCCTAGGGTACATCCAGACTGGACCCTTAGGTCGACTTAAGGACAGTTAAGTTGACCTACAGACTGCTGAGTCCACACTGGGCGCTTATTAAGTCGACTTAAGCTCTTCCACCTCTTAATGTCAACTTAACACTTAAGCTGACCTTATTAAGTCGACTTAAGCCAGTGTAGATGGGGGATAGCCCTTAAGTCGACCTAATTGGCCTCCAAGCCCCCTCACAGAGTTCCTCCGTCGACCTAGCACCTGGCAGTGTGGACGCAGGGCTGTGGACTCTCTAAGTTGACTTAACAAGGTTGAGTTTAAGTCGACAAAGTTGACCTTGGTTAAGTCAACGTAACAGAGCCTCCAGTGTAGATGTACTCCTAGTGAGGAAAATAGAAGCATAACCTCAGAGAAATCCAAGTGTAGAAATGTAGAAAGGCAAGCTAGAAAAGAAGATGAATAACATAGCTCAAACTTTAATGCCTAAAATTTAACATGTAGTTTTATTTTCAGAGCTATTCAGTGATTCTTAGCTAATATTCAATACTTAATATATAACCAAAATATCTTGAAAGAAGAAAGTGTTAGTACAATGGAAGAAGGAATCATTGCTAAATACATTTAGGAGGATTGGGATTCATTACTTAGCAAACATTTTGCTATCAAACAGAGTCCTACAAATTAAAACTGTGAGTTTGAACAGTTCTTCACATTTTAGCAACAATTTTTGGATCATTTAACACTAAAGAAAAAGGCTTATGCATTAAATAAGACCGGTGATGTATGATCATTCGCCTTAATTGGATACTTAGATCATTAGACTTACGTACATGCATTATTTCACTAAACTAAGGCTATAAATGGTGTTGGTTTTTTTTTATTGTTCTAAGGTTTTAATTCTTTATAAAAGCAGGGGGCTCCCTTCTGGCTGGGACCCACTCGGGTCCCTGGCAAAAAGGGAGCACGGGACTCCCTTCTCTCGGGGACCTGAGCAGGTCCCAGCCAGAAGGGAGCCCTGCGCTCCCTTCTCTGGAGGACCCGGGGGGGCTCCAGCCAAAAAGGGAGCGGTGCTCCCTGGACGGGGATCCCCGGAGAGTCCCCTGTCAGCTGGATTGCCGGTCAGCTGGCGCGCCAGGAATTGCCGGCCCCTGTGCTCCAGCTGACAGGGGAACCACCGGGAATCCCCTGTCCACTGGAGGGCCGGCAGCTTCCTTCTTCCTTGGACCCACGGGGGTCTGGGGAGAAGGGAGCCTGTGCTCCCTTCTCCCTGGACCTGCGTGGAGTTCTCAGCAAGAAGGGAGCCCCAGTTCCATCCCGCGGCTCCCTTTTGCCGGGAAGCCGTGGGTCCCGGTGACAAAGAATCCGTGGCTCCTTTTTGCCAGGACCTGTCGAGGTCCCGGGGAGAAAGCAGCCACAGCTCACTTCTCACTGGAACCTGCGGGTCCCGGGCAGAGAGAACCCACAGCTCCCTTCTTTCTGGGACCCACGGGGGGGTCCTGGAGAAAAAGGAGTCTAGCTCCCTTCTTGCTGGGACCCGCGGGGGTCCTGGCAAGAAGGCAGTCTCTGCTCCCTTCTTGGAGGGACTGCTGCTTCCTGGGGAAGTGATCTGCGGGTCCCTTCTCAGCGGGGAGCCACTTCTGCCATGTCTACACTTGAAAAGTTAAGTCGACTTAACTTTTCAAGTGTAGACATAGCCTAAAAGTGCTACAGGACTCCTTGTTTGTTTTGCTGAGCTACACCTGGACATTTTGTTACCCTGGAACGGGCTTCAACTAGCCATGACTTAGCTGGAGGGCTGAACCGTGTACAAAGACAGATGGTCTGGGAGAGGTGTTAGTGATCA
Source organism: Pelusios castaneus (assembly GCA_007922175.1). Classification (NCBI taxonomy): domain Eukaryota; kingdom Metazoa; phylum Chordata; order Testudines; family Pelomedusidae; genus Pelusios; species Pelusios castaneus. The sequence goes on from ML685791.1 coordinate 17,680,307, forward strand.
ATCCCCTGCAGTACCAATACAAAAGGGTATTCTTGGAACAAGGATACACCATTACAGGGTCTCACAAGCACCACTGAAATCAGATCCTACCAGGAACTATTTGTTTGGTACCTCCAGTTGACTGTAGTCAGACTGCACATGGTCACAAGAGTCAGTCTGCTCAGAGCTTCTTTCCAGCATATGTGGTTAAAATGAAAACACAGTACATCTTATCATGAAATAACTGTTTCATACTTGAATAGTGTAACAATATCCAGGATGCAAAGGGGTAGCCATGTTAGTCTATTACAGAAAAACAAACAGAGTCTTGTGGCACTTTTAAAGACTAACAGATTTATTTATCACATGAACTTTCATGGGAGAAAATCCCACTTCGTCAGACGCTTTAAAGATGGGAAATTTACATCTTCAAAACATCTGACGAAGTGGGATTTTCTCCCATGAAAGCTTATGCGATAAATAAATCTGTTAGTCTTTAAAATTGCCACCGGACTCCATTTGTTTTAATATCCAGGATGTACTCTACAGGCAGTTGAGTGTAATGATGAAGACACCACAAATGCAGTTTAGCATTTAAGTTAATTAGGAAAGCAAAACATTTTAAAAGCTGTTGCAAGCATTTAAATGCGTACCTGCATTCCCTGTGTTTGAAACTATATCATCATACTGTTAAGTTTGATTATTAAGCCTTCACTAGATGTAAACCTTTATAATGTTGTAGTGAATTGCTCTTCTTTCTATTTGTGAGGTGATTAGAATTTCTTTTAAATCACATTGCAAAAAATGCTGATATTGAATTCAGTTTGTAATATTGTTTAATTATTCTACTTGTTCTTTTTCACTTGACTGTGCTTTTGTGTCAGTTGAAAGTTAAAGTAAACAACAATTTTCATAAGCAAAGATCAGAAATAATCATAAAAATCCTTTAATAACACTCTACAGAACCTTCTATTTTCAGTTTAAAATACAAATTCACAAAAAAAAGTTTACCACCACAGAATCTTTTACAGACAGCAGTAACAGACCTCATTTGCCAGAATGAGGGGCCACTTCCTCCCTCTTTGCCACTTAGGTTAACCGAACTATTAATACCTGCTGAACCTTCTCCTCATAAGTCATCAATCATGAGCAATCAGTCAGCTACTTGATAATTAACAGTGTGTGGGGAGGAACACTTCAAAGGGCTAAAAATATTTTCTGTGGTGGCTTGATGCATAAAATTAAATAATAAAGCTTTTGCCTGTTAATAACTACTTCAGTGCCTGCACGGGTCTAAGAGAAACTTAATAAAGTGGTATCTTCTGGCATACTGCTCCTTAGTCATTGTGCCCTTCATTTCAATAGGCATTTGGCATGGGAGAGGAATTAAAACAAAACAAAACAAAAAACACTTTTGATTTGAGATGAAGAAAATGGAGCTCTTGACAGAAATCTATGGCTGTGCAAAACTTGTGTGGTTCCTGATGAAGATTTAGTAGGTTATAGATGGAGGAAATGCATTCTGTCAGTGAAACCGTGGATTCTCATAATTGTCTACCTATCCCTGGATCCATATCGACATAGAAAGAATGGTGGTGTACTCTAGAGGAAGAAAAGGTGAGGAAGACACTGCCAACCCCAATTTCTGTCCTAACTACCCTCCCTCATCCCCAGTGTCTGTCTGTCGGTAGATTCAATGATGAACCAAAATTTCCTGATTGCTTTAGACAACTAAATACATTTTGCTGTCAGATGACCTTAGCATTCGCAGAATGGATGGTATTCCCTCTTATACCTGTATGAAAATGCACTTTGCATGGATCTTGGGGAGTAAAAGGACATGGAGGTGTCAGTAGGGCATGATTTCAATACTTCCTGTGTCCCTCAATAGCCCATTATGTCAGCAGTATTCCAGGATAGTCATCTGAAGCAGATATTGATAGTATTTGTTCTTTTCATACAATTTAATATTCAATTATCTATACTTAGTTGGGGATGTTCTTTTAGACAAATTGAGCTTGATTCACTAGTACATTAAGACCCCTTTATGCCACTCTGACAGGAAAAAGGATCTTAAAAGGGTACAAAATCAGCCCCCTTAAAATATTCCCCATATAGAGCCTCTCCATTTGGTGTAGAGTTTTTGTGCAAGCTCTTTGCTTATTCCACAAGTCTATGTGCATGACCAGATTGTATTGTATTACAGCAATTATTTGCTTTCTAGTGTAACTGTTTAGATATTCTGATTAACATATTTAGATGCAAAATTTAAAGGTAATATAAGCCCAACATTTACCTGGGTTACAGGTATTATATTTAGTTACTTTAAGAACCTTAAATGACACAATGAGTGATGAAATCCAAAGATTTATAATATGATAAAACTAAAGCAAAAATGAATAAAAGAATTACAGTATAACAGCTTAACTGTACATTTATACTCACATTCCTAAAATGAAATAACACCAGGAGGTGATCAGTCCTTTGATAAAAGAAAGGCTGTAGGGTCTTTTCTATAAGCAGTGTAGGAAGCTAATTGGTTAATTAGGGGCAACTTTATTTATAGTAAATTATAAAAAGCTAATTAACATTAAATTAACTTTTTTTTACCATAAATAGTTTTCTGCTCCAAATTTAGTTTTCCATAGCCACACACTCAAGTGTTTTTTACTACTTTATTGGCCATTAATATCAAACATCATTCTATCATTTGCTTCAGTGAAAATTGTGTGGCCACCAATATTCCAAAACATTAAAAATTCCCCTACATTACTTCCTGCAACCAATTTAGACAAAAACATTTACTACATGACCCACAGTTATGCCTTGAATCATTTCTATTAATATCTCTTATTCACTCATACTAACAAACTTAACTTTAGCTAATATGAAACCTAAACTTTAGGCCTAAAATGTATGCTGTGCTTACATTTCAACATACTTTCAATTATGTAAGCAAAGATTACCTTTCTGGTCCACACTGGGGCCCAGAGGACGCTAAGAGAAGCAGTGTCACTTCAGTTTATTCTCTGATGGTTACACCAGGGGCCAGGCATGGCCTCAATTAGCCCCAGAACATGGAGAATACCAAGGTGTATGGTTTAAAGAGACCTTTCCTTGCAGAGTCCTGCTTTCCTGCCCCAAACACTGCAAAGGAGTAACTGAGAATAGGTTCACTGTATGCAAATAGTATGAGCCAAGTGAAATCCTGATGAAATACAAGTGAAGTAAATGGTATTACAACAGGAGTGATATGTTTACATTAATTTAATTATATATGTATAGGAAAATATACCTATCAGTTTCATAAGTCAGAAAACATAAAGAAAAAAAATATTTTTCTCTTTACTGGCTCTTTTGTTATTAAAAAAAAATCTGAGCATATTTTGAAAATCTAATCATATAGGATTCAAGGCAGACCCAACAGCTTTGAGTGCACATATGTTTTATTTTGTTCTTTTGTATGAACATGTAAATGAAAATAGCAGAAGAGAAGCTAGTAAAATATACCAATCTATTACAAATGCATATTTTATGAATTTTCCTACTTTCCTGCAGTTATGACTTAATTAGGTAATTATTCCACTCTCTCAGTGAGTATGATTTTTGTAGTCCTTCCTCTTGTGACCCAATGACCATCCTTTGTAGTGGTGTATAAATTAAAAACATTCATGAAATAGTCAATGAATATGGGTCAAATGCGGCATCTCAGTGACCGGCCATGTTGGGAGACAAAAACTGTATCAGTGACAGCAAACCATGCTCTTGGAAACATTGTCCATTTTTTCCTAGCAATAATACACTTTATTTTTATAGTTTTGTATTATACAAAAATTAATTACTTAACTTTCAGAAGAGAGTCACTGAAAGACAGTGCTTTTTTTCTGCCGGAACGCACCGGAACGGCGTTCCGGCACCTTTTTTTCCTTCTCCCACCCACCGGCCGCCTCGACTTCCTCGCCCAGAGCCGACCCCGGGGCGCTCTCCCGACAGCGTCGGCCTCCCGGCACGGGGCCAGGATCAGGCTCCGTTGCCGGGGTCTGTCTGCCCTGCCGGGGCCGCGTTCGGTCCCCGCCGGTGCTCCCTCCCAGCTGTGCAGGCTCGGCCGGGCTGGGGAGATTTAAATCTCCCGCCCTGAGCATGCGCAGTTACAGCGTGCTCAGGGCGGGAGCGGACTGGCCGACAAGCAGCTCTGCCGGCCGTCCCTGTGGTTCCCACCCTCCGGCCAGGTAAGGGGGCTGGAGGGAGGCCTGGAGAGGGGTGGGGGTGGGGACAAGGAGACGGGCCGGGTTGTGGGGTGGGGGTGGGGACAAGGAGATGGGCCGGGTTAGAGGGGTGGGGGTGGGGAAAAGGAGACGGCCCGGGTTAGAGGGGTGGGGGTGGGGACAAGGAGGGACCCCCGCGCAGGCCGGCAGCCCCCACCGCCCCCTCCAGACCCCCAGGGCTGCTTCCTTTCTCTTCTTTCTCTTCCTCTTCCTTTCCTTCCTTTCCTTTTTTCCCCCTCTTCTTTGTCTTCCTCTCCCCTGCCTTCCTTCCTCTTCCCTGCCTTCCTTTCTCTTCCTCTTCCTTTCCTTCCTTTCTCTTCTTTCTTCCTTTCCTTTTTTTCTTTTTCTCTTCTTTGTCTTCCTCTTCCCTGCCTTCCTTTCTCTTCTTTCTTCCTTTCCTTTTTTTCTTTCTCTTCTTTGTCTTCCTTCCTTCCTGCTCTTTCTGTCTTTGCTTCCTTCCTTTCTTTCTTTTTTTCTTTGTCTCCTCCTTCCTTCTCTTTTTTCTTTCTCTCCCTTCTTTTTTAAAACTTTTTAAAAATTAATTTTAAATAAAAACCTTTCTTAAAATTAGATTTCAATTCCAAATTCATTCCAATTAAATTAAACACAATTAATTAATTAATTCTATTTACAGTCACTTTATCTTCAATTAATGCCTATAATTTGTCTTGTGAGTTTTCCCCAAAAATTTATTCTGAAAAAGTTTTTCACATGGCTTGAAAATTTTGCACACAAGCCACCAAACCTAGAGGGAACATTGGCTACTAGTTGCGTACACAACAGCAGGCCAGCAGGCTAACATCGGTCAGTCCCACACTCTGGGCCTGGCTGGAGCCCACAGCACCAACAAAAAGTGTGTGGATGCATTACTGCCTGCCGCCCAGTACCCAGAAACACAGGGCAGCAGCAGACGTGATAGCTACGCATTCACGTTTTTTTCTAATTATAATACGGCCCCCCAACAGTCTGAGGGACCGTGAACTGGCCCCCTATTTAAAAAGTGTGAGGACCCCTGCTGTAAGACCTCACAGGTTGTCTTTCAGTATATTAGCGGCCTGCATAGTTAATAAAACTTAACAGTTTTTACCTTGTATTTTTATTTCTTTGATATTTTCAAAAATTTACTGTTTACTGCACTATTTTCAGTGTTATTTCTTTATGACACGACGGACATCAATAGGAGTTCCGGTACCTTTTTTTTTAGAAAAAAAGCACTGCTGAAAGAAAACCAATAGGTGTATGCATTTAGCTTCTGAAACCTTTTAAAAACGAAAAGAAAGTTCTTTAAATAGAAACTTTAAAGAACTTTAATTCCAACTTGTAAGATCGTGGTGCTTTTACAGATAACAGTGAAGAGTCTTAGTGGCTAAAGGTGTCAGAACTATTGGTGTGATTTCAAATGGATAACTTTAATTAGAAACCAGTGCTTAAAGGTCAATATCTTTTATTCTAGTCTCTAGCTGTGTGGCACACACACAGTGCAATGATTTCAGTCTAAATATCAAGACTTATTAAAACGAAAGAGTGAGGGACAAACCATGCTTACCTGACTTACAAGAGCACTTCTATTAACTCTACTGGAACTGTTTGCATAAGTCAGACAAGCAGGATTTGACCTTGGCTTTTGTGTCTTTCCCTCTTTCCCTGAATCTTTTCTTCCCTTCCCCCTTCCAAAAGCTCTGTTGTAAGTGCACAGATGTACTGTGCAATAGTTTACATAAACAAAACAAAAAATGTGCATTTTAATGGTCATTTTCAGTAATATGTTGAAATTAATCTGTTTAAGAAAATGTCCAATATTTGAGAGCCCAACCTTAGTTATTAGCTCCCCATTCAACTATTGTTTTTCTTAAAGGACTCTCCTGTATCACCTAACTGAGAATCTGTATATGTATTTATTAGCAAAGACGTCAAATGAAACTAGGAAGTTAATTTTTCCCTTGACGTGTGGTAGCAGATTTCATTGGCAGAAAGTGGTCTTGAGATAGGTGAAGCTTCTGTAACAGGTATAGATGGAAACCTTTCTGGGAAGTGCAGGATTCTGTGCCTGTGTATTTTGCAAAAATAATTAAATTCTCATTTAGATAGACATTGCATGGGGGAAATTTTAGGCAGAAGTCAATCTCCCTCTGCACCCCAGAAGGTTGTAGATCCAAGTTGTGTTGAGGATTGAAGCATTTAGAGCTCTAGATATGCAGCCACCATTGTAACTACGTAATAATGTGCCATACAGGAATCCAGAACTTACTAACACTCCACAAGTCTGAAGTCACTTTGCAAGTCAGACACAACAAAATGCTGAAACTCGACTTGTCTTTCAGGACAGCGACAGAACGTTGGTTGTATCTAATTCCACGTGCTTTGCTATTGTTGCCGCAGTACTTTTCTTTAATTCACTAGTTAATTTATGCACTAATCTGCATTCCTCAAATTAATATGTAGAAAGTAGTAAGTAACCATTCATCCACCACCAATATTTGTTAATAGTCTGCTTAAAATTGTCAGTCATTATGATTAAGGCAGCAAACCAACCAGCCAATCGATCAAACAAAAGCAAAGTTTAGTCTGAAATTAGTAAGCACCTTCGTCAATAAGGGTTTGCTTCCTTGCAGAATGGCTTCAGGAAGCTTCATATAAGCATGCTGCCTGCTTTATTAAGCATAAAAGCAGAGTTTGGTAGCTATGCACAGAAGATCATGTTCTCAGTTTCCTTCCACCACCAATATATAAATTGTATTGCTACTTCACCCCACCATTTCCAGACCCCTTTGTATTCAGTGCATCGGTATACAGTTTGATCTGATTTTGCTCAACCTTTCACTTAATGAATCAATCAAGCAATGTTCTCATTTTGAAATGCTAATATTCAGCTTCACGTGGCAGTTAGCTGAGACACTGTGACAATTCTGTTTAGCTTAAGGTAAATATTTCACACACACAAATAATCCCTTGCTTTACAGTTTAATAAACTGTCACAGCAGATGCAGCTCTGTAAAAAGGATTTGAAATCCTCTTTCCTTCTCTTTAAATATTTTCATTTCTGGTTTTACATTGTTCATTGGTTGTTTAAAGCTCCTTTGGATTTCCAACACCTCTGTTAAATATCATGGACTATCAGTCACAAAACTAAATAATGCAGTTTAAATATTCAAATAAGATTCAGTTTCCATTCCGAAATCTACGCAGTACTCCAAGTTAACTTTCAGTTGCTGGCCTTTTATGTGTTCCCACACAGTGGAGTCATATAAAAGCTGAGAAGAGAAGGGAAAGTAAGGGGCATTTTCAAAAGATAGCAGTCAAAACCTTAACTATTGGATCATGAAAAGTTTTACTCATGCTAACTCTGCAGTCTTAAATATTAAGTGCTCATGTAGTCAAAGTAGTTGTGATCTGATGTCAATAAGCCAGCTGGATTTTAGTAATCACGCATTGATCTGTGATAGACAATGTAATAGCCCTGGGTACTGGCACATCTAGTTTGCACATAAGCCCTGAAGTACATTTTCAAGTCCTTCAAGCATGTCCAATATCCAGGAGTTCCATATCTCTGATAAAGGGCTAACTTTCATGAGGGACTGAAGAAGGGGGAAGCTAACTTTCATGAGGGACCGAAGAAGGGGGAAGCTAACTTTCATGAGGAACTGAAGAAGGTTGGGATGTAGTGGACTGGTGTGCGGGAGTAATGGATTTAGTTGGAAGGAATGAGGACTGATAGATTTTGTGAGGAGGAAGAAAATGTAGAACTGTTGGTTTTATAACAGGGTTGGAGTAGAGAAGATTATTTTACCTGAGGAATATCACATGTATTACTGAATGAGGTAGACATTTTTGTGGAAGCTCTTTAAGATTTTGTCAACTACTAGGAAACTTCCCATTTAAAAAAATAAAAACCTCTGGACTAGCTTTGATTAATATAAATTGTTACTGTTCATGTTGTGAATAATGGGAGAGATGGAGCAATAATTACTATTATGGAAAGCACAATGCCTTAATTAATTAGAAATTTAAACAGCCCATTGTCCTTCCTCCACTCAGGGCCTCACAGTAGGAATTTAATTATAACCAACTTGAATAGTTTTATTTTATTTTTAAATATAATTGGAGCTGGTAGTGGCCTGGTATCCTTTTCTATTAAGCCACCCAAAAAGTTGAAACTCATAGTCTCATTTATAATTAGCTTTTGATTAAAAATGACAGACTTTTGTTTTGTTTTGAATTAAATAAATCATAGAATCATAGAATCATAGGGTTGGAAGGGACCTCACGAGGTCATCTAGTCCAACCCCCTGCTAAAAAGCAGGACCACTCCCCCTAAATTATCCCAGCCAGAGTTTTGTCTAACCGAGCCTTAAAAATCTCCAAAGATGAAGATTCTACCACCTCCCTAGATAGCCCATTCCAATGCTTCACCACCCTCCTAGTGAGAAAGTTTTTCCTAATATCCAACCTTGACCTCCCCAGCTGTAATTTGAAACCATTGCTCCTTGTTCTGTCCTCTGTTACCCTCAAGAACAGCCTAGCTCCCTCCTCTTTGGAGCAACCCTTCAAGTAGTTGAAGGTTGCTATCAAATCTCCCCTCAGTCTTCTCTTCTGTAGACTAAATAAGCCTAGTTCCTTCAGTCTCTCCTCATAAGTCATGTGCCCCAGCCCCCTAATCATTTTTGTTGCCCTCCGCTGGACTCTTTCTAATTTGTCCACATCCTTTCTGTAGTGGGGAGCCCAAAACTGGACACAGTACTCCAGATGCGGCCTGACCAGTGTCGAATAGAGGGGAATTATCACATCCCTCGATCTGCTGGCAATACTCCTACTGATGCAGCCTAATATGCCATTGGCCTTTTTGGCAACAAGGGCACACTGTTGGCTCATATTCATCTTCCCGTCCACCATAACTCCCAGGTCCTTTTCTACAGCGCTGCTACTTAGCTGATCGGTCCCCAGCCTGTAGCAGTGCATGGGATTTTTCCGTCCTAAGTGCAGGACTTTGCACTTGTCTTTGTTGAACCTCATGAGGTTTCTTTCGGCCCAGTGTTCCAATTTGTCCAAGTCTCTCTGGATCCTGTCCCTGCCCTCCAGAGTATCTACCATTCCCCCCAACTTGGTGTCATCCGCAAACTTACTAAGCACGCAGTCTATTCCATCATCAAGATCATTAATGAAGATGTTGAATAGAACCGGCCCCAGGACCGACCCCTGGGGCACTCCACTCGTTACCGGTTGCCAACCAGACATCGAGCCATTGATTCCTACCCGCTGAGCCCGTTGATCTAACCAGTTTTCGATCCACCTTACGGTCCACTTGTCCAACCCATACTTCCTTAACTTGCCAAAGAGAATGCTGTGGGAAACCGTACCAAAGCCTTGCTAAAGTCAAGGTATATCACGTCAACGGCTCTTCCCGCATCCACAAATCCAGTCATCTCATCATAGAAGGAAATCAGGTTGGTCAGGCACGATTTGCCCTTGGTGAATCCATGTTGACTGTTCCTGATCACTCTATTGTCCTCCAAGTGTTTCAGGATGGATTCCTTGAGGACCCGCTCCATGATTTTCCCAGGGATTGAGGTGAGGCTGACCGGTCTGTAGTTCCCCGGATCCTCCTTTTTCCCTTTCTTAAAGATAGGTACTATATTTGCCTTTTTCCAATCCTCCGGGACCACCCCCGTTCGCCACGAGTTCTCAAAGATAATGGCCAGCGGCTCTGCAATCACTTCCCCCAACTCCCTCAGCACCCTCGGATGCAGTTCATCCGGCCCCATGGACTTGTGCACATCCAATTTCATTAAGTGTTCCCTAACCTGACTTTCCATCACTGAGGGCCACTCTTCTCTCCAGTCCGCGTTACCCCATGTAGTAGCCTGGGAGCTGGCCCGCCCTGTGAAGACTGAAGTAAAAAAAGCATTGAGTACTTCAGCCTTTTCCGCATCATCCTCCACGAGGATGCCTGCCCCATTCAGTAAGGGACCTACACCACCTCTGATCCTTTTCTTGTTGCTGATATACTTATAGAACCCCTTTCTGTTATCCTTCACATCTCTTGCTAGCTGCAACTCCAATTGTCCTTTGGCCTTTCTGATTTGATCCCTGCAGTCCCGAGCAATATCTTTATACGCCTCCCTTGTCATCTGTCCAAGCTTCCACTTCTTGTAAGCTTCCCTTTTATGTTTCAGCTCCCCGCAGAGTTCCCTGCTAAGCCATGCTGGTCGCCGTCCACATTTGCTGTTTTTTCTGCACATCGGAATGTTATCTTCTTGTGCCTTTAACAGGGTTTCTTTAAAATACAGCCAGCTGTCTTGGACACCTTTCCCCTTCAGATCAGCTTCCCATGGGACCCTGCCCATCAGCTCCCTAAGGGAGCCAAAATCTGCTTTTCTGAAGTCCAGGGTGTGTGTTCTGCTTCTTTCCTTCCTTCCATTGATCAGGATCCTGAACTCTACCATCTCATGGTCGCTGCTGCCCAGGTTGCCATTTACTTCTACATAAAACTGCAATGATCTGAGATTTGGAAATGATGAATGGTTCAAAGTGTATATTCCTCTGCGAATCTACTGTGGGCAAAGGCCTGTTGGAGTAGAAAGGTGTTAACATCAGGGGTATTATTTCTGGATTATTTTTCCTATATATACATGTTGTGTACTGACTGAAAAGGTACAATGTTGAACGTGCAACCTGAAAATTCCATATGTCCTGCAAGAAGTAAGGGTATTTTTAAAAAAACAACAGGAATTCAGTATTATTAACAGAATTCACCCTGAATGACAAGAAATCCACTTAGGGAATGTGGAATTTTAAATCCATAGGACTTTGCATGACTTTAATTTGAGCCTTTATAATTGCACTGGATTATCTCTGATTTAGGCACTATTTGGGTTCAGGGTATGAGATTTGTTCAGTATTTTTGAAAATAGTGAGATAGGGCTCTATTGAAAGCCATATAGGATGAGTTTAGCTCAAGGTGCATTTAGCTTCTTGGGGTGGCGGGGAGGGGGAACATGATCAAGGAAGTAAAATAATGCCATTCCACTATAAACGTATCATTGTGCAACATTTCAGCAGCAATATCCGATAATAATGACATATACAGTTTTTCATCGCATAACTGCAGGGAAGATGGTGGTGGTGTCCTCAGTGTCGGCAAAAGCAGCTGGAAAGAGCATGGATGAGAAAAGTTAAGATTTCCAATTTGGCCATGTTGAGCGTAAGCCGATGGTTAGACAGCTGCAGACACAAACAGGGATGTCAGAGAGACAGCAGTGCCCACAAATAGAAACCACAATTCCTAGATGGTATATGCATCCTGTTGGAAAGAGGGCGAAGTTCATTGCAAGTATAACAGGGTGAAAAAACCATTGACTTGCTTGGTTTGTGCTGTCTTGCAGCAGCAGTAAATATTATTTGAGATGTCTGCAACCAAATGTCAGCAATGAAATTCATGCCATAAAATGTCCTTTAGTCAGATGCTGTTGCTCACAGATGTCTGCAGAGATTTTGAGAGACAATGACCTTTCCTTTTAAGGAGCAGGTTTTACTGATTATTTACTTAAACCTTTCTTGTTGTTTTGCTATGATTTTTAGAGCCTGCCAAATGTTCAGTGGAGCTCAACTGCCTGAAAACATTTCCCAAAATTGCTATTTATATGGAAAATATTTTATAAAATAAGTAAATGGGAATGTTTTTCCTCAGAAAACTCTTGAGGCATCTGATGCAAGGGTTTAAACAAATCAGCTCTCAAGTGATCAGAGGAGCTAGTAAATAGGAGCAGCAAATAGAAGAGTTTTGAGAGGGAGCATGAAAACCACATATACTAGACTTAGGCCAATAACTCCTTTCCTTACCAGAGAACACAAAAACAAACTTCTCTCTCCGGAAGAGTAAAAATAATGCAGCCAGAAGTCCAGCAGCACAGGGGGAGGCTTTCCAGTTCATGATTACTTACCATGTAAGCAGTAGCACGTGTGTATTTCGTGCAAGGAACTTACGGCCCACAGGCTATGTCTACACTTACAAAAGTTAGTTCGAATTAGTTCATTCGAACTAACTAATTCAAACTAATTTTAGTTGGTTCGAATTAACTTAATTCGAACTAGCATGGCCCCACTAGAATGCTAGTTTGAACTAAGCAAGTGCCATGCATGGCACTTGCTTAGTTTGAATTAGTCAGTTGTATGAAGCAGTTAGTTTGAACTAATATGGCCACATTGACTTAATTCGAATTAACTAGTTCGAATTAAGCGTTAGTTTGAAGTAAAACAAGGTTTTACTAATTTGAACTAACTTTTCCTTTTTTCCTACTTTTTTAACTGGAACTATGTAAGTCGAATTAAGTAAACTCAACTGTAGACGCAGAGTAAATTAAGTTGACTTAAGCCTGCTTAAATTGACTTAATTTACGTGTAGACGCACCCACAGAGACTAAATACAGGCCCTTGAGACCAGAGTTGCTGACCTAGAGGAGCTAAAGAAGACAGACAAGTACATAGATGAGACTTTCTGGGATGCAATAGAGGAGACCCACCTTCAGTCTGATGTTCTCTGTGCTATAAGAAGGATGAAAGTTTGGAGGAAGGAGAACATCAAGCTGGAGTGAAGGGGAAATGATCCCATAGTCGGGATCCTCCTTCTTAATGGAGCCACAGTATCCTCTTGCACTGAGCTTATCTCTGTGGTGGACAAGAATCCTGTACCTAGAAAGAAACAGGGAGTAGTGATGAGAGATTTTATTTATGGACATATAGAGGGGGTTTGTGAAGTCTCTTCATCTGCAGGGTGGGAAGGTTGTGGACCTCTTGAGACATCTAGATAGACTTATGTGCAGAGCTGGGGAGAAGCCAGTTGTCGTGGTACAAAGACATAGGGAAATGTAGGAGAGAGGTCCTGGAGGCCAAAGTTAGGCTGCTAGTTAAGAGATTAAAGTTTAGGACTTCCATGGTAGCATTCTCTGAAATTCTTCCACTTCATGCACAGGACCAGTTAAACAGGCAGTACTTCAGAGTTTCAATGTGTGGATGAGATGATGGTGTTTGGAGGAGGGGATTAGGTTTATTATGAACTGGTGAACCATTTGGAAAAGGAGGAGCCCTATACAGGCAGGATGGGCTCCACCTAAACCAAAATTGCTGGCATATAACAGTTAAAAAGATTGTAGAGGAGTTTTTAAACTAAGGGTTGGGGGAAAGCTAACGGGCAGAGGAGCACAAATTTCAGACAGAGACATCTCTAAGAGGAGGATTTATTAAAGTGGATACTCTATATGCAAGTGAAGAGGAGAGAATAGACGTTAATAAAGTACAGGTAGGAAATGAGAAGATATAGTTAAACAAAAGAGAGTTCCATTCAATTACATCACATGAATGTAGACAGCTAAATATTGACAAATTTTATAAATTCCAAAGGGGTAGCCATGTTAGTCTATTGTAGAAAGACAACAGAGTCTTGTGGCACTTTTAAAGACTAACAGATTTATTAATCGCATGAGCTTTCGTGGGAGAAAATCCCAGTACTGCTATGTAAATGCAAGAAGTCTAAATACTAACTTGAGTGCCTGCTATGAAACTCAAGGGCATCAGAGAAACCTGGTGGATTGAGGATAGTCAATGGGGCATGGTAATAGCAGACAACAAAATGTACAGAAATTACAGACTAGATTGTGCTGATGGGGGAGTGGCACTATGTGTGAAAGAAAGCGTAGTAAGAGGCAAGTACATAAATACAAATACAAAGCATGGAGGCAAATGAATCAAGCTGTAGTATAGAATCTGTATGGATAGAAATTCCATTCTTGAATAATAAAGAGCATAGCGGTAGGAATAGACTACTGATTACCTGACAAGGATGGTGACAGTGTTTGTGAAATGGGGAGATTAGAAGGGATACAAAAACAGAAAACCCAGTAATAAAAGAGGATTTGAACTATCCCCATACTGCCTGGGTATATGTCACTTCAGGGCAGGATGCAGAGATAATATTTCTACACACCATTAATGACTATTTCTTGGAGTAGCAAGTCCTGGAACCCACAAGGGGGAAAGCCAAGACTTGATTTAATCCTATATGATGCACAGGATCTAGTCCAAGAGGTGAATACAGCTGAACTGCTTGCTAACAGTGATGCACTTTAATGCACTTAAATTTAACATCCTGGTACGTGTCAGGAGGGGGTGGGGGGCATGCAGGAATACCAAGGAAACCTACTACTGTAGAATTTACTTCAATAAGGGAAACGACACATTAATTAGGAAGCTAATTTAAATGGAAATTAAAAGAAAAGTCACAAGAATGAAATGCCTGCAAGATACAAGGCAACATTTTAAAAACACTCTAAGAGAGGCTCAAACTAAACATATACCCTCAAATTAAATACAACAGAAAGAGGACCAGAAAACGACTAAACAGCAAAGTAAAACAGAGAGACAAAAAGATATCATTTTAAAATTGGAAGTCAAATCCTAGGGAAGAAAATAGAAAGGAATATAAAGTAAAGTAAGGCAGGCCAAAAAATAATTTGAACATCAACTACCGAAAGACATAAAAACTAACAGCGATTTTTTTTGAAGTACGTAAGAATCAGAAAGTATTCTAAATAATCAGTGGGGCCACTGGATGATTGAGGTGCTTAAGGAGCACTCAAAAAAGACAAGGCCATTGTGGGGATGTTAAAGAAATTCTTTGCACTGGTCTTCACTTTAGAGGATGTGATGGTGACTCCCCCATTCGGAGCCATTCTTTTTAAATGACAAATCTGAGGAACTGTCTGCAGTTGAAGTGACAATTTTGGAACAAGTTGATAAATTAAACGGTAATAAGTCACCAGGTCCACCGTAATCACCCGAGGAGGGTTCTGAAGGCGGGGCACTGCTGTCCTGATCTCTCCCCAGCCCCTGGCCTGGCTGCATTCACCTTCCCTTGCCCCCCCCCCTCCCCACCCATCTCCTGTCATGCTCACCTTCCCCTGTCCCCTGAGTTCTTCCCCCGTCTTCCCATAGACCCAGCACCCGAGCTCTTCCCCTGGACCCTCTCTTCCCCTGAGCCCCTGGGCACACGCACATTCCCCATACCCCCCCGACCTTGTGCACCCTGGCCCTGTGCCCCCAGCCCAGCCCAGCACTTACCTTTGCTGGAGCAGGGGAGCCTCCGGATGCCCACTGAACCAATTCTGGTTTAGATTTCCCACCCTGCTCCATCCAGGCCACGTGCCTGGGAGGGCAGCAGGGCAGGAGATTTCAAATAGTCCTGCCAGTCCCAGCTCCCCGACGTGGCTCGGGGCACTCCCCAGAACATTTGGGGCCCATGCCTCCTGTGCCCAGTGCCAGCAACACCACTGTCTAAAGGAACTCAATATGAAATTGCAGAACTACTAACTCTGGTATGTAGCTTATCATTTAAATCAGCTTCTGTACCAGGTGTTGAACAGATAGCTAGTACAACACCTATTTTTTAAAAAGGCTCCAAAGATTATCCTAAGTAAGTCAGTAAGTCTAACGCCAGTTGAAACTAGGCAAATTGGTGGAAACTGCAGTAAAGAGCAGACGTATCAAACACAGATATGAACATGATTTGTTAAGGAGCAGTCAATGTGTCCTTTGTAAAGTGAAATCATTCCTTATTCAGTCTATTAAAATTCTTTTATGAGAGCAACAAACATGTGGACAAGGGTGATTCAGTGGATATAACGTACTTGGACATTCAAAAAGGGTCTTAAGTCGTAGGATAAGAGGGAAGTTCTTCCCACTGATCAGTAACTGGTTAAACGATAAGGGGGAAAGGACAAGAATAAATCAGATGTATCAAACATGTGTCCCACTGGCCAAATGCGTCCTGTGCACCTCTTCCATCTGGCCTGTGACTGCACGTGGAGGGACCACATTCTCTCCCTCACAGAGAGAGAGAGATGTATGTGGTCTTGCATACCCAGTGCTCCACAATGCTGTGAGAGTGTCAGGTCTCACAACAGCACAGAGCAATGGGTATTCCACAAGACCACACTTTCTCCCAAAGAGAGAGAGAGAGAGAGATTGCAGGGCACAGTTTTGCATACACAGCATTTCGCAATGCTGCAAGAGTGCCATAGTATTTTGCTTTATGGTATATATGGCCCACTTGAAGTACAGTTAAATTAAATCTGACCCACCATAGCAAATGAGTTTGACACCCCTGGAATAAATAGTTTGTTTTTACAGTAGAGAAAAGTAAATAGTGGCAGCCCCCATGGATCTGTACATATTCATAAATGAGTTGGAAAAAGGGATAAACAGTGAGGTGACAAAGTTTGCAGACAATACAAATTAAACATGATAGCTAAGTCAAAAGCTAACTGCAAAGAGCGACAAAGGGATCTCACTTAACTGGTGACTGTGCAACAAAATGGCAGATAGAATTCAATTTCATGCATGCAAAGTAATGAACACTGGAACACATAATCCCAACTATACACACAAAATGCTGGTGTTTAAATTAGCTGTTACCACTCAATACAAAATCTTGGAGTCCCTGTGGGTAGTTCTCTGAAAACATCCACTCAAGGTGCAGTGGCAGGCAATAAAGCTAACAATGTTAGAAACCATTAGGAAAGGGATAGCTAATAAGACAGGGTATGTATAATCATGCTACTGTATAACTCCATGGTATGCCCCACCCATTGAATACTGCACACAGTTCTAGTCACTCCATATCAAAAAAAGATGCATTAGAATTGGAACATATATAGAGAAAGGTAACAAAAATGATTAGGGGTACACACAGCTTCCATGTGAAGAAAGGTTAAAAAGACTGGGACTGTTCAGCTTAGTAAAGAGATGACTATAGACTAAGACTCTTAAGGTCAGAAGGGACCAGTATGATCATCTTGTTTGACCTTCTGCATAATGCAGGCTACAGAACCTCACATACCAACTCCTGAAATAAACCGCTAATCCATGACTGGGTTACTAAAGTCTTCAAATCATGGTTTAAAGACTTTAAGGCAGTGGTTTTCAAACTTTTTTCCTTGGGACCCAGTTGAAAAAAATCATTTATGCCCACAACCCAACAATTACATCACTGAGCAATGCATTCCAGTCTTTTGGCAGTAGAGCAGGGGATACCGCAGCCCAGTATCTGAGGGTCTGTGTCCCGACCTGTAGTTTGAAAACCACTGCTTTAATGTACAGAAAATCCACTAGCAAGTGAGTCATGCCCCACACTACAGAGAAAGGCAAAACCCCCCCAGAGCCTTTGCCGATCTGCCCTGGGGGAAAATTCCTTCCCGACCCCAAATATGTCAGTTAAACCCTGAGCAACTACCAACAGTAGTCAAAGATCGGTCGATTGCCAAACTAAGTTGTCCCATCATACCATCCCCTCTATAAATTTATCAAGCTCAGTTCGGAAGCCAGTGAGGTTTTTTTGTCCTCACAGCTCCCCTTGGAAGGCTAGAGAGCGATATGATAGAAGTCTATGAAACAATGAATGAGGTTGAGAAAATAAATAAAGAAGTGTTATTTACCCCTTTATTTAAGACAAGAATCGGGTCATTGAATGAAATTAACAGGCAGCAGATTTAAAACAAAAACAAGGGACGTACTTCTTTACACAACACAGAGCACCCGTGCAACACATTGCAAGGGATGGTGTGAAGGCCAAAAATATAAGAGTTCAAAAAAGTACTAGATAAGTTCATGGCAGATAGGTCCATCAGTGGCTATTAGCAAAGCTGTCAGAAATGCAATTCTATGCCCTGGCTGTCCCTAAACCTCTGAGTGGCACATGCCAGAATCTGGGACTGGATGACAGGAAGTGCATCATTTTCTAATTGCTTTGTTCTAGTAATTCATTTTGTAGCCTCTGGCACTGATGGAAGACAGAATACTGAACTAGGTGGGACAATTGGTCTGGTCCAATATGGCCATTCTTATTTCACTGAGAGCTGTTATTTCTCTTTGGCTAGCAACACACTCATTCTTATGCATCAGTTCATATTCAATATGTTGTCCTTGTTACTATATTTTTATATATTCATATATTTTATATATTTATTTATTTATTAATATGAAAGTTCCAAATCTGCAAAAAACACCAGAGCCACCATTAAAGTGTCAGCATACTTGTAAGTACCCTCTTAGTCTGACTCCTGGACTCCAGGTAAAAGCATGTTATATTGCATCTAAGATTAATGGGCCATATCCTTGGCTGACATATATCAGCATAGCTCCATTGAACTCAGCAGAGCTATGCCAGTTGACATTAGCTGGGGATCTGGTCCAACATGTAATTGAAATCATAAAAATTTCAATCATGAGTGAACCTTTATTCAGATTATAAATATAGTTGTTCCTGACAAGTTCACTTAAACAGAAGTTATCCCAATGTGAAAGCAGTAAACAATCTGTTGAATTGTCAAGGATGATGCCCTGTGTTGTCACTGTCTTCAGGTATATGTT
Source organism: Pelusios castaneus (assembly GCA_007922175.1). NCBI lineage: Eukaryota > Metazoa > Chordata > Testudines > Pelomedusidae > Pelusios > Pelusios castaneus. The sequence continues at coordinate 17,698,966 of ML685791.1, forward strand.
GTTGACTGTGATGTTATCAAGACAGCCAGGGAGAAATCTAGCTTTTATCTTACATTGAATAAGTCAAAAACAAAAATTCTGAATTGACAGTTCTAGGTTTACTGTATATCTGTAACTCTTCCAAGTTTTCCTATATTAAAGAGCTTCTTCAGTTATTTCAGAACATATGGGATGACGTACTCAGATCCGCAAAGCTCCAAAGGAGTAAAAGTTATATTAACAAGAATGTTGAGCAGCAGTTCTATAATAGCATGTAAATTACTGGATAGCTGCCCATTGAGATGTGCTGAATTAAGAACCCAGGTTTCCAAAAAAATCCTTGATTTCTGAAGGGTGTGATTTGGTAGAATTGCTGATGCCCTCCAAAACTTTATCTTAAAAGTGGGGTGTTTTTAAACAAAATGGCATGATATTAATTTTTCATTTTATAAAATGGCCTTATTCAAGAAGTGTTAAGTACAGAAATCAATTAACTGTTTATTAACAAAATCAAAATAATCACTCATTCCTTCAAGTAAAAGTCTTTTTGAATAAATATCAGCAGATTCATGGGTACTTATCTGGGAGTCTCATGCACATTGCTGAGAGAAAGAAATCCTGACCTGAATAGCAGAAGGCACATCAGTGGAATGGTCCCAGCTTCATAACCAAAACAAGATTGCTTCAGTTTTTGGGAAGGATGGTTCAGGGAAGAACAAAAGATTCCCTTTCGATTGCACTTTGCTGCTGCTTTTAAAAGGGGCAGCATGTTTCACTGGTTGCAACATGCTGTAGACAGCTGCATAAGTGAGCACAAAAGCCCCAAACCTGCAGGAAATTAAGGAAGACACATGCTTAACTTTGTGTGCTGTGAATAGTCTCATTTTAGACACAACAAATCTTGGATCTTTACAGGGGATTAGACTAGGTGGCCCTTGTGGTCTGCTGTGTAGGAGAAAGTAAAAGGTTAAAATAGAAAGACAAGTAGAAGTGCATATGTGCTGGCCCGGGGCCTAACAGAGTAATCCAAAACAGTGGGACCGAACTCAATGTACTTCAGGCCCGAGCTAAAGGTCCTAACAAGAGACAGGTTGTGAAACTCCAACTTCATTAAAACAGCAAAAAACAAGCTAAAATTGCAATAATAAGTATAAAAATCAGAATGTACCTTGAGGAAGGTGGTGTTGGATTGGTCTGACACCAAAGAGATAAGGAAAGATATTTTGTATAGTTTGGCTTGTAAAGGAGAGGTTCGGTCAAACCATGACACCTTGATGATGCCCAGTAATGCGTGGACCAATCAATGCGTGGATCAATCGGTATATAGATCAATCAATGTAAAGTTGGATGAGGGTATAAAAGTAGGAGCCCTGGAGCTCAGACCCCGTGGAGCCAAAAGGGGTGACGGGAAGTCCTACAGTCAGTTGAGCTGTTCCATTGCAGTAAGAGCACGAATGGTGCCAACAGATCTGTTAATATAGATCGTTTGCCATTGTGCTACATTGCAATAAAGCCTACCCTGGCACCTTTGTTTCTACAAAGATCCATGCTCGTGTTGGTTTCTTCGATCGTGAGTGTTGTCTCAGTTTACCTTTTGCACACAGGGTATGCCTAGGCTCCAAATCACTGAGCTAACCGAGTTTTCACCAGAGATTTGAGCCAAAGGTAACCCAGAGTGTTAATCAAAGGAGCACCTCAGCTTGGAATCATCAGGCTAACTCAGTCCCTGCTTAAAGATCCAAGCTAGGCTCTAGATCACTGGGCTAAGAGAGTCCCCACTTATAGATCTGAGCCAGGAGTAATCCTGAGGGAGCATGCCTTCAGAGATTCATGCACGCATTCATGCATGCAGCCAAGCTGATATCGGCGCCGGACACAAAACAACACTAATAAAAACTGATAAAAACACCTCTCGCCCGATGTGCCCGAACCACACTGCTCTTAACACGCCAAACCACATGCTCTAACCCAAGTTTGATGAGAATATGATTGAAGTCATTGGGACTCCACGAGATGCTTTGCTGGATCTGGGCTTAACTGACTGGGGATATTGGAATGTCCCATTAGGGCCGTGGTGTGGTGGCTGGCTCCCCTTACCTCATGCTAATTGTGAGGTAGGATATCCCTGTGCTGGGTCTTTATTACTCTTAGGCCTTATCTGCACTACAGAGTTCTGTCAATGCAAGATATGACAGCATACAGGCACTGCTGTAATTAAAATGCTGGTCCATGTCCTTACTGTGCTCCTTGTGTCAGAGGAGTGCATTTACATTACCAAGTTTTGTATCAACACAGGGAGCAGTGCACTGTGGGTACTTATCCCAACGTGCAACTACTTGCAAGGTGCTTTGGGAAGGATTTGCAGTGACTCAGGGAGCAGGCACAGGATCACATGATGAAGGTTTCCAAATTCCATCATTCTCTGGGCATCCTACTAGAAGGACAGCTGCTTTTCAAACTGCCGTCAGCCGAACTGACATTGCTGAACACAAATAATACATGCCCGCAGAAGTTTGTGTGTGTGACAGGTGTGAGAGAGAGACAGTGTGCGTTGGAGAACAGTGAGTGTGACTGGATGTCAGGGCCGGATTAAGGCAGGGGCTTTAGGGGCTGCAGCCCCTGGCCCCAGCCTAAAGAGGGGGTCCATGGCCCCCCAGAAATCCAGCCCAGCCAGCCTGAGAGGTGAGCTGCTGCTGCTCACCTTCAGCCTGCCTGCCCAGCCCCCACGCTGGCTGATCTGCTCACTAGCAGGAGTACTGTGGCCTCTGGCCTGCTCCCCAAGCCTGTAGCAGCAGCCTGCGCCTTCTTCCCAGCAGCACGGCACCCTGCAGCAACGCTGGCTGTTGCCCCCTCAACTCCTTCTCAGCATTGGCTGGGGCCCTAGAGCCCCTGACCCCACCGTCCAGCACAGTGAGGGCATTGGGGGCCCAGAAGGGTAGGCAACCTCAGGTGCCCCCAGGCCTCGATCCAAACCTGCTGCAAGCTCTCTCATTAAGTTCTTACAGCAGCTAGAAGCAACAAAATCCTCAGGCAGAAGCTGGTGCACAGACAGCTGTTGTCCCAGTGTCCCCCCTTCCCCAGCTCAGCAGAGACCTGTACATCAGTGGGAGGAAAGGGAGACAACCCAACATCAGCCCTCGCCTCCCTCCCTGGCTCAGCACAGCACATGAGGCGTTTCTCCCCTCGCCTTCTCCCTCTCCCCCGAGCTGCCTGTATGCCTGCAGTTTTCCATTGTCCTCCTGCAGCCTTATTTCCCCACAGACCCAAGACAATAATCCATCCCCCTTTCCCCCTCCCATCCCCACTACTGTAGTCCTGGCTGGAGCCAGTGTATTGCGGGGAGCCCAGCATGGTCAGCTAGTCAGTAGCTGTGTGTGAACTCTCCAGGCGGAGCCATTTCAAAACTTCCTGTGTAACTGGAATTCAGGGCGGTGCAGCAGAGTTCGAAACAGTGAGCAGAGAACTCAGGGTGGGCATTGTAAGGTACCTCTGGAATCCAGTTTCAGCCACACAGCATCTACACTGAGGCTTCGTTGCTCTAATTTTGCTGCAGAAAGCTCTATGCCTTTTATCGAGATGGTTTTATTTTGTTGCCAAAGCCGGGGAGTTTCGTTGGAGTCGAGGGGGTTGTATTGTGTACTCCACCACTGTTTTGTGGTCAAAAGCTAGCTTTTGTTGCCAAAATTCTGTAGTATAGAGTAGCCGTTAAACAAGGTCACCAGCCACACTGTTTTGTTCAAAGTTTAGGAGAAAGCAGCAGACTAAGTTTAGCTTATTTGTAAGCAAGAGGAGAGAGATGATATCACCAGCAATGAAAAACAGCGACTACATAGCCACATTTGGGTAACAGTTTAGATTTACTTTAGATAAATTGTACATGACACCACTCTAAATCCAGAATTCCAGTGATATGAATATGAATTTACTTAGTGCTTGTAAACATCTCTATACAACATTAGTGCCATTTGAAGCTGGAAAACATTTTGAAGATATACTTGACAGTAAGCTACACCTGAACATAGGTTATACCATAACATAGAGCTATAATAATTGACTTTGCTGTAATTGGAGACTGGTTATTGAATATACAACATTGTGGTGATTTTTAGATATAATCCCTGTTTTCTTCCTTCAGACACCTCCAAGAAAATCTCTTAAAGATACAATTTGGATTTTCTAGTTCATTGTACCATAGGATTTCTTTGTGTGTTCTGCAATTAATTGTGACGCTTTTTTAACATGTGTTCTAATTAATATTTATATTATTCTAAATTGTTTTAACTTGCCATAGTTTGCATTGATTGTACATGTTTTGAGTCTGCCCAGACACATTCTAATCACTTACATACTGAATGTCTATGGCAGTATTTCAGACTGCAAACTTAATTTCACTCTTAAAAAACCCTACATTCATACAAAAGTCCCCACATTACATTTACTACAGAAAAATTATAAATCATAGTCAAAGAGTACACTATTTTTAATGTTTTTTTACGTGACAGTTTAAAGGACACTTGCCAATTATAAATAGGGCAAATCCCAAAGTTCTTGCTCAGAATTTGTTCAAACTATTCTCCATTGTTTATGTTGAGGGTTTACTTTTTTCATTTCTTTCAACTTGGACAAAGGCATTTCATTTTGTTTTTAGTCAGTTTCAGGTTCTTCTCAAACAACAGTGCTTCCACGCTTGAGTTTTAAACACAATGAGGGTTGTCCATTTTCATTATTTAAAGGAAGAAGAAGAATTTCCATTGCCAATGCTAAAAATAATATCTGACAAAGTGCATTGGAACCCATGAAATCTTATGCCTGAAGAAATTTATTAGATTTTAGGTGCCAGAGGACTCTCATTGTTAAAAATAACATTTCCTTTCCATTTAAGTTTTTATAATATTAATTTTTCAAAACCTAAATTCTGAGATACATTTGATTTGGCACTATCTCTTTAAATCAAGAAACTTTGGTCCCAATTCAGCAAAGGATAGTCCATGGGGCTGTCTCATGCCTCAAGATAAGCATGATGAAGTACCTTGTGGAAATAGACCCTCATTTATTATAGTTTTATAGATACATTTCAATGACATTGCATCCAAAAAATATTCTTAATGACACAACGTCATATTCTGAAATGTTCATCGTGACATTTCCAAAAGGGCATGATTTTTGGAATTCAGATATACAAAGAACATTTAAGAATCTTAATATCCTGTATTTGCAGTACCCTAAAAATCCCCAATTGAATACAGGATTCCTGTCCTTGCCACTGATTAGAATCTTAATTCAAAATAAACGTGGACAATTCCCACACTGATTACCAGTCTTGTCACTCAATCTTGTATTTCATAGTGTAGATCAAAAAGAGACGGAATTCGTATCTCATTAATTTATAGCATAAAAAAGCATTACTCGGTATGGTCCAACAGAGCTTTGCAAATTGTTGTCTTAAAAGTATTGCTTGCTTTTGGATCAGATATCTGTTTTCAGTTTGCTTAGAAGACAGATACCTCATTTAAATTTACTGCACCGAAGACAAAGTTGTGAGACATTTTCGTGATTATGCTGGCTGCACATTTCTGCCTATCTGCTGAGAGAAAATGTACATAAATTTGCTGTAATTAATCCAAGCTTGAGAGACAATGCATTCTTTCATTCAGTAAGAGACCATTTATGCACCTTGTTGCATCAGGTTATCCGAAAAGGTTGCGGATGTGAAACATGCTGTGATATAGGTTAATGCGAGGCATCCAATTATTCATCAGACTTTTATTCTGATTTAGATTTTTAAGTATCACTAACCTGTCTGCTTACAAGATATGTGTCAAGGAGCACAGCATGCAAATAAACTCCCTCACCTGTCCTCCAATCACCTAGGCTTGCAAAGTCTGTGTCAAATTGCGTTCCTCCCTCTTACCCCCCCATCTTCTAGTCTGTTGCCAAATCAAAGTATGTTTTTCTTCTATAATCTCCATAATATCTGTTTTTTCTTTTCTATTCCTGTGGCTAAAACTCTTGTCTATGCTTAGGTTATCTCTTGCCTTGATTACTGTAACCTCTTTTTCTCTAATCTGTCTTCTGCTTAGTTTACTCTTCCTTCAACCCACCCAAAAATGATATTGAGAAAATGTATATTCCCCATCATTCATTCAGCCATGTCACTTGTCTTTTAAAATCAGTTCACTGACTTCCTTCTCCCTTTTGCATTAGTTTCAAGTTTGAGTTGCATCTACCAGTCTCTGCCTGTGTTTCTTCTCTCACCTTTACACCTTTGTTCTCTTTGGTAAGGTTTACTGGTAACTGCACCCTTTAAATTCTTCTACCATAGTAGTTTTCATGTTTTCTTCGAAGTCATTCCTACATCTGGAACTTCTTCCACCTACTGATGTTTCAAACATTATCCCTATCATGAAAATTCTGATTTAAAATACACTTCTTCCTCAGTCTTATCAATATTAATTCATCAGACAAAATCTTGTTATTGAATTAAAAACAAGAGAAATTCCTGGCACTTAAGGACACTGTCAGTCTTTACATCATCCAGAGTTTTATCTGTTTGAATTGCCTTTGACTTTTTAGTCAGTTATGGCCATGTAATTCTAAATGATTTGTTCAATGTCACACACACTGTTGGCACTTCATATGTAATTAAATAAGATTTGCAAGAACAAGGCCTCATCTGGGAAAGAGACTAAGCCATTGTGACTTTATGTGCATTGCAGAATTGGGGCCCAAACTGCTGTTACGTAAGCAAAATTTATGCAAAACTTAATTTGAGGTCTTTTAATTTTGTTACCAAAATTTTATATTTTTCAAGCAGATCCATATATCTATTTGTGCAATACTTACCTTTTTAATCGAATTCGTTTTTAATCTCTAGTTAAATAAAAATTTGCCTGAAATTCAGATTTGCTGTTGCTTTCTGTTATCCCATTTTCTTTTTACATTGAATTCATTAAATCATGTGCTTATTAATTCTCATAAACATTTTGCCTAAGAATTGAGTTGCAAATTCTACATAAACTTTAAAATTGTGTTCACTGTTACATAGTAGCTTGTATGTTTATCTTTCTCATATTTTGATTTTGAGTCTCTTTTGGTACTTCTCTTAAAAAGTGAACTGAAAATATTTTATCTGCAAAGATCTGAATTCATTTTATTTTAGCTATAGACGATATCTACTCCTCACTAACATCTATATGTGCTGTTTTAGCTGTTAGCATGTATTTTTATAATGCTTATTTGAATTTTCATTCTTGAGCAAGTGTCTGATAGTTCCACATAGCTGGGTACATGATACAGTCTATACTTAAGAAAACAAATTCAGGATTCTATTTCTTTAGTCATGCATTGGAATGAGGGACTGAAGAAGCATTGCACAGTGGTGCATGCGGTATAACTCCTATGTAAGGGGAATAAATGTCTCTCTAAAGGAGCCACACATGCTTCAGGCTGGCTGGGGAAGATGATGGACAAGATGGTACAGTCCTGAGGGAATGTCACACGAGCACCATATCCAGGCCCAGGAAGAAGACATCAGACTTGCACATCTGTTGTAGGTATAAAGTTTATTGCATTTTAGAGAATGCTTCATTGAACTTTGAGTAATCCATTTCTTTGCAGTGTTCAATGTCTTTAGTCCCCCAAAAGACAGTTTTGGTGTTAATTTGGATTAAAAGGGTAACAGGTGAGTGAGCAGTGCCCTGGACATGCCCACAGAAAGACCGCGTAAACATCCAGGAACTCCTGGGTTCAGGTCATGCCTGTGTGGCAAGAGTCTGGTTACAATGGGATCAGGAAGGCAGTATAGGTGGGCAGATATTGGGATAAAGTGAAGTGGGGCAGTGACTCAGATCCTGTCATGATTCGGTTCAGCTGATATTCTGCGTACCTGGAGAAATCACCCGTTCACACCTACATACATAGATTCATAGATTTTAAGGTCAGGAGGGACCAATATGATCATCTAGTCTGATCTCCTTCACAGTGCAGGCCACAGAACCTCCCACCTACTCCTGCAATAGACACCTAACCTATGATTGAGTCACTGAAGTCCCCAAATCATTGTTTAAAGGCTTCAGGGTACAGAGAAACCACCAGCAAGTGACCCATGCTCTACTGTATCTTGTATACATAGGCATGATGCTTGGCCAATTACATGTCATGTCCATATATGACATTTTATCTTGCATTTTTCTGTGGATACAGGTATGTTGGTGGATTCTTGGTGAACTGATGGTATCCTAGGACTTCTCCAGACACACACATTTACAGATGTGTGCCTAAATATGGGTCTAACATTGTGAAAGCACTGTATGCCTGGAATTATTTGATTTGGAATATGCCTTTTTGGACTCGAATTCTGTAGTCCAAAAGGAAGTGAATTCAAATTTGTCTTGTCTTCTTCCTAGTTGGTAGATGGACATTTACATAGGATGATCTCAGCTACTGATTTTAGACATTTTGAGTAAGATGCATTCTCGTCTTTGACTTTAACGTCAGAAGGGACCATCATGATCATCTAGTCTGACCTCCTGTACATTGCAGGCCACAGAACCTCCCGATCGTTCTCCTGTATCAGACCCTTAACCTCTGGCTGAGCTAATGAAATCATCACACCATGGTTTAAAGATTTCAAGTTACAGAGAACCCACCATTTACATCAGTTTACACTGCAGGTGATCCTGCTCCATGCTGCAGAGGAATTTGAAAAATCCCCGGGATCTTAGCCAGACTGATCAGGGGGAAATTTCCTTCCCAACCTCAAATATGGTGATCAGTTAGACCCTGAGCATGTGGGCAAGAGCAGACAGACATCTGGAAAAGACTTCTCTGTAGTACCTCAGAGCCCTCTCCATCTAGTGCAGGGGTCGGCAACCCCCGGCATGTGTGACAGAGCCTGTCCCGCTGGCCCCACAAACTGCGCGGCCAGCAGCTGCGGCGCGTGGCTGAGGGCCCTTGCTGGCCCCTCTCCCCCACTGGACGGCAGGAGGGGAGGGGACTGGGTCGCGTTGTGTTGCCCTGGCTGCCCAGAACCGCACCACTGCCAGCAGAGCCAGCAAGAAGGCGGGTTGGCTTGGCCCGGCCAGAGCCGCTGCTGCCGGCAGGCAGCCTCCAGTTCCTGGCCCCGGCTCCCGCTAGCAACGTCGGCTCCCAGTGGGCCGAGCCGTCTTGCCGGCCATGGCCAGGGCCGGCTCTGCCCTTCTGGCAGCGGCGCGGCTCTGGGTGGCAATGCAACGCGACCCACTCCGCTCCGCTCTCCTCCTGCAGTCCAGCAGGGGGTGGGGCCAACAGGGGCCATCAGTGCTGCTCCGCCCCTGTGGACGGGAGCCGGCTGGCTGATGCCGGTCCAGGCCCTGGCCTGCAGGGCACCTGAAGCCTGGCCCCGCCCCTTTTGGGCCCACCCCCGGCACCTGCTGAGGGCGCGGTGGGCGAAGCTGGCACAGGGGCCGGCAAAGGCCCCTGATCTAGTGGCTCATCACTGGATGAGCTATTTGAAATAATAGCTTCTAGCAATCGCCAATGGACTACATACTATTGTCATCAGTGTCTTCACACCATCGTCTCCTTAGCGGATTGCACATATGCCTTTGATCACATTATACCTTTATACATTTCCCCAAGGAATGTGTGAGACTGAACATGTTTTGGGATCTTACGTTGTTATTTCAAGAAATGTGTTTAGTTCACTTTTAAAAGATAATGGTGTTTATTTTGTTCAGCGGTGAAAAGCTCACATGCTGAAATTCTGCTGACTTTAAGCTGGAACCTGCATTATAAATAAAGAGTATCTGATGGCATGGGGTGGTGTAACTGTTTTATTCGCATGTGTTTCTATTAATGATAGTACTTACAAGTGATGAGGCCATGGTGTATGCAGGTCATCCTAAATGAGAGCTAGTAAATCTTTTGTAATCATATTATTGTGGTTTTGGCATATGGTACATTTTACATGAGAAAAAGCCCTATTATCAATATTTTTAGAAACTTTTGATTTTATTTCCTTATCTATCCTATTGTTTCTAGATTTCCTAAGTAGCATACTTCCAAATACAGAGACCTCAGAGGGAAAGAAAAATATAATTGTCATTTGAAGCCCCTCTAAAATTGAACTTTAAAAGGTTTTCTAATAATAACAATACAATTATTGTAAGGTCTGTTATTTTTGGGCCTTCCATAGCTTGAAGTCAGTCCAGTGTGCCTCATTGACATCTGGAAAATCTAGGCTTTCTTATGAAAGAAAATACTTCAGTTACAGATATTAAACCTTAAACCTATCACTTGCCTAGGGGTTAATATTGCTCATCCTGAGTATTATGTTTTCCATATACAAAGAAGAAAACATGCACTTTAATCTTAGGTGACTTTTATCTTAGATTAAGGAAAATATTAAAGAAAGAAAATAAAGATATGAAATCTGCATGCTCTCTCCCTCTGTTTTTTTCCCTTCAGTCTGCTTGCAACCCTGTTCCTTTGAAGACAGGTGGGTTTCCTGCATTTAAAGGTGCACTGATGAGAAACAAAATAATAGAAATATAGAAATGTAAAGCTGGAAAGGACCCGGAGAGGTCATCACTATCACTCACATTCCTCTTTGTAACAGCTCTTGAAAATATCAGGTTCCCGTTCAATCATCTTCTTTTTTTTCAAAGCTAAGCATGCCCAATTATTTTAACCTTTCCTCATAAATCATTTATTCTAAACCTTTTATCATTTTTGTTGCTCTCCTCTGAACTCTCTCCGGTTTGTACACATCTTTCTCAAAGTGCATTTGCCAGAACTGGACACAGTATTGTAGCTGAGGCCTCTCCATTGTTGAGTAGTACAGGACAATTGCCTCCTGTGTCTTACTTATAACGCTCCTGTTAATACACTCGAGAATATTAGCAGTTTTCACAGCTGTATCATATTGTTGGCCAACAATATTGTGGTTCACAATAACCTTCCCAGCAAATCTTCCCAGTTATTCCTTATTTTGTAGCTGTGAATTTGAATTTTCCTTCCAAAGTGAAGTATTTTGCATTTGTCTTTATTGAATTTCATCTTGCTGTTTTCAGATCAGTTCTCCCATTTGTCGAGATCTGTTTGAATTCTAAATCTGGCATCCAAAGTGTTCACTGTCCCTTTCAGCGTGGTTGTATGCAAATTTTATCAGCATCACAATGTCATATACTTCAGTGAAGGTGAGGCTAGTATATTTTGAGGGTAGAATTTCAAATTGGGGGAAGAAAGAATGTTTCTTGGAGATTGTCAAATATTTTTTAAAATAACTTCTCTTTGAAGCTCTTTGGGACGTTAGTACAAGACCAAATGAGATGGATGTACTAGTGGGTTTCTTTCACTTTTGGCTGAAGCATCAGGTACCAGTCTCTGTCTAATACAGGGTAGTGACTTAGAGAGATCATTGGTTTGGTTCAGCAGAACAGTTGTGTTCCTTGGTGCAGGTGAGACATCTTTTGGTGCATGGCAAAGACTAATTTTCATGTGGCTTTTGAAATCATATATGGAGTCACGCATGCTGTGATTTTCTATGAACCTAGTCAAATACACAGCCACTCATATTTTTTCACTATCATACATATTAATACATCTTGAAAACCCCTGTGTGCAGTAACTTCTATTTATAGTCTCTTCCATAGTATGTATTACTATAGCATGTGAACCCTTGCAAATTATCTTCATAACAACCTTATGAGAGAGCAAAGTAGTGTCCCCATGTTGCAGATGGAGAACTGAAGCTCAAAAAGATTCTATCAGTTGTCTGAGGAGACAGGGGAGTATCTGGTAAAGGCAGGAATGCAATTCAGAACTCCGGAGTTCCAGTATAAGACCAACAGAGATGGGTAAATAGAGGAAAATATAAGTTAAGGGCTCAATCTTGCTCCTCATTTAAGTCAATAGAAAGGTCAAGGGGAGCAGGATCAGATTCCTAAGTAACTTCAGTTGTTGAACTAACGCCAGGAACCTGATTTTTTGGACTTTGTTTTGCATCAGCCCCTTTATGCTATACTAGTGGGGTTAAAGGGGAAGAATTATCCCTCAAGAATACCTCGGGCATAAGAGGACTCCCTATAGGGTGAAAACCTCACAGAACAGTCCTGTTAACATCTTCCCACAGCCCCTGGGGGGGAGGTTTGTGAGCTTCCTTTTCATCTGTTCTTGGCCACAGCAGACCATATGTTCGAGTAGCCTAGGATAGCCTAGCCTAGCCTCTTACTGCCCTTCTCCCAGCTGGCCAGCCTTAGAATCCAGGGAACGTAAAGGTGGGTTCATGCTGCCTTTGCACACCCCTCGTCTGTTCCTGCACTGAACACAGAATCCCCCTTCCTCCATCCACAAATAAATTTAAACAAACTTGCTCAGCAAGCAGGATTTATTCTCAAAGTCTCCAAGCTCTAATTTATTACTGCCAAAATCATAAGCATTTAAATTATCTGTGGAACATTTTAGGGTTGAAAGCTTTTTCCCCCTGTTACCTACTCTGTACTTGTTATAAATGACAAACCCCTATTATTCTATTGAAAAAGTCATAATTTAAATTACTCTTCACACACTGTGATGCTTTTCTGCATTGTTCCTAATGAAGGTTTGGTCTGCGAGATAATATGGCTGGTTTCTAGCTGCTTTGTATGTATGACAGCTCGAGAAGAAGCAATTCATTTACATAGAAAGTGCTTTCCCATAAGTGAACCAAAGCATGTCCACAGCCATATATAGAAATGTGTTGATGGATTGATAACATTTTGCCAGTGGTAATCTGAAAAAAAATATGTTCTTAAACATAGATTATTAGGAATAATAACAAGCATTTTTTCAGATGGAAGGGACTTCCTTTTGTTTCTTAATAACTATCCTGTTTTCTCCACAAGACAGACAAGGTTACTTTCAACACCTGGCTGGGTAAAAATGAAAGCTCTATAGCCAGGACAGATATAAAAAGAGATGATATTTTTCGCTAACATGCAGTTGTGACAATGCACAAACAGAAGCACAGATTGTAATATCCCTAGCCCATTGAGCAGCATTTGACATGACAAGATGTACCCTTTACTTCACTGTGACTATGTTTGGAAGAAGATGTTACACAATATCAGTAGGAGTTTTAACACTGGCAGGCCAAATGCCAGGTCTTGCAGGTGTTAGCTAAGAATGGACAAACTCATAGATGGAAACTATTCTGTATGTTAATTTGGTTCAGAATAGGTAGTAGCCTTATAAAAATGTATTTCGTGTTTAGACTGTAAAATGATTTAATAAGCATTTTAATAAGTTGGTGTATGCATTAATCTCACTTGTAGTGTCTGTATCCTAGGCTAGATGAAAATATATACATTTTGCTTTATAACTTTGAAAGTGTTTTCTTTGAACTTGTGAATCCAGTTCCCTCACCCATCCAGCAGGATCATTAACATTTATGTGGGCCATTATAAGATAAAAACTTTGTTAATTACCTCATTCACTCATGGAGGAGTACCTGTAGAAGGCTTTGTCCTATCACTTTGAATCCTGGAGAAGAAAAATGAAAATAGTTGACATGAAGATTTTTCATCTCGCTGCTGTCTGAATTTTGACTAGGCTACAGAGACCAAACTGAAGGCAGAGATTCCCAGGGGATGCCTCCTGATCCACCCTAAAAGACATATTGAATTGATCAAACACTACAATTCTCTCACTCTTAGGATTTAGATGATAACTCATTTATGTGTATATGTTTTCTTGCTTTAACCTGTTAATAACTGTCTTCTGTCTTTTTCCTAGTTAATAAACCTTTAGATAGTAATTATTACAGGATTGGCTACAGGCATTGTCTTTGGTGTAAGATCTAGGGTACCAATTGATCTGGCTAAGTGCCTGATCTCTTGGGAATAGAAGCAACCTGAGCATGATGTCTTTCTTTCTTTCTTTCTTTCTTTCTTTCTTTCTTTCTTTCTTTGTGTGTAAGTGATCATTTATCACCAAGTTCAGTTTGTCTGAGTGGCGAGATAGACTGAGAAATCTAAGGGGACCCCTTCTGACTCCATGATAAAGCTTAATAGGGAGCCAGAGCTATGTCTACACTGGCAAGTTAGTTTGAATTAAGGAGGCTTAATTCAAACTAACTAAAGCCATGGCTACACTAGGCTTTAGTTAGTTTGAATTAAGGGTTTCCTTAATTCAAACTAATAAGTTCGAATAGGGCTTCAGAAGTAAGGCTTTAATTTGAACTAACTGGTTCGAATTAACTAATGTGGCCATGTTAATTTGAACTAATTTCTTAGTTCGAACTAACAGGCCATTGAAATGAATGGGGATCGCTAATTCGAACTAAGCAAGTGCATGAATGGCACTTGCTTAGTTCGAACTAACTTTTTTTAGTTTGAATTAAGCTAATTCGAACTAACTAAAATTAGTTTGAATTAGTTAGTTCGAACTAATGAATTCGAACTAATTTTAGCAAGTGTAGACATAGCCCAGGAGTTCACATTTGTTGCTAGCTGGTGAATCTAATTATAGAACAAACTATCAGTCTGAGGTATTATAGAACACACCATCAGTCTGATGTGTCCAACATGTTTTTGGTAGTCTCCCTTGAACCACTGCAGACAGTGTGATGGGAATATCTGAAGCTGGACTGTATAGTAATAATAATAATAATTTAATAATACTCAAGACTTGCATAATGCATTTTTCAGGCCACTTTCATTTCTTCACTTGTCATCTCCGTTTTCCTGTTTACTCAGGGTTGGAGGTGTCAATGATTTTTCACCACTCCTTTCAGTCCATGGCACATGTTCATAGTCTTGGAGTTCCAGTTGTTTTCTCTTTAAACTTCTCTTGACAGTCTTTCTTTCAGTCTTTCATTCACTTCATTGTCATTGACAAAGCTTAAGAAAGCCTTCCTTTACTTTTTGGCAGATCTCTTCCTTTCTTCATCCTCTGCTCCTTTACATAATTACCAACACAATTTCTTGCTCAATTTCATCTTCCTACCTGTCTTCTCAGGTTACAGTCAGTTTTTAGCTATTAATACCTTGTGTTGTTCCGCCACATATTCACTTGGTACTACCTTTACAACTTTCACCATTTTCATATGTTCTCTTCTTACCAAATATAGTCTGCCTGGGCTTTACTTTTTCCCATATAGTATGTCACCATGCAGGATTCTCTTATTTCAAACCACACATCTACCACTTAAAACCCATTAAACAAACACCACACAACTCCCTATCTCCTGATGCATTTCTTTGACCCAAACTGCATTTGCTTACCACTCCTTTGATTGGGTTCCCTTTACCAATGTGGCAGTTTAAATCACCATCCACCACTAACAATGTGCTACTCTCAACCATAACCACCAAATCTGCCCACCCGTTTCTAAAGATCTACTTCTCTTCCATAGAACTACCTTGTTGCAGAGTATATGTTGACATCACACATACCTACCATACTGCTATCTGTTTGTCTCCTCTTCCCTTTACTGTCATGACATACTCAGAAATCTCTGAGGTCACAGTGATAGCTATCCCATTCATTTTCTCTTTTCCTTCAGACCAAATAATTTTAAATCCATTTTTCAAGCTTTTACTTTTGTCCCCGCACCACCTATTTTCTTGCAGGCATGATATCTGGATTTTACTTCTAGCTCTTGCCTCCACCACTTTTCTGACCTACCCAAAAGAGAACCTAAATTCCAGGTAGGAATTCCCAGAGAATCTGAATTCCTGATAGAACTTCTCAGGTGTTTATCACTTGTCACTTTTGCCTTGCAAACAGTGTGTTGTTTACATGGCAGCATGTTTTAAATGACTCAGGTACAAAGAAGCATGGTATACAGAAAACCTAGGAGCGAAGCAAGCTACTGGTGCTGCCATACTTGGCTGACCCCTTGGTGGTTTGCTTTCAGGATTTACCGTCTCCTAGATTAGCTGCTATCCAAAGCTTCTGAGAATGCCATACCCTAAATGCTCCTGTGCCTACCACACACGTGGTTCCCAAAACTTTATTTTCCATTCATTGAGAATACACTCTTTACCAGGTATAGGTTACAATTGGGATTTTCCCTTCATTGGAGTTGTAGCCATGATGGCATTATTCAAAGTCATCTGGTACTTTTAGGGACCAGTTTATAAACATTAATTTATTAATTCATGGCACTGTGAGGGTAATAAATAAATAGTCTCATTGTCACATGAACAGTGGACAGCTAAAATTTGCCACCTCTGTAAAAGTGGCTTGGTTTTTCGGTGATCCTTGTAGTCAATGGAGCTTGGAACCTCTGACTTACCTGACTAATCACAAATAAGAGGGTTCAGATTTTGAATATTAAATACCTACACTGAACTATTAAAGATTTACTAATAAAATCCATTAAAAAGGCAGAAAAATCTACTAAGGAAACAAGAGGAAATTGTGATTTGCTTATAGGAAAAGAGGCTCAAGTGGACATGAATACCATGCTAAGCAAGAGTATGTAAATGCTTACCACAGTTTTATGATCAATTGTTTCTGGGTCAGCTACTGGGCCATCCTGCATGCCCATGCAATGGGAGTAAGAATGTCTCTATATCACAATCTGTTTCCTAAACTGCTCTTGGGCTAATGTACCAACATGCTGCCCTTACCCAGGGCTCATTGTAAATCCGCAGTTGAGCTCTTTGCCAGTGTTTCTAATGGGAAAGTGAATAAGAATCACTCAACTTTAAATACAACAAAAGTACTTCTGTTGTCCAAGAATCAAAAGCAAAAATGTCCGCAGAGGTATTAGGGCTCATAGTTGGTAGAACGTGTGTATTAGCTACCTAATATTTGGCCTATAGAATACCCATTTACAGTATCCTATAGTCAACCATGCCTTTCAAGGCAAATTTGCTACATAGGCACAAGGAAATACTTATTTTTGACATTTTAGTGACAATTCCAAAAAGTTTTCATTGGACTTTAATTCATTTGTTACCATAGGTAAGTGTCAGATGCTGTAAACAGATATTTCTCAGAATGGAGGTAGGAAAAAAAAGAGCATGCTTCATTTTCTTACCCCTGCTGATGCTGACCAGGGAGTAAATGCGAAAGCAGCTGATGATGTCAAAGCAGCTTTGGTACATTCTCAGAGAGTGAAACTCCCTTTGACATTAATAGGAGCAAGGCTGGGATCAGAAAGTCCCAAAGGACAGACTAATGATTAAATGTAATATATCCCAAATTCTCTTCCAAAACCATATGAATTATAATGGTTTAGGATGTTGCAATGCATTAAGTCAATTCTATGTGCAGTTCTAGAAGATCAAAAGGAGATCTCACAAAGAAAGTAAAGTTGTAAAGAGAAATTAGGTTTTTGCCATGATTTAAGTGGTGGGAAGGCCATACACAAATATAAAGAAGTATAGAAAGATGAAGAAAATAAGGATTCATTATTACATTACATTGCTAGGAGAGCCATTGGTTTGTTCATCATCCTTCCTTCAGGCCTGCACAGGGTTTGCATCAGGTCCTACCTGCTGCTCTGCCATGCAAGGGTATTTATGTATACACTATGCACCATCGACCTTGTCTCTGCACTCACCCTGCATAATTCAGCATGGCTATGTTAGGAGCTATCTAGGGCTGGTCTAGGGGATTCTTCAGAGATCCATGTTCCTGAATGTATCTCCAGTGGTTACACTATGCTGTGCAATTGGCCTGGATGAGCTGAAGTTGCTATTTGAGTTCATATGCTGAAATAGCAGAAAAGAGGTGGGTAGAGGCTGTTTATGTGGTTGTGAAGGAGTGGACTGTATTTCCCCAATAACTCTGCATTCCAACTACCTGAGGTTCAGTACTTTGGTTTTATGTGGGTGAAGTTCACCGTTACTATCCAGCAGAAAACGAGTTAAAACCCTTTATTGTGAATTATTACAGAATCATGCAAATCTGTTATATCTAAAATGTATTAATTGATTGAGCTGTGAGCTGAAGCCTTTTGAAATAAAGGGGAATCTTTTCCATGCTTTCAGTGTACTTTGGATTAGATCTTGTTCAACCACTTGATGGACTGAAGCCCTAAATCACTAGCGTATAGGTAGTAAATCTTGCAGAGGTAATATTTAACATTGCCACAAAATGTCTTTATGGGTAAATATTAATTGAGGAACTGATCCTAAATCCATTGATCCCCCCTATTGGTGCTCCGAGAGGGGCATCACACTGAGAGTTGCAGAAACTAGAATGGATTTGTCCTTTAAAACCATAAATACCTTAGAATCTACCTGCCAAACTTCTCCCCTCTCCATGCCATTCTGCCATAATTGTGATCAACAGAGGATTTTATGGGCTAGAGTCCCATTAGTATAAGAGAGAGGAAGCAGCTGGCACGTTGTTTTTCCATTATTGTCCTTTGGAATTTGCTTCTCTATATTAGGGCATATAAGTCCAGGTTGATTGGCCTTTGGGGTATGCAACATGGTGCATCATTTCTTACCAGCCCCTGAAGAAGTGAGTGTAGCTGTGTAGAATTCATTTTTGTTGTGTGACCAATGGATGTGATCTTAGGGTAACTTGAAGGGACTATTTATTTACACATATTTTTAAAAGCTTGCCTGGGAACCCTGGAGCGTGGAGGATGTTTTCCATTGTAGAGTAGGAAGAATCTGAATAAATAAGTGAAATAAACTCATAGTGTCTGCAGGTGAGAAAGTCTAGCAGAATGTCTATATGGAGCAGATTAGACAACTTGCAGACCACCTCTGTCTATGGCAGATGGAGCTAAAAAGGAAGATCCTCTTTAGCTGATTTCCCTCTGCCCCTTCTACTCTTCTAGTTTGAGGTCCTGCAGCAATAAGGCTGGTAGAATGAGTACTCGGTGACTTTGCTACTTGAGCAAAACATTCTGGATTCTACTCACAATGGAATCTTAATGGCCTCAACATAACATGTATTCTCATCTTCCTTATATGGGAGCCAGTGTAACTAAGCGGACACCGTTTTTTAAATTATCAGGTTTCTGCTGAGCCAAAAGCAATGAAAGCTCTGACTAAATCAGGCTGAAGGTGAACAGCCTGTGCATCTGAGACAGTCTATTTGCATGCTTGATGTATGAGGAAAGAAGAAAAGCAGGGAGACAAGTGTAGTAAAGAGGCTGAATCAGAAACATGCTATTTACACAACTTCAGCCCATATTGCTGCTGGTTCTGCTTAGAGGAAGACTCCCTTGAACCATATAATTACCAGAAAGAAAACCCCTTACATTAAAAGAACTTTGATATTGCAAAGTCAAACACTCAAAAGTTAGGAAATGTCAGAATTAAGGTTGCCTATAAAACCTTAATTTGGCTCCCTTGTTGCATGCATTATAATACTGTCTTTAATTGCATGATAACACACTATTTTTCCATAGGACTCATGCCTCATTCAGTGCATAGGATACAGTGGGAATGACTGAGTTGTACAGTGGGATAACACTGGTGAAAGCAGATGTGGTGCTCTGTGTCTGCTATAACTGTACTATTTTGAATTTAAAATTGTTCCACTTTTATCCAGCATCCTCATTCAAGCTTCCATTGGAGTTGCACTGACCTCTGAACATCTATCCCACAATCCCTGGCACAGCTTCTGGAAGCATCCCTGAGATTTCCAAAGACTGGGATATTAGGTATTAGTTGAATTGTAAGAGAAGAGGACTTTCTTGTAATACTTTCAGAAATGCCCACAACTTCCTGGGGAACTACGAGACCCTTTGACCAAACACCATTTCCAATAATGGGAGAGGAGGACTTTTTACATCATTGGGACTATTCAATCAATAATTTCCATCTACACTAGCACTGCAATAGTAAAAAATTACATGAAGCAAGACAATATGGGGTTACACTAGCTCAAAGCAAGTCTAATCTGAATCCAAATATTATGTGTGTCTAGGGGAACATTGTTTTTTGTGGATGTGTGGTGTGCTATAGGTGTGCTGGGGGAACCCCATAGTTATTAATATGCTAATTTATCTCAGGTAAACAAAGCCACTGAAGCATTTAGTCCTTAGGAAAAAAAGTTGCATGGAATATGCATCTTGTGCACTGCTGTGAATATTCTCTTTGAAATCGTAAACTTCTGCAGCACATGGCTGGAACTCTCTCTGCATCACAATCACATCTCTATTAAATATTCCATCAGCAAAAAGACCTGTGCTTTCCATGAGCATTCTGGAAATTAGTAGTTTCTAACAGGTCTTTAGATAATAAAAACTGTGAATTAAACAAAGCATTAAAGCATTTGAAACCCACAGTCAAGAGAGGTAAAACATCAAGTTGAAATAGAAAGGAACTGTCCAAACAAGATCTTCAGTCTTTTGTCTTGTCACTTTGGATTTCTTGTCTGACTTGCTTATAATTGGAAAGAAGTACCAGGGGCAGAACCACAGCTGATGTAAATTGTCATAGGACCACTGACTTCTTATGACAAT
The DNA here is from genome assembly GCA_007922175.1 of Pelusios castaneus. NCBI lineage: Eukaryota > Metazoa > Chordata > Testudines > Pelomedusidae > Pelusios > Pelusios castaneus. The sequence continues at coordinate 17,719,346 of ML685791.1, forward strand.
TTATACTAGCTGAGAATCTGCCCTAAGATATGTATCCAATTTCAGTCTTTTCTTCTTTCCTAAATCACAGAGTAATTCTTTTAAAGGTAAGGAACTTTCCTGTTTCTCTTCATTCTTTATTGGAACAGATACTCAATGGAGGACTTTCAAACAACAGGAAGATATCTACAGATGGAATGCAAGTTTAGAAGCTATTGTATGCTCTTCAAATGATGGGTGGCTGACCTTTTTCTTAATTTTAAACATCTTCCTGAATGCAGGGTCTAAGTATGGCTGCTGTGTATGAGTGCCCAAAGGAGATTGAACAGAGAGCCCTTCCTCCATCTCATTATATCTGCACAAGAAGCAGAGTGTTCAATTAAAAACATCTGAATGTCCAATTTAGAAAATGTCAAAACAAAATCTTGTCCAGGAATTTTAGGGACAGACCCACAATTGGAGTAAATCAGATGAGGATTTGGCCCTAATTAGAGTGCCCATGTAATCTAATTTCTAGCTCCATTTCAGTGCGTGCCCACATATTTCTATTACTTTTAAAATAACATATTTTATATAGCTATTTTAATGGAAAAATATGAACTGTATGATGCATAAATTGTAATCCAGCAATATTCAAACAACTCTATGACATTTATGAATGAAATAAAACTCCCTGATGCACCAGATTAGGGGCTACTCCAATACCCAGGGGACACATTTCATCATGCACCCAGTTCTGTATTGCATTCTGTATTTTAATGAAATACAAGAAAACAGGAACTGCCTATGTTGTCTTAACTGCATTCTGGCAGAACTGAAGTTAGCATCATTCTTTAAGTTTTCTGTTCACGAGTTCAGTTCCTGGGCTTCATGCTTTAGGCAGAATTTATATTTACCAACATTTCTATGGTGATAATTTCAGTGTTGCATATGAAATACATAAAAATGCAAAACAAATTAAGATGGATTGAAGACAGACAAAGTGAATGAGAGTCATGTGGTAGAAGCAATGCATGCTTGAAGTTTTTTAGTCTTCTTGGCATGTGAGCTTCACATGAGTAATTTAATTAGCTCATGTTTTTTAGCGACTTGACCATCAAGGCAAAAAGAATGAAGGAACATGTCATAGCTTTCAAAATAGAAAATCATTCCTTGTATTTTACTTGGCAGGTCATATCAAAACAGAATCAGGGGGACAGTCAAAACTATGCCATTTATCTTACTGAAGAGTTCTTTAGCATAGTACTATGATCAACATAATGATATATTTTAATAACCATAGGTAATTAATCATTTTTTAAAAATTGGAACAAGCTTACTACCATGCTATAGTATATCACTTCTTTATGTTTTGCCACTTCTCAGAAGTAGACTTGAACATCACTCACTGATCTCTCCTGAAAAAAGTCTGAATCCAATTTATTAAAACAGGATGAATATAACCTTTAACGTCTCTACTGAGATACTATTGTTAATTAAATCAAAGGCCTTTCCCTAGTCAGTGCTAACACTTCTGGCCTCGCATCCATTCTCCAAACCTATTGCGACATTGATGGATAAATGCAATTAAAGTCTGGGCATTAGAGAAGTTATGGAGAGAGCTGAATTGATCTTTACCTATCTACCTTTAAAAATTGCAATAAATATTTCAAAATGAAGCCTTCATAAATTATGCTGAAGATACATGTTTGTAAGATTGGACGGAAGTTCAATACAATTACTATAAGTGAGTTTACTTTTCATTAGGAAACAGTATTCCCCACCCCCCTCTAATTATCAGTTATAGAATATGCAAATAGATTAAAAACTGAATGAAACTAGGGCAAAAACCACTTCTGCTTCCTCCTCAGAAAGCAAAGGAAAAAAATCCCAGCTGGTATTCCTTATTTCTTTTGCTATTTGTCATTTTCAAGTAATTAACATTTTTACATGGCATGAACTGTGTCTAAATGTATACAGTAATTGCTCTTAGAATTCACTTAGTTCTAATGCAGAACTCTAGGACATGCTCAAACTGCTGAGCCCAGGATGAGAGAAGTCTGATGTGGGACTAAGCTGCCATTGTAACATTCTCTGGAGAAACAGCCATGTTTTTCAGTGAGAATGTTTTCAGGAGAATGCTGTTTAAGACATCCAGTGAGGTTAGTCCTTGGTGTTTGAACCAAGCTTGACTTGAATGCTGGAGGTCCTGTTAGACCTGTCCCACCTCCATAATTCAAAAGGAAACAGATTTTGATGCTTCAATTTTTTGTTAATTCAATCACAAAGTTCATAAGTGGCACTCCGAGTTGGTATCCTGACATTATAGGACCGATAAACAGCACTTTGAAAACTTGTCCCCAAATGATTATATCCTTTTTTCCAACAACAGTTTGTTTAACATTTAAATACAAGGGAGTATGCTACCGTTTACCACCTGTCTACTTTTAAAAGTGTCTGTTGCAGCTGTCTCCCTGCTGCATTTATTTTCCCTTTGTTTTGTTGTTTTGTGTGGCCACCCCTCCCGGGCTACTAAGGGCCATTGCCCAGCCCAGGGAGGCGGCCTTTAGCTCCTTGGCTTAGACCCTGGCTCAGTGTAGGGTGGACAATGCCCAGGAGTGCAAGACTTAAATGGCCTGTTGAGCTTAAGGGCATGAGTCATGTGGCTCAGAAATTTGCCCAGACATGTCCTGTGCTTACCTGCAGTTTTCCCTGCCCTCTCTCCTCCCCTGTTGCAGAGGGAGCCAATAGCCAATCAGAGTTACTGGCGGGAAGCTGCCTGAGTTTGCTTTTAAAACCAGACATTTTTGAATCAGACATCAGAGAGGTTCCTGCTTTGCCACCTGGTCTGATCAGCTAGGGGTCTTTGGGGGGCCCTTTCTCCGCTCTCATTTAATTTTTGAGTGTACTCCCCGTTTTTAAACTCCCCACGAACACCGAATTTTTCCTGTGAGATCTCCTGACTATTGAAAACAAACCGAGCCTCCTCTGCATCCTCTGATGCTGCTGCTGTTCCTGCTTCTATTCCTGCTGCTGTCCTGGGAATTGGTAAGGCTCCCCTCTTGCAAACTCTTCCTGTCCTAGCTGCTGGCCTTGCTTCCCCGGCAGACAGACTCAAGTTAATTCCTTGGTCTGTGCTTGAAACTGTTTCTAACTCTGTGGCTCCCTTGCTGCTAAGAAAAGCCTGTGCCGCTGCTAAGCTCTGCCTCTGTATGCTCTGTCCTGGGGCTCCCTGCTTTCAGCTGTTTCCACTGCTGCAGCCACCATCCCCTGACTCCCCCAGGAGCTGTGCCCTGAGCTCACACCACTTTGCCTCTGGGACTGCTCCCCCTGGTCAATAGGACCGGTGTAGTATAAGGCGTGCCATTAGGTTTAGTTTCATTAGTTTGTTTAGGCTTAGTTTTGTTAAGTTGCATTTTATTAGCTTGTATAAGTTGTAGTCCTGTTAGAATTGAATTTTGAGTCTGTGTTTAGCGGTAGTTAAGTGGGATACTTGTTTGCCATTACCTGTTATATTGTGTGGCCATAGTTAAGTAGATTAAAGATAACTGTTTTACTGTATTGCTTCTCTCCTTTTGTTTTTCCTTCTTTCTGTTGTTCATTATTAGCTTAAGTTGTATAGTTGCTGTTAAATTGTTAAATAAGTGCCTCTGTGTCTTCATCTCTCCCCGAACAGCCCAAGTCCTCCGCTGCTGTTTCCCCCTCTCCCTGGACTTCCCAAGCTCCTTGCTGCCTTTCTTCTTTGATTCACCTCACCCCCACCCCTGTTCCTTAACCCAGCCTCTAAGTACACTCTTACAGACTGCCTCTTGCTGCATCCCTTGCAGCTGTACCCTTCCCTCTTCCTCTGCCACTGATTACTCACCCCACCCCCATCCTTGTTCCTTAACCCAGCCTCTAGGTACACCCTTACAGACTGCCTGCCACTGCAGTCCTACAAACCAAGTTATTGATTCTCATCTGTACTATTACACTTGTGTAAATTCACTAATCACCCTTATTGTGCAATTTACTGCCATTTGTATCTCATTCATATTCGTAAAACCCCGTTGGTTACCATTGCCTTTACTGTACCTCTACACCTATACCACCGTGACATATTGGGTTTTTTTGTAGAATCGCTAGCCACCAATTGTGACTCGCTGTGACACCTCTTCATTTTCACACTGCTCAATAAGAGAAACCCCCTCCCCCATCGCCTACTGTGACAAACCCCATACACCCCATTACTGCCTACTGTGACAAACCCCACACACTCCATTGTTAAATTTTACTGTTTTACATTTTTCAATAAAGATAGATTTGTACCCCACTGGTGCGGTAATTGTCCCCCAAGATCCTCTACCTGATGGCAGGGACAAAAAGAATATCAAGGTATGGGTGTGTGTGTCTGTAATAGTAATAGATCTTCCTTGACAGAGACTTCAGCTGGTAGGAAGGAACAGAAGCAACCAAAACACGGACTTTTGGAGGAGTAGGAGTAAGATGGGGCCCAGCTGAAGCAACCCCTCCTCCCATCACCTCCTTGGACCTGGAACTGTGCATGACAGAGTCCACCCTACCTAGGGGCAGTAGAGCCCTAGTCCTGCCATGTCCTTACCTCTTTCAATATGCCATTGTGGGCAAACTGCAAATAAAGCCATCCAGAGACTTCAGCTGGTGCTAATAAAGCAACCAAGACATGGATATCTGGACATACAGTTTTGACTATTCTTTCCCTTCCCATTCCCTCTTCCTAATAACCTCTACTCTTCCGTTCCACGCCACACTTGCCTGTTTTTCTTCTCTGCCATGCCCCCTTTTCTCCATTTCCTTCGCTTTTCTTTCCATTTAGTTGATCTACTCCTAACTTCCCTCCACAAAAACGAAATGAAACAAAAACCCAACACCTCCCCACCCAAAGCCTAAATATGGATCTAACATGCTATTTGCTGTCATATTGTTCACTCTGCTTGTGTTTTCTATCCCTTCCTCTACCCCATTTCTGTCATATCTATTTAGATTGTAAGCTCTTCAGAGCAAGGACAATACACTACCGTATTTATACAGTGCCTAGCACAGTGGTGCTCTGTTCTTGGTTGGCCCTTAGGCACTACTGAAATCCACATGAATAGTGACTTGAATCCTTTTCTCATTTGCTTTAGTCTTTCATCCAAATTCAGAGTGAGTTAGTCATGCAATGACTAGTCTGGCCATTGGTGTTCAGAAAGATCTGGAAAAGGAAGGGAGAACAGAAATTAAAATTAAACATTTTTAAGCTACATTTAAAAATAGATATTTTTAGAAATGGAAAATAATTCAATTAACTTGTCACCACATGGGATACCTTTATTGCAATGAAATTGCTGCCAAATTATTAATTGCTTAAATTACAAAAAATATAAATTATAAAAGAAAAAAGTTATTTCCATAGAGTAACTTTTTATTCAAGATGGTCAGAAAAGGCAGCTTAAATGTTAACATTTCCCCCCAACCCCATTAATTGTACTCTTTCTAAAAATTGAAACTTTAAATGGTGCTGCATAAGGGGTAATGTGATATATTAATATTTCTTTACCCTGAAGGTTTGGGTGACATGATATTTTTAATCTACTGGTTTCATCTGATGGGATGGGAGTGTAATGGAGACTTATATGCCTAACACTTCTTGGTAAAATTAAACTAATATGTGTGAATCTTCATGTTATATTTGGAAGGATGATCTAATAGGGCATTACTCTTGGACGCAGGAGATGTGGGTTCAATTTCCAATGCAGTTGAAGACTTCCTGTGTGACCTTGAGGAAGTCATGTGCCTTGGTTCCCCATCTGTAAAATGGGGCTCCCTATTTCACAGTGGTTTTGTGAGGCTAAATATTCATGAATGATTGTGAGCTGTTCAAAATACTATGGAGCAGATTAAGTATGTATATAGCTAGACACTGAAATCAGATGAGTGGAAGAGTAATCCATATGGCAATTGTGCTCATATCCCTGCCAGAAGGCTCTGATATACCTAATGATCACATGTTTAAAGATGATGATGGGCAGTCAGAAGGATATCTGATCCAAGTTTAAGGTGTATATCAACCCAGACTCATCTGTCTGTAGACTGTTTGATTTAATTGTCTGAGCAAAATAAGTGTGCATGAGAGACTAATGTCAATGCCAAACATAAAGATAAAGCTAGTCTTTTTTTGAGTAGATAGATTTGGGATACCTGGGTGAGGGAAGAAAATAAAATTTCCCTGCCAAATCAAATATATTAATAGATTTTAAGGGACCATTATGACTATCTAGTCATTTAGACTAGTTCTTTAAAATATCTTTTACATTGGGTTCAAAAGATTCTGGGAGGGCTTTTCAACACACTAGCTCTAAATAGCCACACTAGCTCTAAATAGCCACACTAGCTCTGCGCTGTCACTTTCTGAAAAAGGAAGGCGATTACTTTTTTCACACTCCTTTTAAAAACAAAAAAATGTATGAACAGACACATAAACCACTGTGAACAGTATAGACTGTCTGAACCATCAGCTAAATACTACTTTATTAAACAAATAGTTATAGGGTTCTGTTCAGTTGTGTTGGAGTTGGTAGCCTGTGATTTAGAGGAAGTCACCCTAGGTGATCAGGTGGTCCCCTCTGGCCTTAAACTAAATAACTCCAGGAGTCTCTTAAAGTGCAGTTAGGCACTGTATCTTTTTCTCTCATTGGGCACTGTCTTTAAAAAGTCAGCTATGGAGAGTGGGTACTGGATAATCAAAGTTCCAAAGAGTCCATAGACATTACTCTTAGTCAGTGACCTCTGGAGTGTGGTGTGACTTGACATGAAGTCGTCAGCAGTTTCTTTTTCTTTGGCTTCTGGAAGGTGCGATAATAAGGGTTTTTTTGTTTGTTTGTTTTTTGGTGGGTTTTGGGGTTTTTTTGTTTTGGGTTTTTTTTATTCCAGTACCACTCTGGGGAGTCCACAGGGTCTGCCCTGAGATTTTATCTACTCCTCCAATCCCCTGGCAACCTCGTGACATTTAAACCCCTCCATTGCCATTGCCAAACTACTGGGTTGTAATCCTTAATAGGAAATCTACACATAGACTTTATGTTTCCTGCTCCAGTCACACGGATCCAATCCAAGTCACACCACCACTATGTTGGGTGGCTCTGAGACCCCTTCTGCTTGGTTCCCCAGGAATTCAGTTCAACTCTGGTCTCATCACTCAGGTTCCTTTATTTGGCATACAGCAAAGCTACACTGAGTTAATCAGCTTAGAAGTAGGAGCAGGCACGGGTTATACAATGCATCCAAAATCATATAGCAAACCTCCTATTTTATATACATTTACACATTATATTGCATTCACTATATATTGCATTATGTGTTTTCGAGTTGGTTTAGTCATTTTGTAGAAACCAATTCCTGCACAGCATGCGCTATCCATGCACTATCCGTCCACGACTTTTTACCTCGTCTTCCTTTCCTGGTGTATTTTATCCATTGTTCCCATGTCCATTGTAAATGATTCCCTAGGTGTTCCTCCTTATTTTAGCTAGTATAGGCAGTCTGTTTCCAGTCAGCTGATCCATTTATTTCCCCAATTCTGTTTCCCACAGCATGCGGTCACACCATCTCCAATTATTCATGTCAAGCCAGGCCTGTATCTATGAACAAAAGAATGGCATTTTTATTGGACACACCTCTGTGGGCTGTTCCCCTTGCTGGAATTCTAACCGTCCTGGGTCTGGAGTAGATGAGTTCACAGAGATTTCCACAGAAATATGAATAATAGATAACTGAGAACCAAATTCACACAAGTCTCATTTAGAAATATTGTTTGCTAGGTAGCAATTTGTCTGATGCTTTCAGCTCTAAGAGAGTGACCAGAGCTTTGTAGAGCGTTTCTGCCTCAAAACAGATTACACAGCACTTAGCTATTCTTTTAGAACCAAAAAAGTCAGACAAATTGCCGTCTCACAAAGAGTTACAAAATCTCTGACATGTTTATATGCCCATCTAGTGTCTAGAGATTCTTTGTTCAATTTGTACACATGGCTATTCTGTTCCTTTTAACAAGCACATATTATAGGATACTATTGTAACATTCTGTATCTCCAAGTAACACTCTGGAAACCCCATATTCACCACCATCGTATGATTATGATATGTTTTGTACAAAATATGCCTTGTTAGGTATATTTTAAAAGTCTTGATCAGTTGAACCTTAATACCCTCTTGGGCTTTTAAATTCTGTCATTGTATATGAAGTTTTGCTATTTGTGTTACTGAAATACGTTGTGAGGTTGGAAGACGGCCTTCCAGTAGGGACAAAGGAACAGCTGTCACTGGCTGACAGGCATTAATGGCCCATCAACTAGAATCAGTTGTCCTAGAGATGAAGAAATTGTGACTTTATTAATGAGCTTGCACTGTCCAAGGAAGTCTTGACCAATATAAGAGAGATTATTTCTGGGATGCAAGGCTGGATTGTGTGGTGATTGGCTGGTGTCCCTCTCTGGGTGATTCAGAAGTGGCTCAGGGAGCATTCATGTAATTTAGCTGTGTGTATGGTTCCATATGCTTATGGATGAGTGATCACAGCACCTGGAGGATTCTTGCTGCTGTTGCAAGCCATAGCATTGTGAGAGATAACCCCAGCTGGAGCGGTAGGGGAGCACAGTGGTCCCACAATTCCAGATTGTACTTCAGGAGTCTTATCACAACTACTCAGTTGGAGACTGTTTTTGAAAGAGACCTGCTCTTAGATTGCAAGGGTCACAGCTTTTGGACGGATGATTACAGATTGATCAATTTATTAGACTCTTTCTATAGTACTGGAAATTTGGATTGCTTTGATTCTCCCTTATGCTTTTACACAAAGGTTTCTTTTCTGGTGATATGAATTTCCACAAGACCATATATTCGTGCGTTTGCTGATGTTGGCTAATTTGTCTTGGTCACTCCTTTTTGCCCCTTTAGCTCTGTTCCAACATCTGTCTCTTCAATTTGGACTAGAAACTGAATTTTGTCTTATTGTTATATTTAAACCACTATATGTCTTTGCAGCACATAAAGGGCATAAGTTGATTGTGCCATTTTGCCATCCATTTGGCAAATGGAAAATCACTTTCAGAATCCTCAAAATGGTAATGTTTTTCCATCAAAAATATTCAGAAGCAAAGAAGTGCCAGAAAAAAAGCTAATAGAAGCCTAAAGTATGATTCAGATTTTTGGTATTGTTTGTGGTCAGCCCAGCTATATCTGTCAAAATCCAGATATTATTTCTGTATGATATACAGTCCTAAACTAATGAGCCCAGCCACTAAGAGAGCCCTTACCTTTAGCTCATATTTAGCAGTCTGGTTCTTTCCCCCTTATCTTTACTTAACCATCTTATTTCTCCTGCTTGCTTTCTTCTGTAAGAATCTTTCAGTTTCCCATCTATATTAATTCACTACTATAACAAGACTGACAAAAACTGTAATAAATTAGGGCCAGAATTTGATACCCTTTATTATGAATACTCGTACCTTACTCAGTGACTGGCCTTATGGAGCCATACTAATCAGTCTGAATATATGTAACAGGATCTGGCTATGTATAAATAAAAAGGGGGAATGTTGAAGTCATTGAGAACATTACTTTGTTTACCATCAGGTTTTGCCAAGTGCTCCACACCCATAAAATAACAAACTTCATTAATGACATGCTATATGGAACAGTTTTGCATGGTTATCCAACATAACCTCTTTTTTTCCCCCTTACAAACAGCTCCATTGGTAGAGTTTAATGAACAATACTGTCTTACACAAGAGAAAAGAAACTGTATGTATACAGGAAACTTCTTTTCCTTATTCTGAAGAGACAGTAACTCTCAGAAGACAATTGTTTGATGGAATTTCAGTTTTGTTTTTAACTTGCTATTTTTAAAAGGGAAATGGAAAATATATAGTGAGATGGATTCATTTAGTATTGCTACAGAGAAGTCTGTTCTTTTTGTGTAATCATTTCTTTGTGCCTTTTAAAGTAAAATACAAAAATAACTCTAGTCACTGTTTTGACAAAAGGGAAAGATGATAAAATAAGCAAGAGAGAGAGAAATTCAGGAACAGTTATAGAAGGGAAAGTGAAATAAGGCCCCAATTCTACATTCAGATATGTGCAGGTAGGCTCTTGGGTGCTTGAAAATCCTCACTGATTTTAACGGGGCTCCATCAGGTGACAGGTCATTGCAGAAATGGGCCTCTTGAGTCTAGTCCCCTATCCATTAGGACTATGCGAAATAGCATCATTTATAAAGTGAGAACCAAGCCTTTCACTTGTACTGTATGAAAAGCTATTTTAAAAAATGGATTATAAATAAATTGTGGATGCTATATAATCCAAGGCCCTGATGGTGTAAGGAGTTCTGGGTGGGATGGTTCTTGCATCTGCAATGGAGCCTGGCTGATTACTATGCCACGGTTAATCTTAACTTTGGACATATTCGTACAAGTCAGCATAACACCATCAGTATAAAATCAAGCAGCCTTATGGCCCCGATGCAGCAAAACACATGAGCACCTGCCTACTTTTAAGCACATGATAGTCACATCATGCCATATTTAATGTTAGGCTTGTGCTTTAGTGAATCAAGGCCTGAGCCCGTTTGCATCAGAAATTCAGGATTGGGCTCTGAGCAGCTAATGAACCAGGGAGAATATGCAGCAAGGCCTTGTAGCCAGAAAACATGAAAATCAAATTTTGGACTACATAAAATTCTTAAGCAATCAAAAGAGTGAAACTGATTATTAGTGATACTTCATATAGCCATTGTATTGTAAAGAGGATTAGGGAATGAATAAAAGATAAATGCTCCTTGTTAAAAAAAAAAAAAAAAAAGATTTACATGAAATTTGAAACCTATTACCATATGAAAGTTATCCGTGCACATACTCCATCCCAAATGTGCTTGAAGCATGATTGTCTAAAGAACTTAAAAATACATGATCACACTGAAGAAAAAGCATTTATAATTTAAATTAACATAATCAGTACTTGTACCAGTAAGTATTCAATTTTGCTTTTAAGTGTTTTAATTATTAAATAGAAAGAAGTGTATATGAGAGACAAGTTTCCATAGAAACAGTAGTTACAAATAAGATTCTACAGTGCATTAAGGTTAAAAAGAAAACAGTAAATGCCTATTACTGATTAGGTATTTTTATATGTAATAATTTTTAAAGAAAAAAAGTAGGAGATTTTTCTCTGCAAGTGAACCCATTTTATTATTGATCTGATTTTACTTTCTGTTTCTAATAATTGCTCTCTGTGTCTGGTCTCTTTAATATCATAAATTTTTGCACCAACTATAAAATGAAACTAACAGATTCAGCCCCAACTATTTTAAATTTTAAATAAATAGGATGTTGTGGAAGAAGTCCCAGTACAATCAATGGAAGTTCCAAACATGTTGTTTGAACAGGACTGTGCATAACTTGCTCATAATTTGTTTAGTTTGAGATTCAAATGAACAATTGCAAGCTAATATACAGAAAGGGCGAAGGCATCTTCCCAATGAAAAGGGTAGAATACCTCTGGTTTCCAATCGCCTAGCTTTTCCAGGAAAAAATCTTAAACATATAATAGATCCTAAGAAATGTTCTTGGGGTGGAGCTCTGAATCACAGTAGTCATTGGATTTCTCAGCAGTTCAAGATAACGTATGTTTGGTTTTTTAATTGTTGTTTTTTTTCCTCCTCCACCTTAAAATAGAGTAATTATTGAAACAATATACGTAAAAAAAGATCTGAAGTTCAGAAGCCAGTTCCTTCCACTTCCACAATAAGCATGTGCTGAATAGAGCAGGTCAAGCTCTTCATTGCAAATAGTTGTCATAGGATTTGATCCTTCTTTCAGTCTATGAATTATCCATGATCTGTTAATGATTTTTATAAATGTTTGTTTTATGTAGTTCAGCAAATACTCTTCTAATCACATTTGGGCTTATGGATTTTGAGAGTACTCTGAGTAGTCATTTTCAAAATTTGTTATTCTAATGGATTACCTACATCATGTGACATGGTTTTGAATCCCTCATTGGATGTCCTAATACATGTAAATAATAACAGTGTCTGACAAATTCATTGGATCTTTGTAGCTCTCAAGGCAGTGATGAGGAGAGAGGGAGGGAGAGAGTGAGGTAATGTAGGAGGAGATGAAAAACCCTAAAGAATTTTAGGACATTTAAAATCCTTTCCAGTCTTTTTGCACCAGAAAGAACATCACAGTTAGCTAAATAAGAGGAGTGTGTATTTAAAAATATTTAATTTTCTGCCTTACAAAGTAACATAGACAGTGCTTTTTTTCTGGCGGAACGCACCGGAACGGCGTTCCGGCACCTCCCGACAGCGTCGGCCTCCCGGCACGGGGCCAGGATCAGGCTCCGTTGCCGGGGTCTGTCTGCCCTGCCGGGGCCGCGTTCGGTCCCCGCCGGTGCTCCCTCCCAGCTGTGCAGGCTGCGGCCGGGCTGGGGAGATTTAAATCTCCCGCCCTGAGCATGCGCAGATACAGCGTGCTCAGGGCGGGAGCGGCCTGGCCGACAAGCAGCTCTGCCGGCCGTCACTGTAGTTCCCAGCCTCCGGCCAGGTAAGGGGGCGCTGGAGGGAGGCCTGGAGAGGGGTGGGGGTGGGGGTGGGGACAAGGAGACGGACCGGGTTAGAGGGGAGGGGGTGGGGACAAGGAGGGACCCCCGCGCAGGCCGGCAGCCCCCACCGCCCCCTCCAGACCCCCAGGGCTGCTTCCTTTCTCTTTTTTCTCTTCCTCTTCCTTTCCTTCCTTTCCTTTTTTCCCCCTCTTCTTTGTCTTCCTCTCCCCTGCCTTCCTTCCTCTTCCCTGCCTTCCTTTCTCT
>ML685791.1:17732174-17752179 GCA_007922175.1 Pelusios castaneus
CTCTCCCCTGCCTTCCTTCCTCTTCCCTGCCTTCCTTTCTCTTCTTTCTTCCTTTCCTTCCTTTCCTTTTTTCTTTTTCTCTTCTTTGTCTTCCTTCCTTCCTGCTCTTTCTGTCTTTGCTTCCTTCCTTTCTTTCTTTTTTTCTTTTTCTCCTCCTTCCTTCTCTTTTTTCTTTCTCTCCCTTCTTTTTTAAAACTTTTTAAAAATTAATTTTAAATAAAAACCTTTCTTAAAATTAGATTTCAATTCCAAATTCATTCCAATTAAATTAATTAAACACAATTAATTAATTAATTCTATTTACAATCACTTTATCTTCAATTAATGCCTATAATTTCTGTCTTGTGAGTTTTCCCCAAAAATTTATTCTGAAAAAGTTTTTCACACGGCTTGAAAATTTTGCACACAAGCCACCAAACCTAGAGGGAACATTGGCTACTAGTTGCGTACACAACAGCAGGCCAGCAGGCTAACATCGGTCAGTCCCACATTCTGGGCCTGGCCGGAGCCCACAGCACCAACAAAAAGTGTGTGGATGCATTACTGCCTGCCACCCAGTACCCAGAAACACAGGCCAGCAGCAGACGTGATAGCTACACATTCACGTTTTTTCTAATTATAATACGGCCCCCCAACAGTCTGAGGGACCATGAACTGGCCCCCTATTTAAAAAGTTTGAGGACCCCTGCTGTAAGACCTCACAGGTTGTCTTTCAGTATATTAGCGGCCTGCATAGTTAATAAAACTTAACAGTTTTCACCTTGTATTTTTATTTCTTTGATATATTCAAAAATTTACTGTTTACTGCACTATTTTCAGTGTTATTTCTTTATGACACGACGGACATCAATAGGAGTTCCAGTACCTTTTTTTTTAGAAAAAAAGCACTGAACATAGATATAAATTAGATTTAATGGCTGTTGAGCAGAGTTTCATTTAGTTTTCAATAGTCCCATTAATACCATATCATTCGTGTACCAGACCACTTCCTCCCTGAATCTGCTTGTAGTGTGTTGGCCCCCATTTCTTTCTCACTATCACTGGAAAAGCTGATTTTTTTCTCCGATCAAATTATGAAACATATATAACAAATTAGTTCATAAATAATATCCAACATTGCCATCCCCAAGAATTCAAAAGTCAAAAACCAGCTCTCCCAAAATCATTTGAGTTACTTAAAAAAGACTGTGTTGGGTTTTTTTTAATTGCCTTTTGATTTTTAATCCATTAGGCTGCACTTGGAACATATTTTCAAGTTTTTGTTCATTACCAGGAGAACGAGAGGCTTTTTTGCTTTTTTAAATGAAAACTGAATCTGATGGGGGCAGCTCTCTGCTCCTGTCTGCATGTATAAATGGCTTTGACATCTCTGGCTTGTAACTACCACTATTAGCTTTCTCTTTTATCAAGTACCACCCTTTTATAATCTCATGCAGCAATTCTATTTAAATACAATCATAAAAGACGGAGGAGATCTCTCCATGCAGAGATCTCCCTTTACCCTGGCCTGAACAGCCAGCATGCACCTACTCTTTCTTTCTCTCTCTCTCTACTGTTAATGGGCTAATTAGCCCATCTGCAGTTAGCCCCTCTACAGTTAATGGACTAATTACCCAGGTTGGCCTAGTAATAAGCCACTTCTTCCCTCAAAGAGGCCCTCTCCTGGCAAGCTAATTGGATTTTCAGTGACCAGAGTGTTGGTGCATCTGATAGTTTCCAGCTCTTTCACACCGAGACTTTCAAAGATTCATGTAAGTCCAGGAGTTGGGAGTTTGAGGAAAACTCCATTTATTGCGAGAGTTGGCAAAGTGAATCACTTCCTCCCCTCACCTAACTATTCACCTACTTTGAATTTCAAATGAGATAGATAACCTAAATATTTCACTTAATAGACTATGGCTCTATGGTGCATGGAAAGCACAGAATAGCTGAAGTCCACAAATCTTCCCTGTCTCTCACCTATATCCATCCTGTCACTTACCAGTCCACCCTGACAATATTCTCTTATGTAGTGGTAGTCCCAGTGGGGGGGGGAGGGGGGGGTTGTCATTTCCACCAGGTTTAATGCTCCCTTGCACCTTAGTGGAATAACATATTATCTATTTGGAGTAATGGGATGAAGAAAGATGGAGACCAACTAAAGTGGTTGCTGTATACAGTACAAACAATCTGAGTTCTATTTAAAATTCTTTTTAAAAAATCACCTCACATAAAAACAGGTAATACCAGTTTAAGTAGGAGTCATTCCTTATAAAATATAGATTTTGATGGAAAGATCTTTCCTGAACAGAGACCTGACATCTCAACTTTATATAACTATGACTTGCCACCAGCTTTTGGCTTCCATCTGTAGTCCTCTCCACTTTTCTATTTAATTTCCCATAGCTTATGTATGTATGAAAGTTTCAACATACTCATCCCTGTGTGCAAAGAGTGTTCACTTCCTCCATGGAGCATAACTTATTTCCGCAGTTCCCTATATACCAATGTGCAGAGGGCAGTTAGGGAAACAATCCAATGCACCAAAATTGACCCTTGTGATACTAACTAGTGTAGCTCCATTTTCACTTCATGTATAGGTACTGAATATGTAGGTGAAGAAAAGTTACATTAAAAAAATAGCCCTGTTTAAAAAACTGTTGTTTACGTATTTTTAAAAGTTAGAAGAAGGCGGCTTTTCACAGTGAGGAAATATTAGCCCCTTTGCAAAGAATATCTTACTGAAATTTAGTTCAGGTTAATAAAGTTGACTTTTGTGCAGAGTCTGATTCTAAAAAACAGTGTCTTATATACAAAAATCAACTGCAGAGGAGACACGTTAAGATAATCTTTGTAAGGTTAACTCCAAGATGGTGGCACATCTCTAAATCCTTGTGTGAGATGTTTGCTTTAGTAACAGAATGTTAGACTGTTATAGCAAGAGCATCATGAAATGACTTCATGAGTGGAACTGAGTGACATTAAAATGACAGTTTGGGAACAGCCACATTAGGTTTTGAAAGAAAGGAAAGTGGTTTTGCTGGGACGAGAGTGTGTGTGAGGATTTGTGATTCTAAAATTGCCACACGTATGAAGCACTAAAAATTCCAGCCTTCTGCTCGCCGTCACAGAAGAAAGAGGACACCAACTTTATGCTTTATGAAAAACAGGAAAGCGCACACACACACAAACAAGTATAACAAACAAGGAGCCCTGTGGCACTTTAAAGACTAACAAATTTGTTGCATGAGCTTTCATGGGTAAAATCTCACTCCATCGGATGCATTAAATGTAAACTACAATATGTAAGGAAATACATAAATGCAGGGAATATAGAAAACAAGTATGTTGCCATTTTTCCATGAAGCTGCAATACTGCATTTCTACCACCTTGTGGAGCTTGATGAAGCTATAAATCAGTAGCACTCAGAGTCTCAGGTCTATTCACCTGATTCTAAGATGGCTGGTTTCAGCAGCGAATAAGTATTACCAGCCTTTCTTGGAGCCAGAGGAAGACTCAAAGCAACAGGGAAACCCCAAACTAAAGGTAGAGAGCCTCCACATCTGAATGTAGGGGAACAGCTTTTGCAAATTGCACCCTGGATTTTGTATTTTTTTTTGTCACTTTTCTGGGCTCTTTTATGCTTCAGGGAAGGGATTTGATGGAATGGAATGCTGTTACAGTGTAATCCTTTGGTGACCCTCTTCTTAGTGTTCCTTCTTTCTCGGAGGCTGATTGCTCCATCACGCACAGACTTAGTGTAGCCCCTGTGATTAAAATGAGTGAATTTTTTGCTGCTGTTTCTCCCAATGAATTGGATACACTCATCCGTTTCCTATTCCTCCCACCTAAAGAGTAAACTGTCTTCTCAGTGCAACTCAGTAGTCTTGAACTCCAACCCATGATCTTGCTTAACCAACTTCTCTGTGTTTATGGAAATTTCAACCCTTGTATAACTTGATCCTGCAAAACATATTGTCACTTGCAGTGATTAATTGTGAATTTAGTGGCAATATTCATGGTGGGCAGCACTATGTGGTCTAATAATATATGCAAGAATGGGTACTAACTTAGTATACTCTGCTTATTGATGATTTAGTCCAAAGGAATGATTTTAAACTAATACCTTAATAATGTGTTTCTGTTTTCTTCTCTTATTTTTCATGGGCACTGCTACAAACATATCTAATGGTGGAGTTGATTCTGGGAGGGGGGGGGGGGTGCAGAGCACCTATGCTGAAGTTAGTGTGGATTGAGAGTGCTGAGCACCTACCAAGATGTTGAAGTACTCTGTACTCTACAGTACTTTACAATCTGCATGTGAAGCAAACCAGACTTTTCAAATAAAAACAAGTGGTGTTAAGTTCAGCCTTGCTTAGAAACACAGCCAAATGTGTGTGTGTGCCAAATAGAGACAGACAGAATTTACAGGGAAAGGCTCTGGCTCTAACATGGCATTAAAACAAAGGAGAATAAAAAATCATAAAAAGTTATTGACAAGTCCCAAATGAGTAGCCGTGTCAGTCTAGTTCTGCAAAATAAACAAGGAGTCTTGTGGCACTTTTAAAGACAAAACAAACAAACAAACTTTAAAAGTGCCACAAGACTCCTTGCTTGTTTTGCAAAAAGTTATTGAATTCCTTTAAAATATTGATAGGTTTCTGAAAGTGAAGGGCACCTGTACTGAACACTTATTCTCAGTAGCAGTAACCTGAAACTACCACCTTCTGTCACTGCTAGTTTTCAGAGTCCTTTCCCTTTACTTTCTTGTTCCCTTTGATATGTTCAATGCCTGTGGCTACTCACAGGGTGGTTTAGTAGCTGTAGAGTCCCCTGAAGCTTCTGATCTATTTTTTAGGAAATGGCATTTATTTCTCTGAATGGTACCCTGCTGGGGTGTGTTTTCAAACCTCTTGGATGGCTGCTGGCTATTATCTAGACCTGTCCTGTTGGCTTGGTGGAGAATCAGATCGGTAATAGCTGTGCTTCAACTCCCTTTTGATTTACCTGCCATTTTTAGGGTTATGCTTTCTTGTACAGAACAATAAAACCTGGTTATAATGTTACTCAGCAGGTTATAGCCATATGACATTGAATCCGTATTTGAGAAAGGTCAGGAAATCAGCTTGCATGCATTACTGTACTGAATTTTAATGTGATTCTTTGCCAGTTCCAACAGGTTGAATGTTATATAAAATATTTGTTTCATGGTAAAGTGAGGTCACAGAACCAGTGGCGAAAGGAAGAAGGAGTGCTATATCCCTGATTGGTAATAGAGACGTACAAATTCTACAGGATAGTTGATGCTAAAGTAAAGTTGCAGAGCTGGAGGGAAAAAGAAATCAGCTACTGACAGTCATACAGATTCTTTTCAAGCACACCTGCAGGATGGAAGTCTAAAAGTGCAAAAGCTCTGTTTACTTAACTCTCTGGGACAGAATCATCAAATAACGCTTGTGGTTAAAGAGAAAATGGGATTTTAGGACACAGCACAGCACACGAGTCTACTCCTGAAATCATTACTTAGGTAAAACTCCCACTGAGGTTCTGTGTAAAGACTGACTAAGGACTTCAGGTTTTGGGCCTCTGGAGTAGTGATTTTGGCAAATTCCAAAAGGCTAGCTATAGGAAGGGAATTAATTGTGTACTTAATGAACACAAGTGTCTGGACACAAGAGATTTCTGGGAACTTTGCAAATTATGACATTCCTCAGGTCACTGTGAGGGGAAGAAATCACCAGACACCGCTCATTATAAAAACTACAAAATTCTGCAAATGTTACTTGGCAAGGAATGAGTGATTAAACACATTTTCATTTGATTGTTGAATAAGAGCTAGATTGTGCAAGCTTCCTCTCCATTTATGAGCATGCATTTGTGTAAATAGTCCCAAGAATTTCAATAGAACTGTTCACAACATAATCCGGTAGAGTAGCCAGAGAAGAGATGGATTGCACTGATAACCTCTGAACATAAGCCTAGTGTGTGAAGATTTGGGCGCTATAATAATAAGAGTGCAATCCAGATATCTATTGTTCTGATACTCTATCCTAACCTATTTACTATCCTGTTAATTTTTATTACTCACCCCTATATTCTGTAGAATGCAATAAATGATCAGGAGCTTTCCAAACTATAGTGATGGTTCCTCCTGCAAAGAACTTATGCTTACGAGGATCAATGATAGGAAACTACCAGATCTGATGTTGCTAGTGAGAAGAGGCTATAGAGCATGGAGTTAGAGGAAGCACAACCTTCCAAAACTTTTGCAAGAAGTAAGGACCCTAAAAGGAATCTAAATATGAAAGGCTTAGAGAAAATATCTAGGAGGAGTGCTGTCATTGACAAAACAGAGTGAAGATTGTACCTGTCCATGTGGAAATGTGAAAGGCTTCTTGTACAGAACACCAACGTAAGTGGGATATATTTTGTTCTCACTGGTCAATGGCAAATCAGGAATGAAATAATATTTAACACTCAGATAGCACAAATTAAGTTGAATTGCCAAACTGCCGCAAGAGCTTGCTGCATGTATAGCTTTGGAAGGAGGCTTAACTACATGTGTTGGTGGGAGACAGTGAACCTGAATCTCCTCTCTCAGTAGTATGAATCAAGAACTATACTATAGAAATGAATGAAGTTGTTACACTAGTGTAAACAAACAGAGAATTAGATTTAATCTTAAATTGTTACTGCCTTTACACTGTTTATTACCATGATAATCAGGAAGATAGGAATATCCATAATGGGGAATGTACCCAGGCTCCAGTTTTCTTGTCCTCTATTAACCATCATAATGCTATTTATCATTTATATCGCACTTTACATGTTGAAAGCACCTTATCATAATGAATCCTCTTAAGAACCCCATAGGGAGGTGAAGTGACTTGCCAATGGCTGAGCTAGGAATAAAGCTCAGGTCCTTCAAATTTCTAATCTAATCCCATCCTCATTTTGTCTAACTATAGCATGTCAAAAGACCTTCATTAACAGACATGTAAAATTGTAAAATTCATCATTCATAAGTCAGGAAATGCCATATTTATTTTGTATACACATCTTCCCTTCATGGATTGTGATAGTCTGTAGTTACAACATCAGATACTCTTGCACTGCCACCATTACCCTCCTGTCTCATTCAGTGGGCTGGCTGGACAGAGTTGAGTGAAAGAGTAGGTGAGCAATGCTTGTGTTTACATTCCAAGCAAAAAGTTACATTAAAGACCCTAAAGTGATTTGCTTTGCAACCCTGAGGACCTGAAATTAGCAAAGATAAATTACTCCATTTTTGTACGTTTATCACACAATACTAATGTAGCTTCCTCTGTTTGTTAGAATATTATATATTATCTGTATTGTAATGGCGCTAAAAGGCCTCAATCACTCAGTATCAAGTTCCCATTGTATTAGTTGTAGTACAAACACGCAGAAAGACATAATCGTGGCTCTGAAAATCTCAGTTTAGACTGAATCAAGACACAAGTGAGTGTGACAAAGAAAAGGAAGGAAGCAGGAGAAAGGCTGGCCAAAAGTAATGAAGATGAAATTTCTCTGTTACATAGGCAGCTATTGTACAACGTGGTGCTTCCAAATAATCTGAAAGAGTTTTCAAAATAATACATAAATACAAACAGCTTCTCTGACTGCTGCACAACCTGGGCATTGATTTGGACAGACTTGACTGTAGAAGTCAGAACAGAAGTGGGTTAAAAAATAAGCATCAGTGTTTGCCTTGTATTTTAAAAAATCCTTCCTTCCAACATATTTCTAGCTCCAACTTGATCCTGCAAAATGTTCTAGGCTCCTTTCCCCCCTGCCTGATCCTCAACCTACTCCGCTAAATTTTATAATATCTGTGTAGGTTACATTGCTTTTCAGTCTGATTTCAGGAATTTTGACTCTAAATCTCATCTACTTGTAGTTTGGAATATTTCAAACCACCGCAGAACTGCCAGATGCAGAGTGTAGCTGTGTGTAGAATCAAGTAGAGAGGAAACTGCTCTCACCTGAGGAGAACCCATGTCCAGTGTGGGTCCAATAGAGAGAAGAAGAATTGTTACGAGAGGCAAGCAACTGTGTCTGTATTAGGAAATTATGGGAAAGGAAATAGGCAGCAAGTAAAAATCATGTGCCTCCTTTTCAAGATTTGTCTGAAGTTCCAATGAGCCCAGTGTCACGGTGCTCCCGTGTTTCTTTGTTATTTAGAGATGAGACATCCTCACTCTGTGCATCTGAAGCTTGGTATATAACAAAGAAATTAATTGTTGACAGTGGATGGCATCAGTGAATTGAGCACCATTTCAGCTGTGCGTGGTTTGTCCCCTTCGACACTTGCTGTTACATCACCTTCTACACCATTTCTGCACTGAGTGGTTGACTTGCTTTCCAGTTTAAACAAGACCAAAAAGTCAGCCATGTACAAATGAACTCAGACCAAAAAAAAAATAAATCCTTTAAAACCTGAATGTATGCCACATACACAAGCAAGTGCATTTTCTGTATGTAAACTAAAATGCAATTAATTTGTAATGACTGGTTGTTGTCTCTAAAATGCAGCTTATAAAACTCTCCATTTGTTTTCCACACCAAAACTTTCCCCATTTAGTAGGACAGGAAATAATGCATTTCGCAAAAAAGATGCTTGACACTGGATTTATCTTCTTCCAAGGAGAAGCGTGCCTATTTGGGGATTAGTCATTTAAGCTTTGTAAATGCAATTTAAATTGCAAATGTAAAATATCAGAAAGAAACACCTGTAAGTGTTAAATCAGGCAACTACTGATTTTCAACTAAATCAATAATTTGTAACAGAACAATAAATTTGTACCATCAAATCAAAACAAATAGGGACTATCTTCTTATTATCATAAAAGCAATAAAAAGGCTTGCACAGCATTCTTTCCCTAATTTGTCTTTCATTCTGCACCATAAAGATAACAAAGTGAGGCATTCTCATAGAAGGTATTGTTTTACTCTGTATGTTTTTCATCACTGGAGTCTGGAGAGTATTGTTTTTTAATTTGCTGATGGAAACCATCAATTAGAATTAGCATGAGTGTGGTGGGAGGATAATGACAATGGATATGAAGGGAACAGAGAAATATCCAGCATAAATTAATGATGCATTTATTGTGCATCTCATTGACTTCATTGCAAGGCTTATTCTATGAGTAAATAACTTACGGTTGTGTCAAAAACTGGAAGGAGAGGAGTATTTGGTTAGGGAGCTATCTAATTATAGTCACTCATGTTAGAATGAAGGTTTCAACTTCTTTGATAAAATCTGATTAAAAGAACCAATAGTTTTCCAAAATGTCAACATTCTGTGTGGAGTCATAGGCTGTGTGAAGATGTTCTGACACCAATGTCATGCACTAAGTCTGTCTAAAATAAACAAGAGTCTGTTGAAAAAGGTACAGAAATAAACATCAACAAGTGTGAGGGTTCTCAAACAAAGAAAGGAATTGTCTTAACCTTACTAGTCGATCTGCAAGTTCTTAATTTTTTAAAAATCCTTTTTTTGCTGGAATTGGATAAACCTACATTTCTTACATTTCAAAGGATTTCTATTCAGATGTACATGTAGATATTCAGGCTCAAGGCTGAAGCCCAAACTGAGGATTCCCATGAGGTGGGTAGGTCTCAGATCGCAGGCACCAGCCCAAGCCTGAATGTCTCTCAATATTTTTTAGCACCACTGCCTGAGTTTGAATTACCTGCCCCAAGCCAGCTGCAGCCAAGCCATGGGTTTTTTATTCCAGTGTATACATACCCCAAGTTTCTGCTTACCACAACAAGGGGTTCCATCATGCAGCCAGTTACAGCTCCCCAATTTTCTTCCTGGTCATTAGGTTGTCTCTAATCTGGATCAGCTGGCAGTGGTGTTTAAGGGTCATCTGGCAGCTGAGGTTAGCTGGAGCAAAGCATTCTGCACCCATGCTCTAGTCCAGTGGTTTTCAAACTTTTTTCCTTGGGACCCAGTTGAAAAAAATCATTTATGCCTGTGACCCAACAATTACATCGTTGAGCAATGTATTCCAATCTTTTGGCAGCAGCAGCAGGGGGGGGGCCGGGACCCAGTACCAGGTCCCATCCCTAAGTTTGAAAACCACTGCTCTGTGACATCCTTGCCCTTGATGTTCCCCCACGTTGCAGGCTACAGTGGAGAGTGGTGGTGTAAAAGCTGGCTGTACCAGCTGGACTCTCAGGAGACTAGTATACACATATATATTAGGTACTGCAATTTAAGAATTTGGGCTTTGATGCCAAAATATTTTATTTGAACTTCTCGGGGTTCATTTAAAGAATTCTGTTTTCCATTAGTACAGAAGTCTACCAAAATACCAGGAATGTTGACTTTAATTTTGGACAAAATTAGCCTTAAAATAGTCTGTCAGCTGTGGAAAAAGTGTTGACTAATTATGGCTTGTACCTTGTGCAGTGCTTTTATAGCATCTTTCTAAATCCAGTGTAATTTATAATGACATTCTTCATTTCCTGAAAGAAGGGTGAATTTTAAAATATTTAAAATCCAACAACAAAAGAAAAATAATTATATTTTAATAAGTCTGGTGAAATTAAATCAGTCAGATTGAATTAAACCAGTCAGATTAACATGGTGCCCTTTCCCATCTGCTGTACAGTAAGTATATAATTTTTAATTAATGTTTAAAATGCAGTTCACTTGTACGTGATATTTAATTTATAGCTATAAACAAAGTATGTAAGGCAATGGTAATTTGAATGATTTCTCCATGAAAGAATCTGCCTGCGTAAAATTATGGAGGAAAGCAAATACAAATACAAAGAATGCTTTGTTCTATTTGTAATAAAAATAAATATTTCAATATCTTTTTGTTTCACCTTTTGTTAAATTAAAATTTTATACAAGAAAAAAAGCAACTAAATAACTGAGGCAGCAATATTCTTTAAATTAAAACATGCAATATGTAAAGACTGAGCTAACAAGAGAATTTCATATAGGGTTGATAATTTCTGAGCATTACTTTTGAAATCCAAGTGTATGACTGTGATGTCAGAATTCTGACTCAGTCAGTGATGAAGAAAATGACCTCTGCATGGTTGAGAGTAATTTAATCAGGATGTGTAAAATCTGGGTCTGACTTACTTGAAGAAGGTTAAAAAGACTGCTAGCAAAAGCCTCTACTGGAATTTAAATTATTTATTTATTCAAATGTACAACTGCATCTATTTAAAATTCGAGGCCTCTTGGAATAAACGCAGAACACAACTAGTTTAATAAAAAGAAAGCAAGTTTTTAGTGACGGAGACTTTATGGAGTCATCCTCATCTGAAAAATGGCATAAAACCCTCTCTAATTTCACATCTGTTCATTTAGAGAGTAGATAATTCAAGCCTATATTATTTAAAAATATAAAATCTGCAAACATATGTAGTCTTCTCTCCCATCATTATATTTATTGAACAGCATTGACTTGGCAATGACAGGAACATCACTTTTGTCAACTTAGGAGCTCAAAGCCCTTTACAATGTTAAATCCTGTGAATCTTCATAACACTGAGTTCCTACCTGCCAGCACCTCACGGTGCTATGTTCCAGATACGTGAATGGTTTTGCTTGTTTGTGATAAATTGTAAGGTCTTTGCGCTTTGTCTTTGAGCCATGGCTCTTGATCTGTTTGTTCAGTGCTGAGTACATGTTGATTCTTGATAAACAAAAAGAGCCAGGTTTTCAAGAGAGCTGAGCAGCAAACAGATCTACTTGTTTGCC
This sequence comes from Pelusios castaneus, assembly GCA_007922175.1. NCBI lineage: Eukaryota > Metazoa > Chordata > Testudines > Pelomedusidae > Pelusios > Pelusios castaneus. Next base: position 17,743,907 of record ML685791.1, read on the forward strand.
ATCTCTAGCTTCATATTGGTATCTCTGAGTGCCTCTTATACCTTGCTGCTCCATAGTAGTTACTTGCTTTAAGCCACCTTACAGGAACAAAAAGGAATATTAACTCAGGGCTTATACTGTATTCTAACACCCAATAAATTGTAGAATCAAGCTTTGGCATGGAACTTTAAAAACAGTAGCTAACATTTGAGCAACGTAATTCCGTATAGTAAAATATTTTATTTTATGTTTAAAAATAAACTTTTAGACTTTTCAAAAAGTCTAATTAGGCAAAAAATGGCTGGAAAATGTCTCTGGCTTAAACATTTTAAAACTGTGAAATTTGAAAGGAAGTTGATTTTGATAGCAGGCTGTGTAGTATAAAGAGAATAAATGATGAGAACTGTGCTTAAGTGGCAGTGCTTGGGTTTAGTTTCTTTCACAAAATGACAGATAGTGCTTACGTCTTATCTCTCACGAGGGAGGTTGGTGACCAGCCCCTGCTGTCTTTTCACAAATTAGCCACAACCTTGATTAAATGATATGTGGGGCAGATTTTCAAAAGTGCAAAGTGATGGCCATTGTCTTGTGCACAGAGGCTAGATATTTGGTGAACAGGTTTCTGTGATAGAAAAACACATCCACAAGGGAATAAAAAGTGTTTGAAAACTAGACTTCACATTCAGTGGATAGGCAGAAAGGTAAGTGCACAATTGTTTGGACCCATTCAGATTTTCAGAAACCTCCCCATATACTTCAGAGAGCAGTGGAGAATAAGGCAACTAATCCACAGCCATCAGCACTAGGATACATAAGAACAGCTATTTCTTATATAGTGATTTTAGTCAATGCAGCTCAGACTTCTTCCCAATCTTTAACAGATTTATTCTCACAACATCCCTGGAAGGATATTCTGAGTTGTTGGGGTGTCTCATTAGTTCCTGTTGAAGCTGTTCAACTTTGTATAAATAATTAAATATTCATTGGAGCAGGGCCTGGCAATTGTGTCTTCCATCCTTAGGGTGACTAGATATTCCAATTTTATAGGGACAGTACTAATATTCAGGGCTTTTTATTATGCAATTGTTGCCCTCCCAATTTTTCACACTTGACATCTAATTATCCTATCCACCTCTCAGGAAAGAGCCCTAACCTTTGGGCTATGGAGTATTTAGGGAATATGCCTCTGTCCTGTAGTATTTTGTGTAAAATACCTGATTATAGTCATTAGGCCTGAAAGGGAGAGTGTGATTTACTTTATAGGCAGAGGTTAGTACACTTCCTTGAGAGGTGGGAGACCCAAGTTTAACTCCCTGCTCCGAAGACTATTTAAGTATTTATACAAAGTATAAAAACTTCAACAGGAGAGATTGAGCTCCCTTCCCTTAGTAACCCAGAATGGCATATGGCCTGGTGGATAGGACATTCTGTGGGGAGGGGAAAGACCTGGCTTCAAATCCCTGCTGCATAATTGTAATTCAAATCCTGTTTCCCACATAGAAGGTGAGTGTCCTAACTACTAGGCTAAAATTTAAAATTGGGTGGTGCCACTTCTTCTCCTGGCTGTTTTGTGAGAGATCATGTCAGTAATTGCAGTCCTGATAGATACCTGTCACTTGGCTGACATATTGCAATGTAGTGACCACAGAATGCATGACCTAAATTCATTTTTTTAAAAAGTATATAACATTTTGGAGTTAAATAAACAAAGAATTATTGTATGCATGCACCCACCACATGGGCAGCGCATGTTCAGGCTTGTAAACAGTGATTTAATTCACTTGATTGTAGTTTTAAAGGACTGACTTTAAACATTTCTTGTGTTTTTTAAAAGATTCTACCAGGTTGAGAGAGATCCTCTATTCTTAAAATCAAAGAAGCTTTTAAAGTTCAACTGCCGTAACAGCCTGGCTATAGTAACTGATGATACAAACAGAATGCCTTTTATTTATTTTTTAATAAGCTTATCAAAGTATAGTAGTAAATGCTTTACAGAAAAATAGAAGAAATTATCCTTGGCCTTTCACTGTAAAATAAGACGGGATGCAACAAGGAAGATAACAAAGGGGCTACATAGGAGAAGCTGGTGATTATACAATAAGGAGCATTTTGGAGGACAATTTTCTTACTCAAAAAGTGTTACATCCAACCAGAGAATTCTATATTAGTCCACTGGACTCATATTGTCATCTGAACAAATAAAGATTATAGTACTAAAATTAGTGGTTGCCTAGGACCAAGTGATCTTCATTTGGCTATATTTATTATGTAATGAGAGAATAAAGTACAGATCAACAAAAATACTTTCTGCTTTAAAAAAGTCAAATTTGAACATATCTCTGAGCCAGATCAGGGAGGAGAATTTAAAGAGAGAAATATGACTGATAAGTGGGAATTGTGTAAGAACTCTTCTAGATGGCCAAAGAGCCACCATTGAGAAAGAAGTTTACACTTCTGACAAATAAACAAACAAACAAACAAACACAGTCTGGCTCAAAAGGGAAGTGAAAAAAACTATAAAAAAATACTGCTCCCCCAAAAATATAAAAGAAATTCCTAACAATGGTATTTGTTCATTACTATGTGGAAGTGTCATAACTGGCAATAATGTAGAAAAGGCTGAAGTGTTCAATAAATATTTCTGTTCTGTATTTGGGGAAAAGAGTGTACTCTGAGGGGTTATAACACTCGCAGAGGCTCCTGTCTGAATGAAGTTTAGAATGGTTCCAGTGAACCACACCTGTTCATTGTGACAGACAGTCAGATGAACAGGAGTTTCCTATGTGATGCTGTGGCCAAGAGGACTAATGCAATCCTTGGACGTGTAAACAGGATATATCGAGTAGGAGTAGAGGGATTATTTTACTTCTCCATTAAACACAGATGCAATTGCTGCTGGAATACTGTGCCATGTCCTGATGTCCACAACTCAAGAAGGATGTTGAAGAATGATTAAAATATTGGAAAACCTGCCTTGTAGCGAAATAGTCAAAGAGCTTAATCTATTTAGTTTATCAAAGAGAATGTGAAGAGATGACTTACCCACTGAGGTACTTATAGACTGGTCAACAGAAATTTGATAAGAGGGCTCTTCCCTCTAGCAAACAAATTGTGAAGTCCAATTGCTGAAAGTTGTAGTTAAACTAATTGACTACAAATAAAGCACACATTTTAAATAAGGATAATTTATTGGGACAACATACCAAGATTTGTTTTTCATCACTGGAAATTTTAAAATTGAGATTGGATAATTATCTAAATGATGTGCTCTAGTTCAACCACAGCTAGTAGATTGAAACTCTAATTTATTCAGGGAAGTTTTATGGCCCGTGTTATACCAAAGGTCAAACTAGATGATCACATGGTCCTTCTGGCTTTAATATCCATGGATGCAATGCATATGCTGGTAGCCTTCTTCCTATTACTGTAGAGTAGCTCATTGAGCCTCCATGATCAATACAAATGTCTTGAAATTAGGTAAAGTATCTAGACTATTGTGTTCAGGTTCGCAATGTGCTGCCCACACTGATTTTGCAATGAATAGATTTTGCCATGACCTATGCAGCCATGCTTTGGTCCCAAAATATGTGCTCTTATCTACAAGAGTTTGTGCTTAATACTTAACAAGTTGCTCAAGTACCCATACATCTATATTTGCAGCAGACATGGCATAAAGCTGCATCTTTCAGGCTGCTAGGAAGTTCAAAACAATGAATGTTGCCTCATTTTTTCTCATTTAGCTTTGGGAAAACAAAACTAACAATATTTACAGTTTGATACTTTAAGTTGTTGTACTTCACAAGACAAAAAGCTAATTTTAAAGCTTTGAAAAGAGCCAAGGAATTCCATGATCTGGTTTTGGGCAGTACTTTTAAATGTATGTATTTAAGAACATTTTTGCTGTCTATCTTTTTGCAATTCTGTCCATCTTGCATGAATAATTCTACTGAATAAAAGAATTCTTTCCTTTTTTGGTTTGTTTAAATAGAGCCTTTTCTAGAATGGTAGATTTCATAGATCTAGAACTATAGAATATTAGCACTGTTGATTTTAGTCGAAGTACTTCAACACTTTTACAAGATGCACTATAAAAGTAATGGATGTGTGGGTATCAATCAGCCTTTAGAGATCATGCAGAGTGGTTATTTCTGGTGGTTGTAAAATTCCTTTTACTTAGTCATTTATGTTTAGAATTCTGATTTTTCATGTGAAATTTATATGAGAGCTCCTGGAAAAATAACTGAAGATAGATAATAATGTTAGTTTTGCTTCACTAAGGAGTGCAGGATTGGGATTTTAAGGGTTTTTTTTTTGTTTTGCTTTTCTTTAATTGTTTGGATCAGTTCAGTCATTTTGTAAATATGTGTAATGTCCTAATAGAACTGTGTTTGCTTTCAGTGTGGACAAATTACTTTCTTTATTCATAAGCTAAAACAAGTGGATATAAGATTAATAAAACAGCAGAATCTTTTTTATCATCATCAGCAAATTCCAAAGATATGTAGCCTTCCTTCAGGAGTGCCACCTGTATGATCTCTAGTTAGGTAGTAATGAGCCAGGCATCACCTTTACATTTACCACCAGCCTTTTGCAAGGTTTCACTGGTCATTTTTGCTTCAGCAGCAGGGAAACTCATGGCTGTTTCAGCTACAAGGACAGTTGATCATGTTGTCACAGGCAGTCAGTATAAAATAATCTCATGATGGGAATGTACCAATAACAATGGGCAATTTTATTGATACCAACCATAGGTTTATTTAATATACTATAGATGTGTAAAATGCCCTTTAAATAATATTTATCTGCCCTCCAAAAAGTTTAGTGGAGGTAATCAAAACTTATAGATACCTATTTTAATAGCAGAATTTATCTGAAATATTTTAGTTTTCCTCCTCTACCAATATTTAATTTGATCATTCCACGATATTTTTAGCCAGTGCTTTTTATCTTTTCTTAAAAAAAAAAAAAAAAGGTGCTGGTACTCAAGGCAGGGGAGAGGAGCAGCGTGCTCCTGGAGTGGCGAAGTCAGCAGGGAAAGGAGTGAATCAGCGGGGCTGGTCAGTGACAGTAACGGCACGCTCCTTTCCCCACTCGTGCTGTGGAAAAAAGGTGCCGCAGTACTGGTGCGTACCGGCAGGAAATATGCCCCATTTTTAACCATAAGAATCTAAATATTTCTATGATGAAGAATAATTTATATCCTGTTATCCGTAAGTTCAGTGTGCAGGCACTACACTTAGATTTGCACATTTTTCTGCCTTTTCTTCTACTCATTAGCCAGGAGTCTTAATCTCTTATTGCATTGCATTTGAGTAATCACAATATCTCACTATCCCAGTGAGACTCAGTCTAAGACTGAGTAGAAAATTAGAATTATATCAGGCAGCTAAGGTAACGGAAAATGTAAGACATTTCTGCTCTTTATGTGGTTTCAATTATTGTAAGTTCTTCAGTATAATCCCCCAAATACACAAATATTTCATTACAACTGAAGTCTACAGATCTGCTTCATTTCTCTCTTTTAAAAGAACTAAAAAAGTTCCTTCAGTCCACATATACTATAAACATAATTACTAAACCACACTTTCTGAAATAAGGACTTTTATCTATTAAATGAAGTTCACAAATCATTATTAATAATACCAATGCATTTTATTAATGATTCATAAGTTTCCTGTGTTGTAGCAATATTTGGATAATATTTACAAAACATAGAAATATTCTGAAGCTTAATCAATACTTTTAATTGTTAAAATGGAATTGGTAATTTGAAAACAAACTTTTGTCATAATTGTTAAAGGAATTTATTCTTCCCTCCCCTGCCTTTTGTTGATATTATTATTATTATTAGGTGTTGATATTATTTGTTGAAATTATTATATCTTATTAAACCAGTGAATCTGAACCCAAATCTAAAATGGTATATTCCCATTCTGTCCAAAAAAAGTTAAAAAAATATTCATAAGCGCTGTATGAACATTTAGGTCTTACCAGACTATGTCAAGTCACCAGGCCACTTGATTTATTATTATAATTAACTCCACTTGCACCAAATGCTAATTAGATTGATGCTAATCATATGCTTTGAGTGTTTCCACTGATTTAATTGTCTCATACTTGCACAAGGCAAAAAATAGGAAGAAAAACACTATTTTATCCACTATAAAATGATTTAACAACACTGGGTTCTTTTATTTTTCATGTATATTTCATATTGCATCTTGATTGATTGAGTCTCAGGGCCCTACTAAATTCATGGTCATGAAAAACACGTCACAGACAATGAAATCTGTCAGAGTGAAAGGGCTGGAGAGCTGAAATCTTCCTACCATGTGTGGAGCTCTAGCTGCTAGTCCTGGTGGGACTGGGGATGGATGGAACTTACTACTTCTCCTGCAGGGACCACTCCTGGGGCCATATCAAATTCATCTCTGGGACCCCCCCCAGCTGCAGGAAGCTCTGCACCCCCACCCAGCTTCCTGCTCCTATTGCTTCCCAGCCACCTGGGGAGGGGTTCCTATAAAAGGAGCAGCTGCAGCTGCCCAGTGCTGAAGACAGCATCTCCATCAGCAGCAATGCAGAACTAAGCGTGGCAAAAAGCTCAACCCCCCTACAATAGCTTTGAGACCCCGCACAACCCTCTTTTGAGACCCCGCCAGTTATAACACTTGACATTTCAGAGGTAAATATCTGAAATATAAAACCATGAATTTGACTACTTTTAAAATCTTATGACCATGGAATTGTCCAGAATGGACCATGAATTTGGTAGGGCCGTCAAGATAGCATACATTTTCCACTGTTACCATTCCTGTATATTTTCTTGCATAACTATAAAGGACAATAGAATTAATGTGGGGAATGCATACAAAATATTTCACAGTTTTGTTTCACAAAACTTCTAGTTACCCCTAACAATCTGGGTGATTGGAAATAGAGCAGATATAGCCCAATGAAGTTAATGGAAAGACTTAGTGAAATTTGGATCAGGCCCATAAGAATGTCAGTATTGTATGAGATGTAAAATTAAGCTCTTTTTAGACTGATACTGGCTAACCCCCCCCCTTTTATACAATTGGTAATAATTTGACATATGGTCGTGTTGACTTTGCTTACTAAATAGGAGTTATTCCTAAATCAAACCTTAGAGGTGACCCAAGATACTTTTTTTAAAAACTTTTTTCTTTTTAACTAAGAAGGATATTTTCAAAACTAGGAGTACACAGTGCTTGACATATTTCTGGCTATGACATATTTCTGGCTTGACATATTTCTGGCTATGAGCTCCACACATTCCTGAGAGCCAGAGCACCAGCATTCATGAAGGCTAACAGCTTGTGACCCCCCCCCCCATAACTACCTGGTTATGAACTCTGAGGGGTCAGAACTCCAGTTTGAGAACCCCTGAATTAGAATAGTATTCTCTTAGTCCTTCCACAGTTAATCAGCATTCCTGAGTTCTCCAACCTTCTGGACTTCTCATGTTGTGTTCAGAGACTGAGATTTTCAAAAGTGCCAAATATTTGCCCATCTCTGCTCCCTTTAAAATCAATATTAAGATTTCTGTTGACATCAGTTGGAGCAGAGTGCTGAGCATTTCTGAAAATCTCACCCAAATTGTTTATCTTCTGCTGCTTTTGGAAGGTGGGCAGTCAAGTCAATTTGCTGTTAATTGTACATAGCATTTTCTTCAATGTTGTATTAGGACATTTCCAGTTGTTGACTTCTCTATTTTTGCAGACAAATATACCTATTTTAATATAAAGGTCGTGGCTACTAGAACACAACATGAAGGTGATTTTATATTGTTCATGTTGTCACCACTAATAAAAGGGCATTTACCTCACAGAGAAATAAAATATATTTTTAAATGCTTGCAAATTTTCCACCTGGGGAGAGGAAGGGAGGAAAAAAAACCCAGAGAATCACACATGGCATATGCTAGTCATGGGCTATGTCTACACTAGGGAATTAAGGTCAACTTTTAAAAGGTCGACTTTAATAAGTTGACTTAAATGGGCCCTTATTAAGTCGACTTAGAGAGTCCACACTGGAGCATCAAGCCCCTGAGCGGTGCGGGGGAGAAGGGAGCGAGGAGCTCCCTTCTGCCTTGCACCACTAGGCTCCCTTCTGCTCGAGACTTCCCAGGTCCTGGGCAGAAGGGAATCCTCCTAGCCTGGACCACTGGGGTCCTGGGGACAACTTCCCCGGACCCGAGTGGTCCAGGCCAGGAGGAAGAGCCAGAGCTCCGCGCTCCAGCTGCCCGCTGCTGAGCAGCTGGAGCGCGGGCTGGG
>ML685791.1:17752579-17786124 GCA_007922175.1 Pelusios castaneus
GCGAGAAGGGACCCATGCCCTAAGTCGACAAAGTCGACTTAGGGCTCCCCCATGTCTATACTGGCTTAAGTCGACTCTAGAGAGTCGACTTAAGTCTTAGATCGATTAGGAAGGTGGTGTTAGAAAGTCGACTTAATTTTAATTAAGTCGACTTTAGTTTCCTTAAGTCGACTTAAGCAAACTGCTTAAGTCGACTTAAAGAAACTGCAGTGTAGATGCAGGATAAATTAAGTCGACTTAAGCAGGCTTAAGTCGACTTAATTAACTAGTGTAGACGCAGCCATGGTGCTTAATGCACTAAGGGGAGGCACTCCAATGCCGCAATGGTAGGATTGATATGAAAGCTAGAATAATTATAGTTAAAATTGTTAGATTGTAAGTGGTTCAGGTGAAATTGTTTTTTGTTTCTTTCTTTTTTTAAGCATGAATAATAATCTGGCTCTATGGCTATCTATTATTAAAGTTATAACAGGAAACTTCTTACTCTACCTTTCTCACAACACCACTGTTGTTCTGTTAAGTATATATCATTATACTTATCTTTCCATGGCTGCAACCTCTGACTTTAACCTAGTGTCAGATGAAAGTTTATTCTTCATGCTGTTGCACAGAGTGATGTGATGATAGTGATGCTATACTTTGAAATGGAACAGCAATCTTGTAATAAATCTGCGTATGTGACAAGACTGAGGGGGCGGGGTTGGTTGTTTTTTTCTTTTTTTTTCATTTCAAGCAAATGTATTTGGTTATCTTTAGTTCGTTTCAGGTAAAGTTTGTCAGGATTAGTTAATGCAACAAATTTGGGACATGAGGGTTCTGAAGGTCACTGGATCACAATAAGATGTTGTACTCCTAAAAGGTAAAGAAAAAGGTTGTGCTGTTGAGGCCTTTAGTTTTTGTACCACTTTCAGTGTAAGAGCTGAGAGAGAAGAAAACTACAAGGTGAATGACAGAATAAATGAATACTGTATTTGTAATGTGCCCATTATTTTAGTAGCTAGACACCGTTGAATGTTTTTCAAAATTTAGATTGCTCCTCTCTACCCTCCCCGGCTCTAAAACTCCTAATGCAAAGTCAGTTCTTCCTTGGATTGGGAGATGCAAATTGGGAAAGGATGTAGGCCTCACAATTAAGAATTGTATTGCTTTAAAGGACAGAATTCAGACTCTTCAACTGCAGAAAGTACAAACTTCTAGTACCTGAAGCTAAAGACCACCTCAGGACGTTAGGAGGTCATAATAGGCTCTTACCCTGTTTGTGGGTCAGGCACTAGTGGAAGACATCATCACATATTCTTAGCCAATATATTACATATTTCTCTTGTTAAGGGAAGATCATCCTGAGCATTTCAGTGCATTCAATGAATTGATTATACCATAGAATCTCAAATGTCCCACAATTATCCTCTGTACATGTTGATAAGCTTGGTCCCTGTGGGATCCAATAGGTGCCACTCTTCTTTAGAGAAGAAGAGCTGTTGCCTATGATCCTCGTCTGGGATCTTTTTGAGCAGAATAAACACAGCCATTTTAAACCAGTCTCACTCAACCCTGGAGATGAACGAACAGCATTTAATGATCAATACTGTCCAAAGCCATCAACAGACCTAAAATTAATAGCGTGCATGTTTGGTCTCTATTCTTAATCAGGAGGAAATCAGCCATCCATGCCATATTCAAGTAAGAAACTCAACTAATAGGTGGATTTAAAAAGTTGAATTGGCATACTGCTTCCTCCTCAGTAACCTTCGCTTGGAGACTTGGAAGGTAGTTGGAGAGATCATTAACATCAAGTGATAGGTTCTTGAACAAGGATGGGTCACATAATGTTTAAATGTTGCTAGGAACTTGCTCTCTGTAAAGGAGACACTAACATTAAATAGGAAAGAAAATCAAATATAAAAGAAAATGGGGTCTATACAACCAATAGCACTTGCTTCCATTATGTGTAGCAGTGCAATGAGCTACATCCCACATATTTCTAGTCTTTTACACATTTCCCTACATCCCTGATAATATTTAGCCTCATCATTTCTAGTACTTAACCTTTTTTGTGTATAGAACTAATCACATGCTGAAAGAGCCAATCATCAGAAACAGTTGCCTATTGAAAAACAAACACACACCTGAACAATGTAATGATCAAAATCACCACTGTGTGATAGTCTGATTATAATAAAACACCAGTAAAACAGGAAGAACACATGTTCATTCTGTGGGGTTGGTCCCTTCATAATATATTGTTGATAGGGTCAGCAGTAATGAATCTGGGAAGAAATCTACATGTTTTCAGTGAATTAGTGCTGCAAACTGTAGGCCTTTTTCCAGCCCATTCTTTTCTAACATTCAGATCACATATCCAAAGAGATCCTTTGTGGGAGAAGTTTGGAAGAGGCCACTGAACTGATGTCATCCCCCTTCCCTATTTCTTTGCATAGGAACTGCAGGTCCTTGTTCTTTTCTGCTTATACTTCAAAAGCCTAGGATTCTACAATGCTATACAAATAAGTGCCCAGAAAATCAATCCCACAGTACTACAGAGAAACTAAAAGAAACTTCTCTTAAAGGATATCTTTTCAAATTTCTCAAAAGAAATGTACAAAAAGCAAAGAACTATAAATGTTTCACAATAACCTAAAAGACATGGTAAAATTCATTCATACATGAAGAAAAACTATGCAGCATTTTTTTCCTTTCACTTGGAAGCAAATAACAATTTTCTGCAGTGGTTTGCAGCAGTACCAGTGGAAGTCCCATTTTTAGTAATGGACAAAATAAAACAGGCTCTCTTCTAACAAGTGTTTTATATTTCAAAAACTCTTCACATTGTAGAGCGAATAGAACCAAACCTTTTATTTATTTTTTTTGAATCACAAAAGGCCAACAGTGTTGTTTTTTGCCTATGTAATTTTTGTTCATCACAGAGGATGATTAGGCACGGAGGTTAGACTACTGATTCCAGTTCCAGTTAGTTCAGAAGTTGTAGAAAAAGAAACATCCTTGAAACCAGATGCGGTCGGCATATTGCTTTTGTACTGAAGGAGCACCTGGGTAATTAGAAATGACGAAAACTGTTTCTTTTGGGTACCTTAAAAAAAAAAAAAGGAGGCCAACAAATGGCTTTTTAAAAAAATATTTCAAAACACAGCCATGCTTTTTAGGCCATAGGTAATTTTCACGACTGCACAACTGGGTAAAAATTAAAACTCCATACCCATTCCATCTTAGGTGAATACACATCCTTGAATTTTGTTTGAACAAGAATAGAAGCCCAAGTTTCCATTAGCAGTTATGCAGCATCTAATTTGTATATTCATTATTATTCTAACAGGTCACCATAGCTGGTCAGGGTATATCTACACTGCAATCAAATGCCATGGTTGGCCCATGTCAGCTGACTTGAGCCCATGGGACTCGGGCTGCAGGACTGTAAATTATGGTGTACGTTTTATGGCATAGGCTGGAGAGCAGGCTCTGGGACCCTTGGGACTCCACACTGTGGGGTCCAATCCATATTTGAATGTCTACCCTGCAATTTTACAGCCCTGCAGCCCAAACTCTAGTATTTCATGTCAGTTGACATGGACCAGCCACAGATGTTTAACTGCAATGTAAAAATACGCTCAGTGACATGAAAGAGATTAAGTGGGAGGGAAGGAGACCAGATCTTCAATGGCGAAAAGGTGAGTGAGCCTTGCTCAGAATTTTATTGACAGGTAGAGATTTTTGATCTTGTGATGTGGCAGTTGGTAAGGAACAACATGCGTTTCTTTTTTTCTCTGCTATACCTTTTCAAATTCGCAATCAACCATAGGTGGTCTTAGCAGGTGGGCAGATGCCCAATGCCCCCCAGAGGGAGGGGCTCTGCACTGCTCCGGCGGAGGCAGTGGAGCCCGGCAGTGCCCCAGGTGGGGGTTCAGCAGGGGGCAGAGGTTTGGTGGGAGGCCGGGGAGCCAGGCGGGGGTTCGGTGGGGAGCTGGCTGGGGGTGCGGCGGAGGGGCCATGGAGCAAGGCAGGGGTCCAGTGGCAGACCAGGACACCTTGGAAGGGATGGGAGCTGGTGGGGCCCCAGCAACGGGGAAGGGGGGGACAAAAGGCAAGGATGGGGTCCCCCATGTGGCCTGGGAAGACCCATCCTTGACTTTTGCCCCAGGCCCCGGAATCATTAAGACGGCCCCTGCAATCAACACAACTGCATTTGGGTTCCTTGTCATGTGAGTAACCTGTGACAACGTCTGGAGCAGAATACTTTTCATTGTCCAGGGGTTTCATCCTAATCGGATTAAAAAAACAAACCAAAACATTCAGTGTAGTCTCTCCATCTCCAGCCAAGCTGTGGGAAAACACAAGGCAGAAGTACATTGCCTTCCCCGTTAGAATTTAATTCAGTCTTTCAGTAGGGTAATGTACTCCACCACATTCAGAATGGACATGTGCCCTGATTTTAGTAAAGACTAGAGGAAAATGGCTGAGTGGGCCCACCATCTCATAAGATTGCTCTTTTATATGTATTTATACACTCCCATTTAACTGGGTTTATGCATCTGAATAAAATTGAATGTTTGCCTGTCTAGGTATTTATGAAACACCCAAGAATTTGCTTTATTTTCCACCTTTTCAGACAACAAGGGATAAAACTAAGAGCAGGGCTACTCAGATTTCATCTGATTCAGTACCATATGGTGCAAAATAGCAGTTCAAAGCTGTAACAAATTTAACTCTAAAAGTCATGTAATGGCAGATTAATTTTATTTTATTTTATTTTATTTTATTTTGCATTTTCTGTAACGGTGGGCTAAATTCTTGATCCTGTGTAGTATAAAAATTACATGTTTAAGTGCTTTGCTGGATCAGGACCACTGCAATTTGCAGATTTAAGCAAATCCATAGGCATATAGTATTTTTGTTATCAAAGGACACTTAGTGTCCCAGTAGCATAAAAGAAAATAAATGTAATGAGAGAATAGACATAACAAATCTTATTTTGAAAGGCTAAAAATATTTGCTTTTTAATTAACTGATCCACAGAATCACTGATCTTGGCACTATAAAATTTTAATATATATTGTGTAAGGGCTGGGGTATTCAGTGGAACTGGTCTGTTAAGTACTTCTGAACTCTAACATCCAACCAAAGGCAGAGTACCCAGGAGGGTGGTGGAGCCTGATTAATTTCCAATCATTTCTAATTTCTCACAGGGCAGAACTCAAACCAGTGAGCAAATCTTCAGAGTTTGATTAGTGTTTTTATATCTGTCTAGTATAAAACCTGTTCTTGTAATCAAGAAAGGTGCATCAAAGTTGAGATTATATGCCACAGATACTGGAGAAATATAATGGAGAAGTGTTTTATTATTACACCGTCTCTTACATTAATATAAACAACCCCAAAATGGCTTGGTTTAAATGATATATATACACACAAACCTAACATACAGGTAGAAGAAAAAAATTAAAGAAAGGAAAATAAATGATTACTCTAGGATATTAAAGTAACACATGAAATAAAAGATAGTAAAGGAGCAGCAAAGATGAATATTTTGCAGCTGAAGAAAACACAATAACAAAGAGACAGCAGGGCAATTGAAAGAATAAAACTGACACAGCTGAGGGCCAAAATGAATTTTTCATCCTATTGATTATAAAAGATGGAGATGGTAACATTTCAGGAGCTGAGAGTGATTTCACTCACATTCTTTCCCCTCTTCTTTCCTAGAGCATAAAACATTAAAAGCCTTCATCACTGTTTGAAAGCGGATGATAATAAGGCAATTAGAACTATCAAAAGCTGACAAAGAATCAGGCCCTGAAGAATCATATATCAGAATTCAGAAGTACGTAGCAATGGGGAAAATAAAGTCTTTTGCACAAAGAGTTGCTAGATGGGAGTCAATATTAGGGGACAGAAGGAGGTAGTTTGTATTCATTTATTTAAGGAAGGGTCAAGGGAGGGACCAAAGAATTGAAAAATCAGTAAAATTATTTGGTCAGATATGGGTAAGGGTCAAGATTATAGGATATTTAGAGATGTAGCATATAGTTTAGTAAGAGTCTTCTGGCACTGATTCCTGTAAAGGACAACATGCCTGACAAATGTATTTGGATATGAACATTACTAAATTAGTAGACAAGAGTGGAGCAGCTAATAAACACCACTGATTAGGTTTTCAGGAAATCATTTGATATTTGGATAGATTTACAACATCAGAAAACATCATACAAGACAGAACTATTGATTAAAGATTGGTGAGAGTTTGTGATTTCCACAAATATTCTTTAAAGGGGAGCAGTGTGGCATGGAAATTGGTAATAAGATTGAGATGTGCTCTTTGACTATTATGTTCATTGATACAGGCAACTATACTTTAGAAAGGGTGCTATGACAAGGGTAACAGAGGGGAAATAAAATGACATTCAGATTTTGAGAAGTTTTGCTATTGGGGAATTAAAGATTGTACACCATGGATTACGTGAAATATTCAGTCCACCTGTGCATTTCAGATGTCTACATCTGCTTCCTGCCTGCATTTTTTGTATAGCTGTTTTATCTCCAATGAATCTCCTCAAGGGTATGCATAGGAATTTAAATTTCAGCACTTTTGGGGGGGAGCCCCTTCTGTGCCCCCCCTGGGGTCCCAGGATTTGGAGGAGCATGCACCCACACCACTGGGGGCTGGAGTAGCTCTGTGCCCCCCAATTCCTGCCAGGGCCTCAGAGGAGCTCTGTTCCCCTGCCCCGCCATCTGCTGGGGCCCTGGAGGGGTGGGGAAGGAGCACCTCTGTGCTCCCCTGCCAGGAACCCAGGGGAAAGAGGAGCTTTGTGTCTTTGTACTAATTATTGGGATACCCCTGCTTTTCACCCTCCCCATGCGTCCTCCTGAATCTACTGAAAGCTGTAGATCATTTGGAGGGGTGATGCAACACAAGTGATGCCTCTTGGGATCTAGAACAGTTAAGAATAACATTACAAACAATTACAGCTTTATAAATGGTTTTTGCCTAGTCCTCTTTTATATACTAGTACCTCATCCTACCTACACTCCTGGTGTGGTCTTATTGCTTCATTAAATTACTTCATGTTTGTCAAAACCTACAGGGAATGGCATCACATACCAAAAGTATTATCTCCTTTTTGGGAGAAGTGAAGGGTTATATT
Organism: Pelusios castaneus; assembly: GCA_007922175.1. Classification (NCBI taxonomy): domain Eukaryota; kingdom Metazoa; phylum Chordata; order Testudines; family Pelomedusidae; genus Pelusios; species Pelusios castaneus. Next base: position 17,759,734 of record ML685791.1, read on the forward strand.
GCTGTGATTTCTTTTAGTGCTGGGTAATGCTGTAAGATGCATCCTGTATTTACTGTAGCAGTGGAACGAACCCATACACAGAGCAAAGATCTTCTTGAAGAATAGCAGGAGACGTACAGTACAGTACATTACAGTTGTGGTGGTATAGTTAAGTCTCTGTTGGTATTTCCATTATCTTATCCCACCTTACTGGATAGCACTTAGCAATCACAACTGAGATTGGGGCCATATTGTACAAATTTACAGTGAGAAATAGTCTCTGCTTTGAAGAGCTTATAGTCTAAAGTGACGAAAAGCAAAAGGAGAGAAAAGAAAGAGACTTGATTGAGGACACACTATTTCAGTGATAAGAGACAAGAACCCAGGTTTCCTGAGTTCCAATCCAGGCCCTATCCGTTAGCTGACGGATGTCAAACTCATTTGCTATGGTGAGCCAGATTACATGTACTTCCAGTGGGCCGTACATACCATAAATAGAAATACTATGGCACTCTTGCGGCATTGTGGAGTGCTGAGTATGTGAAACTGCACTCCGCGATACCTCTCTCTTTCTCTCAATTGGGGAGGGAGTGTGGTCTCGTGGAGTGCAATCTCGCATACCCAGCACTCCATGATGTCGCAAGGCCTGACACTCTCACAGCATTGCAGAGTTCTGGGTATGCGAGACCACACTCTCTCTGGCTATGTCAACACTTACAAAGTTAAGTCGACTTTGTTAAGTCGACTTAACAGCAGAGATAGATGTTATATTGGCTTTAAGTCGACTTGGCATTAATCCCTGTCTACACTGGCCTTAAGTTGACTTAAGACTAAAGTTGACCTAAAAATAGGTGTTAAATCAACTTAAGCTTTCCTTAAGTCGACTTAAGGAAGTGCTTAAGTCGACTTAAGAAAAGCCCAGTGTGGATGCGGCTTTGTTTAGGTCGACTTAAGCGTCCTTAAGTCGATCTAACTTGCCAGTGTAGATACACTCTTTTTTAGGGAGAGAGTGTGGTCCCGCAGAGCGCAGTCATGGGCCAGATGGAAGAGGTTTGCGGGCCACATGTTTGACACCACTGAATTAGACAGTGCTACCCTTCTCATTCGCAGGGAGTTTATAGAGCTCATGTGTTCAAATAAACTTCACTAGACAGTAGTTTTTAAAAAAATTGATATATAAATCACTTGGATGTTATTTTGGGGGCAAGGAATAGGCTAAAACCATGAATAACTTGCTCAATTTATAGTACTCAGTGATACAAATTAGACTGGGCTTTTATGGAGAAAGGTACTATATGGAATATTCTGCAATAAAATAATAAGGGGTTTCTATGCAAGATAATACTGAGATTTTCTTTTAGATGTTTACAAACAAAACACCAAGTGCTTTAAGTGTGATATATTTGTTCAAACATATTGTGCCAAATACTTCACAGATGTGAGTGGGTACAACTGCATTGAACTCAGTTAAATTTTGCCCACTTACAGCAGTGGTGATACTGTGGTGTCTCAGTCCTAATTGATCCTTTGGGCTTGTTGCTTCTAAAGACAGAAGGGGTAATCAGTCATGCAGCTCACAAAAAATGTAAGTATGGATTTGCTAATAAAATGTAATTTGTGAGTGATCTAAATACAGTGCATACAATATGTGCAAAGTGATTCGAGTTAATCATTTTTGACTGGTCTCCTAAATCTTAGTAAGCCAAAGACCTTGCTTTCACTACTCAGATTTCCCTGGTTCTCTAAGGCATGATTTTAATTAATGCTTTTGGCCCTGATCCAACAAAGCACTTAACCATTCATATTAATTTCATTGATAATAGTCACATGCTTAAAGGTAAGCATGTGCTGGAAGTTTTTGCTGGATCAGGGCCTAAGTGTACATGTTATTTTATTTTAATTTACATTAATAATTGGACCAAAGTGCTGTTAGCTTCATGTTAAGCAATGTGGGGTTAGTACTTAAAAATATCAAAACAAAATAGAATAAAGTCTATCGTCTGTTACACAGCACAGATTTGCCACATTGTTAATGATAGGTTGAACAGGATTAATTAATTTGAACTCATAGGTGGCTGTTTAATAGTTTTGATGTGAATTACATGCCTCATTAATCTTAAAGTTGTCAACCTAATAACCTGAGTAAAGTACATGTGGTTTTAGGGAGCACTAACAGTTATGCATTCTTTAGTTACAATCTGTATAAAATATATTTACTAGTTTTTTATTGGTACTCAGGTACCAGGATGAGGGGCACAGTAGAAATACCTAGATGAACATATAGTATGATTATAGAATGAGGCAGGAATTGTTGGAAAACTGAAGGTGGAAGGCAACTTGGATTAAAATGATCTTGAAATGACAGGCTTCATGATTCTAAGGAAAGGAAAGACCTGGATGATAAGAAAATTAGTCAGCCCAATTTTGATACCTGGAAAGATATTGGAACTATTTTTTAAACAATCATTTTAAAGCACCTTGAGGCTATTAGGGTGATAAATAATAGTCAACATGGATGTGACAAGAACAAATCATTCCAAAACAAACAAATTTCCTTCTTGGACAGGGTTACTGTCCTAGTAGATGGGGAAAAAAAGGAGACTTAATATATTTTGATTTTAGGAAAGCTTTGACACAGTCCCACATGACATTCTCATAAGCAAACTAAAGAAATGTGGTGTGGATGAAATTACTATAAGGTGGGTGCAGAAGTAGTTGAAAGACCATTATCAAAGAGTAGTTATCGGTGTTTCCCTGTCAGACAGGAAGAATATATCTAGTGGGGTTCCATGGGCCCAGACCTGCATCTGATACTATTCAATAGGAAAATGGAATGGAGTGTGTCCTAATAAAATTTGTGGATGATATCAAGCTGAGAGGGGTTGCAAAAACTATGGAAGGCAGCAGGCAGGAATTCAAAATAACCTTGACAAATAGGACAATTGGTTTGAAATCAACAACACAGAGTTCAATAAAGACAAATGCCAAGTACTACCCGTAAGAAGTAAAAAATCAAATGCAGCACAACTACAAAATGGGAAATAATTAGCTAGGTGGTTGTACTGCTGAAAAGGATCCTGAGATTATAGTTGATCACAAACTGAATGAGTTGACGGTATGACATAATATTCTTGGGTGTGTTGACAGATGTTTAATATGTAAGATGTGGGAAGTAATTGTCTCACTCTGTTCAGCACTCATGAGGTCTCAGCTGAATGTTGTGTCCAGTTCTGGGCACCACACTGGGGAAATCCATGGACAATGTTGAGAGTCCAAGGAAATGAACAAAAATGATATGTTTAGAAAATGTGACCTATGAGGAAAGATTTTAAAAAAGGGGGCATGTTCAATCTTGAAAAAAGAAGAATAAGATGGTATCTGATAACAGATCTGGGGGCTATAGTGAATGAGATATTGAATATGAGTCCACAATGTGATGCAGGTGTGAAAGAGGCCAATATCATTCTGAGATACATTAACAGGAGTGTGTTGTGAGATGTGGGAGATAATTGTCTTTCTCTACTCAGCACTAGTGAGAACTCAGATGGAGCATGATGTCCATTTTTGGACATCACAATTTAAGAAGGATGTGGACAAGTTGAGAGAGTCCCGAATGTAGATGTGGCTTGACAGAAGTAATTAAATATCGAGAGGCCTCATTTCTTGGAAATGCTTGGAAAGGCAGGATTAGGGAGGAAACGGGCAGAAAAATGGAGTATTTGTGTTAAAATAAATAAATGCATCAGTAAGATTGAATATTGGAGATAGCTAAGATAAGAGGGGAACAATTCGCTAGGAAGAAGACAACAATGGATAACAGAAGTCTGAAGTGTAAAAATGAGGTAAAGAGTAAAGTTGAACATGTACAGTGTATGGAAATAGCAAAGTAGCCAAGCCAGTTCCAAAACTTCTGATGCAATTTATAGTGAATGTAATGTGTTGGGTACATTTATATAAAGGAAGGGGTTTTCTGAGTAACTTTGGATTTATTTTATGTTCTGTACTTCCCCGCTAAACCTGAGCCCCTAAAGTGTCAAGTGTAATTTAAATGCTAATAAATATGATGAGTAAAGAGTTTGGAATTGAGCTGAGTTTTTGGGAACCCAGCGGATAAGATCTGAGAGGCTATTGAGTGGATAAAATCTCAGAAGCCCCCCTCCCCCCAATAGTGAATAAGGTTCAGAGGTTACCACAATAGAGTAAAGCAATAAAAATGGTAAAAGGTTTATTAAAAAATATGATCTATGAGGAAATGTTAACAAAAATGTCCATGTTTAGTTTTGAGAAAGAAGGCTGGGGGCAGAGGGCCCAATAAGTGCCTTCAAATACATTAATTGCTGCTATAAAGAATATGGTGATCAATTGTTCTTCATATCCATTGAAGGTAGGGCAAGAAATAGTCAACTTAATCTGCAGGAAGGGAAATACAGGTTAGATATTAAGAAAAACTTTCTAACTATAAGGATAGTTAAGCTCTGTAATAAGTTAAAAACGAAGGTTATAGAATCTCTGTCACTAGAGGTTTTCAAGAACAGGTTAGACAAATATCTGTCAGGGATCTTTTGGGTATACTTTGTCTTACCTCAGTATAGGGGGATGGATTAGGCCTGGTTAGTAATGGGAGGATTTTTAAGTTATCAGAAATAGTTCATCCATCTCTACTCTCTTCAGTTTGCTTTTATTTTAGTAAAGTGCAGTACAGTAGAGTGTAATAAATGGAATGAACTGACACAATATAATGACTTTTCACTAAACATGTTCTTTCCACCATTTTAAAAATCAAAATGCTAAGTCTAAAGAAAGCAGTTTTAGAGAAGATCTAGTCATGAATTTAAAACTCCTGTCTGCAGCTCTGCTACACATTTTCTCAAAGAAAATACTTAGAAATTGTGTCCATATTAGCAGTGCTGATGGACACATGAATTAGGGTTAATAATTTTTTTAAAAGAGCTTTGGCATTTTTCTTGCTATTTAGAGATCAAAGACTCAGTGGCCCCTGGGAAAGGAGATTGGCATTATCTGGTGTTAACCTGGGGATAAACATACAGGTACACAATAGGAATATATAGAACAGCGAAGATAAAATAACAGTTATCTTTAGGATGATGCAGTGTAGACCATGGCCTAAATTCAGAAACGCTGGTATCAGGAGTAGTTTAGGGCATAGCTCTGCACTAGCCAAGACCTGCGTGCTGGACCAGGGATTCATGATCGTGGAGGGGACAGCTGGTGGTAATATCACTGCCTTTTCTCAGGGCTCCTGCCTGCACAGGTAGTATTTAATATCCACTGGAGCTCTATAGGGGCACTGAGAGCAGAGGCTGAGTCAGAATGTTCTCCAACAGAGGTAACCCACAGTTCAGCTAGCACTATTGAGTTTTCTGGGCTGTGCTAAACTCAGTAGCCCCTCCAGTTACCAGAGAAGTTTAGGCTGCTCCACTGTGGGCTCCTCTCTGCTAAAGTTTCCAGTCGCTTGGATATTTTGGCCTAATATGGTTTGTGGAGGTTGTACTGTAGGAGGCCCTCCTTCAGGAAGATTGGAAAAGTGTATAGACCATGCCAGGACTCTGCCTTCAGAAATATCACTGATGGTCTGAAGCCATGATAGAACATAATTTTTCCAGTTGTCTTTCACTCAGTAGAGCATTAAAACATTTTCTTGCAAAGGACGAGAGGAAGGTAAATGTTGTCAATATGTGGCTTTTCACCTCACCTTTAGCTCTAAGTTTACTATTGTCAAGGGTAAAATGACAGCTCTAACTTTTCTATTGTAAGGATTTTTTGTGTGTTATGTCAGCAAATCTTCTATTTTTTATTTTATTTTATTTTATTTTATTTCATGGTTATTTGGAATACAGGCAGACTGCGACACTCAGAATGCATATGGAAAGGTTTGTGTATCCTGAAAATGCAGAGTTGATGCCTCAATCCTTATTAATAGACATGATCCAACAGAAAATACATATGGCCCTTCAGGCCCCATGAACAAAGTCTACAGATTCTTTCTCCATGATTAGTTGATCTGTCTCAAATAAATGCTGACCCTCTACAAAAGGGACAAGAGCAAAATAATCTTAGGCTTGAGCACAGGGTGAAGACCCTATTTTGATGATCTTCCTGTCTCACTTTTTTAACCTCTATTCCTTTTAATTCCCTATTTTAATCCCAACAGTTCATCTGTTTTCTAGCAAATACTAGGGCTTTACAACCTAGAGAAGGTCCCTCAGCCCTAGGGATGTAAAGTAACTCTCTATGGTATGTCTAAGAAGAGATGGCTCCACACACAGCGTAAGCCAGGAAAAATATCACAAAAATAACCCTAACCTGAGTAAGCTTGGGTGGGCAGCTCCCACACCATATCATCATTCCGTTAGGAATTTTGAAACCTCTAGCTTAGTTTGGAGAAGGGGATTGGAGAGGAGCAAATGGAATAATCTTCACCCCTAGTTTCCCAGTCCCTGCCCCAAATATAGACTTGTCTTCCTGCTCAGTTGAAGCCTTGTGACTGTGGACCATTGGGAATTTCTCAACTGTGATTAAGAACTATTGCTTTACACAGTAAAGCAAGCAAACAGGACTTTAAAAGCAAATTCAGTATATGACATTCCTTTACTGTAGACAAGTGAATGTAGTAGAAAGTGAGAGTCTAAAATATAAGGTTAATATAACTGCCCAAAAATAAGGACTGAGGCCTGAAAAACTAGGTCACGTTACAAAGCCATAATATGGTAAAAATCTGAAAAATCACAGTAGTCTATAAAAAGTCACAAAAATTAACAGTATCTGGCTAAAATTCAAATATACCTTGTATTTTGCTACTTCCAGAAGTTATAAATAAATAAAAAGTACCAAAACATCAAGGCAGTAACCCTAAAAACTAACATCATAAAAAATGGCTCTCTCAATGATGATAAATGTCATAACAGTATGATATATTAATATGTTTTGGTAGGACTAAATACCATCAAAAGATGGAAACTACCTATGTAACAGGAAACAAAGCAAAACCTTTTTTAAAAAATGTATAAATATAAAGGTCAAAGTGGCAGTCCTATTGTGCCTTTCCATTGTCTAGTGGCAATCCTTTCCTTGTCTAGTGTCTGTCTAGTGGCAGTCCTATTGGCTGCATCTACACTTGTAAATTAAGTCGATTTAAGCTTGCTTAAGTTGACTTAATTTACCCTGCGTCTACACTACAGTTTCCTTAAGTCGACTTAAGCAGCTTGCTTAAGTTGACTTAAGGAAAATAAAGTCAATTTTATAAAACCTCAAAATAAGTCAACCTAAGGCTTAAGTTGACTCCCTAGGCTTAGGGCTTAGTCGAGTTAGGGCTACCCCAGGACTACACCAATGCCCTCCCTGCTGGGGGGGGCATAGGCGGAGCCTGGCATGCCCCCCCACAGCGCAGGGCAGAGCCCTGCCCACCTGCCCCTATGCCCTGCCAGGGTCCCTGTGCCCCTTTGCCCCATTGTACCCATGTACAATGGGGCAAAGGCTGAGCCCCCTGGCACTGGGCAAGGGGTTCCCCCCCTGCCCCTGTGGACCTACCCTAGGTCCCCCTAGCCCCTAGAAGTCGACCTAGGTGTCCAATATGGACACTCTAGGTTGACTTTGTAAGTTCCCCCCAAAGTCGACTTTAATTTTAAGTGTAGACTCACAAAGTCGACTGAACTAAGTCGACTTAAAGTCGTCTTAGTTAAAGTCGACTTAAAATTACAAGTGTAGACATAGCCATTGTGTCTTTCCATTGTATCAGGGCACACATATGTTAAGTATACTCACAAGTATAAGTCGTACTTTTCTTGCGGCTTCTCTGCAGTAAATCTAGCCAAATGCCTTCGTTCTCAACAGATCCATGGTCACATGGATTCATTCAGTTGTGGAAGGGTGTCTCGTTTAATTGCACAAACTAAAACACATGGGGAGCTCACGCGTGCAGCCACTAATTAACAAACGGTCAGCCATCCATCTAATTAACCACTGACTAACTACACTGATAACATTTTCACTTTGCCTCACTTTCAAGGCCCTTCACAACTCCACTCCAGCCTAATTCTCTCAGTTGGTCTCCTATCTATTTTATTTGCCCTCTAGGCATCCTAGTATACCTCATTTTCCCTATACTGTTTTTTAGACTGGAATGAATCGAGGGCAAGGACTGTCTTCGTTTTGGGGTACAACCCCAAGCACACTGTCAGTGCTTAACAAAGATTAAATAACACCTTGGATCTGAATTCAGCAACACTGATGAGAGCATTCACAACGTGCCTTCTGTGACGTAACAAAAAATATAATTTCTGCCAATATTCCCAAGGCATGGAGGGCACAGAATTTTCATGTTTTTCTTTATTCTTTTGAACGTGAGGAAGCATTAACTTATTCTGTTACTATTCCTATAACTTCAGCTCCTCATCATACCCCCAGCTAGTGGGTTCAGTGTCACGTGGCAGAAAATAATTCTTTCATTAGGCTGAAAAATGTGAAACAGAGTCAAAGGGAAAAATAGGAGGATTTTGGAGGGAATTATATGAATTATATAAAGTAGTGTTCAAGGAGAGATAGAAGGAGAAAGAGAAACCAAAGTGCTGGCCAAAGTATGCTAATTTTAGCAGTTCTGTACCACAGGCTGGGGGGGGTGTCCGTGTGCGTGTATGTATTGGGGAAGGTGGCAAACCGGTAACCCTCCCACTGTATAGGTAAAGACGTGAAAGCCAAAATTGCTGTTATACTTGTAAATTAGTTAGAATCACCCTGTATTTTCATCTTTGGGAGTTGCCTGTTTCATTTCTAGCCTTACCTAAATGATTTAAATTTTAATTTTTAGGGTGCATTGAACCAGATGGCAGAAAAATAGTAGTTAACATTTGGGAGGGAAGGGGGGGGGGGAAATGGAAGACATGGGGATTACAGGTGAAACTTTGTGACTTTCCATGTATTCGATCGACTTAAAAGAAATGTTAAGTTTTCCCACTTTAAGTACAATCAAACACACTGGGCTTGTGGGCAAAAAGTAAAGTAAAGATATGCCCCTTTTTTGCCCAAGATTTTAATAGAATTCAGCCAGAAATATAAATATCCAAATTACACAGTGTTGAAAGGAACGCATAATAATTGTTGCTAATTCCACTTTGGCATCTTCACCATAAACAGTCCATTAATTCCGTTTATAACCCCCCTGCCGCTCTAAATTTGATCTTCATGACTCTTCCAAAGCCATCAGGAAAACATTAAAGTTGGGGAATTTAACTGATATTTCTTTGTAAAGGGGAAATCCTGCTCTTCCTCCTTCCTATGGCTTATGTGAAACCCATTGTTGTGGAACCAATGCAGTACTGGTCCACAAGGGTTTGCTGGAAGTTTCTCAGGCAGGAATGCTGAAGGGCTCGTCGCATGGCAGCAGTCAGGCAGATGGGGAGGGGATGGCTGAAATATCTGCTTCCATACACATCCATCTGTACTCCACCCACCTCATAGTGGTGGGAAAGGACAAGAAGAAGTGCATAAAGGGTATGGTAAGTCCCAGAACTATTTTGTGGCATGGGGAGGAATATTCCTGTCGTCCTGCCTTGTTGCCAAGTCACTGGCCTGTCTATTTATTCTGGGAAGTGGAGAAAAGGAAAACTCTTAATTTAACCAAATGTGAAGAGAACTTGACTATGGACTTTCTTGGAAATTATCTTCAGCTTCACAGTTGTAATTGGCAACTAATTGCATGGTGGGACAACGTTCTTAGTACTCAAGTGTGCCAAAACTGTACTCAAGCTGTGAGGCTGATAAAAGAAAAAGTACAAAATAAATTTAGCTTTCTGCCATTTTCCCCTGCTTTTATTACTCAAAAGATGGTATAATAGGTTTTCTGTCTGTCTTCATAAGTTTTGTCCAACCTCTGGTACACAGGGCTATACTCTGCCCTTGAACTTTGAAGAAATCTCTTCTGGTCATCAGTGGGTGCTCCAAATTTAAATGAAGGCGGAATAGACCCTCCAACTCTAGTTTTTTAAAAATATTTTTTATTATATGTTAAAGGAACTGGATGTGCCTGGGTATTACATAATATCAATTTTAGAAACAATTTAATGCTAGTTCAACAGTTGTGTACTGCTAAAACTTGTTTCCAGTCTTCCTTTTTTGTGGGCTAAAAGTCTTGTCAGATGGATTTGAGTAAAGGCAGGATAACATCCTATGGCCAGTTAGAGCCATATTAGGTCTTTATGGTCTGACAGATTTTCCTAGGGGCACACAGAACATATACTACCCAGATTAAAGCCATCCATTATTTAACTGTATGCAAATTTTGGGACAAACTCAGTGAACATAATGAATAGCCTTATTTTGTTTTTAAACTCAGAATATGAGTTCCACCTTTTGTCTGAATGTAAAGGATTATTTTAAGTGATGATTATGATTAGAGTGGGTAGAAACAGTTTGAATTTCACAATATTCCAATGGGGAGAGGGGAGAGAGTTTTCACAAACATTGTGATAAACAGTGTTTTAATTTTTTGATCACCTCTCTTACCACATTTCTATATTTTTAAAAAAAATACTGCCCATATAGCCAGATTTTGCTCTGTTTACATTCAGTGGCATAACTTCTACTGACTTTATTTGTAATAAGGGTTCATAGAGTTGGGTGACACTATAAACTCATAAATATGAAGTTTCCAATTTTAAGTCAAGAGATGGAATTGAATTTCAAAAAAAAAAAAAAAAAAAAAAAAAAAAAAAAAAAAAAAAGAACTCTAGATGTATTCTCTTGGTAAATGAGAGATGAAACTAAGATAAACATTGTATGTGTGTGTGTGTGTGTGGGGGGGGCTAGTTCTAAACACTATCTTAAGAAGTAGTGTACCATAAAACTAGAGATCAGAATGTTTTCCTTGTCATTTTCTTTAATATCAGTAAAAAGTTTCTATATAGCTAAACATCAAGTTTTACAATTGAGATGCAAAATTTTTATCATCTTTTTGTATGTTAGAAAATAATTTCACTATCAGAAAACATAGATGGTAGGCGTTTTGTGATCCATCATTTTGTGAGGAAAAGTAACAATTTTTAAAAAAATGTAGTATTGACCACATTGTTTAGTCCTCCACAAATGCTAGGAACAAAAAGGTACCATACTCAATACTCTTTAGCAGGACGGATCATACACGTGGAAATTAAGGGAGGGATTGAGTAGGTTATTGATTTTTTTTAATGGTTTCATTTTATTTGTACAAAGTGATATTAGGCATTCTGGACCAATTTTCAGACTTGGAATAATGAAGTACAATTCCCATTAACTTCAAGGACTTTAGTGGGTATTAACCTGCTTATTTTGAGGCTGTCAATGATAGTGCTAAGAGTTGAAGAGTGTGGGAGAGAAGCTGCCAAGTAGCCTCTTTATTTTGGGGGTCAGAAATAAATATAGACAACGTGAATGACACTATGCTTGAAAAGGTATTAATTAAAATCAAAACCTAATAAAACCCCTTGCTTTGATGCTGTGCCCCAAGTGAAAGCCTCAGCTGTGTGTTTTTATAGCTTTTAGGCTAGGTCTACACTAGAAAAGTTAAGTTGACTTTGTTAAGTCAACTTAATAAGGTCGACTTTAAGTTGACCTTATTAAGTCAACTTAACAAAGTCGACTTAACTTTTCTAGTGTAGACATAGCCCCTTGTTGACCTTATTAAGTCGACTTAATGCTTTAAGTCAACTTAATAAGGTTGACTTAGGTGGTAATCCCCGTCCACAGTGGCTTTAAGTCGACTTAAGGGTTAAGTCAACCTAAAACAAGGCGTTATGAAGTCGACTTAAGGAAGTGCTTAAGTCGACTTAAGAAAAGCGCAGTGTGGACGTGGCTTTGTTTAGGTCGACTTAAGCCTCCTTAAGTCGACCTAACTTGCCAGTATAGACGCACCCTTACTCTTCATTTCCTTGGTCTATCCTGTCCCCTGCCCACCACAATATCTCTCTCTCTCTAAGTATATTGCTAGCCACTTTTTTCCTCCTAAAAGAAATAAAGGCTCAAACAAATACCTTCTTTGGTGCCATGACAATATTATATTTGTAAAAAGACACCTATAGGAGATGTACAATTTTACTAGTTTTGTACTGTACTTGAAATCTGGGTGTTAGGCCCAAGGGCAGAGGGGATAACCTAGCTTTATGCTGCTTGGAAAAACAAAAATATTCTGTTATTAAACAAGTGAATCTCAACCCTTCTGTAGGTAGCAAGTCTGTCTTTTAAAAATATGACAAAATTTCTGCCTTTAAGAAATGCAATTAATCTATCTTGTTTGTTTTGAATTTATTTTGATGGTGGTATGGGGAAGGTAGGTGTTTCTTTGAGCTTCTGCTCGCAACCTGATTCTTCTGAGATACCTTTTGACGTGCACTAAATTGGAGAAAATGTTGTTTTCCCAGGGTGCTTTCAGATGATATGTCACTTTGTGATTTTTCCTGACAGCAGCTTGAATCAGTTTGTACTTTAATATTACTGAGCAACTCCAAAATAGAGGATGGGGTTTCTATTATCTGTACACGTTAAGAGCTTTTTAGGTACATAATTTAGGAAGGTACCCACAGTAATTATGGAAATCATCCAATTGTCTGTGTGTAGTAATATCTGAAATTCTAGATAAAGACTGATGCATATTAACTAGAATTTGTAGATAAATACAAGTGACACATTTTCTTTTATCCTTCCTGGCAACTTTCTAAAGCATCTCCCTTCTCTCTTTCACCGATTAGGTAAGTTATTACTTTCTTTTCATCCAAAAACTTGAATTCCCTTTATTTTGTTTCTATTGTTGAAACATTTCATGAGGAGGCAGGGTGAATAGTTCTTCTAAGAGAGGAAGTAGTTGCTTTCAGTATGTTAATTAATTTGCAAGTTCAACTGTCGAAAAAAGACCCTCAGAGGAAACTGCATTAAAACTCTGTTTTCAGTTAGACTTGTTTCTCTGTGGCAGTGCTCTGGGCTGCTGTGAAGGAGACTTCTCTTCTAGACTCATGAAGATCAGGCATATCACAGAGGTAATACCTTTGGCCCAAGGGGAAAAAAGAAGAGAAGTCAACTGTAACATACCTTTTTTGGATCAATCAGTCACAGAGTATCTTTAGCTGAGATGATTGCAAAAGTACCCTTTTCTAAGCTAAAATTCAAAAGTCTGATGGTGAAGAGGGGAGAGGAGGGAAAAAAACCCCACTAGCTGCAGTTTATATTATCTTACATTATTCTGCATGATATTATTTCTCTGATTCTTTGAAGAAGAGAGGGAGAAAAATCTTTAAAGCTATCAGAGTTAAAATTCAAAATAGGATTTGTATATGTGAAGAATTAAGTATTACCATTTCTTTAATTAACAATTATTTCAGTAACTAACAATATCTTGTATGGGAGGCAACGTTATTTCATCTGGTTTCTCCATAACAAAAGAAAGAAAACATAGTCAATAGGTGGCAGTATAGCTCTTCCTTTTCAGAACTTTACAAAATAATATAAATCCAGCATTTACAAAAGTACCGCTCTTTCCAGATGCAGGCCTCAGGGCCATAGTCAGTCCTGCAATGCACTTCTCATTGCTGGGGATGTCTCATTAGGAGATTAACTGTTTAAAATGCAGTACTAAGTGAAAGTTTTAATTGGGAAATCCTGTGCATGTTAAATTAATCTTAAATACTTTTATCTAGAATGCCTGCTTCCTTTCCACAATGCTTTGTATTTCTAACTGCCTCACATTCTTTTACAGCTGTATGAATGAAACTTTAAATGAGCAAGAACGATTTTTATGTTAGTTTGTTGAAATAGCCCTAAGAATCTGATATGTGATGCCTCTTAAATTGTTAAATACATGGTTCCTTCATGTGTGATAGTTGAATGATAAAAGTGCTACATTGTATTCTGACAAAACATTTGTGTCTGTGGGAGGAACCTAAAAGCAAAGATTTTAGTATAACTGCTCATTTGACTAAGCAAGGAAAACCCAGAAAGCAACTAGGATTTGCAGCTTGATAGAAAACAATGTAGTAATTTGAAAACTAAACATTCGGATTGAGATTTTCATAGAGGTCATGAGGATTTGGAAGCACAGTTTTTGGATTGCTTTGGAAATCCTTAGCCTTGAGCAACATTTTTTTTTCCACAGTACATGTCCACTTTTGTATTTACCCAGTTTATACATGAAAAGGTCCTTGGGGGTGCAGGCAAGTTAGGATTGCACACCTGTGTATGCGTAAGCAAGCACAAATCTACACCTTGTGTGCACCCTTCAGTATTTGTTAGTGTACTTAAAAGTCTCTTTCTTTCTCAGCAGGACTTTAGTAAAATCACTTTACCCACCATCTGGCTGCCTGCTTATACTCTCTTCCCAAGCTCTTTTGGAGATTCTAACCCTCTCCCCAGCTCTTGTCTGAGTCCTTTAACTGGGAGACTCACCACAAAATCTTCTCCCTTTTGGTCTTTACTGGACTCCTAAAAGCCTCCTTTCCCTTGCTGTGTGAGGTTAGTCAATTTAATTTACTCTGCGTCTACACTACACTTTCCTTAAGTCAACTTAAGGAAAAGTTAAGTTGATTTTACTAAACCTCATTTTAAGTTGACTTTTGGCTTAAGTCGACTTTCTAAAGTCCACTTAAGCTAGTGTAGACCTGGAGTAGCTCTAAGTCGACTTAAGGCTCTCCAGGACTCCTCCCTGCCAGGGTGGCTGGCACAGGAAGAGCCTGGCATGCCCCCCCACAGGGGCAGGGCAGAGCCCTGCCCACCCTGCCCCTATGCCCTGCCAGGGTCCCTGTCCCCCTTTGCCCCATTGTACCCAGGTATAGTGGGGCAAAGTCTGAGCCCCCTGGCCCTTGGGAAGGGGTGCCCCCCCACCAGTGTGGACCAGTCCCAGGTCCACCTAGCCCCTACAAGTTGACCTAGGCATCTAGTGTGGATGTTCTAAGTCAACTTTGTAGGGTTCCCCCAAAGTCGACTTAAAATTTAAGTGTGGACACGCTAAGTCGACTTAACAAAGTCGACTTAGCTAAGTCGACCTAAATTAACAAGTGTAGACATAGCCTCTCTGTGCTGAAATTGTAAGCAGCTCAGAGCTGTGCTTGTAACTTGCTCTAAAGGGCAGCACATGATGTTAAATAGCTTAACTATGAATTTAGCTTCCCCACTTGGTTGGGTTTTTAAAATGATTATTCCAGTACAACAAATGCCTATTCCCTTTACTACTTTCTATCACATGCTATTTAGTTGCATCATGTGGCATAGTGTATACTAGACTTTGTGACTTTGAATATGATTATTTATTTGTTAAGCACTACGTGAAGCAGTCTACAGAATAGAGGAAAACCTGGCCAAAGGAGCCTAAAGCTAAGAGGCAAAAAGAAACCCTACAGCACTTGCTGATTAAAAGACAGAACCATCACATGGTGGTGTAGTGGTGTTTTGGTAGAAAGTAGTATAGTTCCTGCAGATGTTGGACTAACACTGATAGGATGAAAGGAAGACACACTTTTTTAGGAGTGATTGGAAAGAATACCTGGTAATTTCTTGCAATTTGCACAGTTTTAATGTTTCTCTTTAATTCATATCTAGATTACTCAACAAATGAAGGAAAATAATTAGTCTGGCCCTGGGCTGAATTAGGCTAATCTTTGATGAGATTAAATGGTTCTGGATAAAAAAATAAAATAAAATAACTTGTCTTGATCTGAGACCCTGGAACAAAAGCTTCAGCTTCACCTTCATTGTAGAATGCTTTATTGGGGGAAAGGATATATTTTAGCAGAAGAATCTCAGCAAACATGTCAGTGCTGAAGTTTCCAAATTGCTTTAGCACATTACATTTGAAATGCTGCTACCACTCATGTTTGTTTGTTTGCATAACTCTAGGAATAGATCGTGGTGAAATGTGATAGCTGACGGTCATAGAAGACACATATTAAATGGCATGATTTCATACCTAGAATTTGTATTTTCACAGTGTGCTATATTTCTAATATGAAAACACAAACATATTTATTAAATGAAAATCCTTTGCAAATCAATTAAATAAGTTTTTTGTTTTAGTGTCTAAGTGTTAGGTGGTAGCCTATGATATACAGGTGGGATGGTGGTTCCTTCTAGCCTTCAAATCTATGGCTGTGTCTATACTAGAAAAAGTTAGGTTGACTTTGTTAAGTCGACTTAATAAGATTGACTTTAAGTCGACCTTATTAAGTCGACTTAACGAAGTGGACTAAGTTGACTTGACTTTGTCGACTTAGTCCACTTTGCTAAGTTGACCTAACCACCCTTAAGTCGACTTAATGAAAGTCTCCTGTAGACAGGGAGTAATTCAGGTTGACTTAAGCCTCCTTAAGTTGACGTAAATTGCTAGTGTAGACATACCCTATGATTCTATCCATGACTTTATAATATATACATTTTTAATATGCTGTGCAATGAAGATGAATGTGGTCTGCAAAATAAGTTGGAATACATGGGTCCCGTTTTAGATGGGGACAAATAACAAAGTCATATTAGGCATTTCAGTCCAGAATCAGATCCAATGGGGATTCACAAAACCCCCACTAAGCTGCATGAACTCATTAGGTACCTAAATATATGAAATAATAATGCCTAGTTTTGGGATCCTGGCCACAAAGGCTGCAGACTTAATTTAGCTCTTTGGAAGCCTAAGCCCTGGCAGAATGCAAAAACTGGGAAAAGATAAATATTCTTCCTCCCGCAGCTCATCTGCAGGGCCTGATGTGATAAGCACCTCCCCTTCACAAACTAGTGGCGAGGGGGAGGTAGCAAACGATTTCTTTCCTATTAGTTATATATGGGAGGCCCATCGTTCCAGTGCCCTCTTTGCCTGATGGTTGGCGGGAGAGAAAGGATATGAACAAGGATTTACCATCTCATTTGTGCATGCCCCAACCACTGAGCTATGGGATATTCTAATGTGTGTGTGTGTGTGTGGAGGGAGAGGCATATCCCTTGATTTCTCCAGTTGAAGAGTTCCACTGTAGAGAAAAAAAAGTAATTGGGTCAAAGACTGACTGACTCCCCTCCCACCCCACCCCCCTCCAGTGGTTAGCATTCCCTGTCTCAGAAATAGGTGAACTAGAATGTATTCCCTCTACTTCCATGACTTTTAAAATTATATTTACACAGTGGAACAGCATCAGCAGGAGAGACTGAGCCCTTACCAGTCACTTGCACAGATGCATGGACTCAGACAGACCCATTAGAATAGTCTAGCCCAGAGGTTGGAGTCCTCACCTGGGAGGTGGTGGATTTCTGTGCAGATCCCATCTCCCACTCAGGCAGAGAGGGCCCTTGAAAGCAGTAAGGGGCCCCTTTGCCTACCCCTAAAGCCATGTCTGCATCCCACCCTGCCAGATACGTGGTGGGGAGCTGGGGCCAGAGCTGGCAGCAGGGCCTGCTGTGGTGAGCTGGGGCTGTGGTGGTGGGGAGTGGTTCGGGGCCCCTGGTGGCATGCTGGGGTGGGGGGATGGCCATGGGGAGCTGGGGCTGTAGGGAGGGCTGGGGTTCCCAGTGGAGAGCTGGGGGTCTGGGGAGGGAGAGCCTGTAGGGGGCCCCCACAATGGGCCTTTGCCTATGGCCCCAGATAGCCTAAGGCTGCCTCTTCTTGAAAGAGGAGTCTCCCAGGTCACCAGTGATGATCTTAACTGCTGAGCTAAAAGCTCTGAGGGAGGTGCTGCTGTGGTGGTGACATCACCTAATTCCAAGAGAGGCTTTGCAGGTGAGAATCCCAACAAAGAGAGTCATCTTCCTTTCATCTTGGGCTTATGCACCGACGACCCTGAGAGGTAGTTTTAGGATACACCCCTTTCTTTGTTATTTATTCCCCATTAGCAAGTTTAGGCAGAGAGCTGCTACTGTGCTGGCTTTTGAGAATCTGATTTTGAGATGCCTGTCTCTCTTCATTTATTGTATTGTAGGGAGCTAACTCAGGGTTTATGAATTCCAGTAATTTTCGAGGCACCTAAAAATTAGGTGTCAATGCTCAAAATTGCCTTGCCTAAATTCTTATGTACATCTAGCCCTAAAGCCTTCTGTCAGTGATAAGTAATCTGTTGGGCTCATGTTACTTCATGGTGAAGTAACAAATTAAATGTAAGAAACAATAAATGTAGCATAAAAACCTGTATAGAAAAGGGTGTGTGTGTGTGTGTGTTTAAATATATACATATCGAGCCCATTTATCTGCTGCTGTAAACTGGCAGATGGCAGACTCAGTGGAGTCATTGTTTAAGCATTCACCCCATCACACAGAGGCACACTCTGCTTGTCCAGAAGATAAAGGTGGTCCTGTTTATCTTCTGGACAAGCACAGCATGACTTAGCTCTGTGATGGGGAGAATGCTTTCAGAGTGACTTCTTGGTGGTTTGATTGTGGACAGAACATTAATAGCCAGTGGAGTTAAAGTATTCTATGGCTCCATTTGGCGTCAGTTGAACAGCTGCAGAATATTGACACTTTCAGTCTGCTTAATTAAGCCCAACAGTACAAAACCACTACAATTTATTACACCAATCAATAAATGTAATATTGAATACAATATTTAGATGTCTATAATGTATACTAATAAAATCTATTTGGGCAAGAGCTGTGTGGACATTGAAATACCATGTACTGTAGAACATGTGACTTGTGGATATTTAATTGAACTTTAGTGATGAAATTCTATTCTCAAATATACATGTGAGTGGAGTTCTCATTCAAGAGCCTCCTGAGAGCACATAGGGGAAACTTTTTCTGCTTAGGAACAAGATTTTCTAAAGTGACTAGTGAATTAGGAAGTTTCAACTTTGGGCACCTAACCTGAGAAACTTTAAAGAATCCTGATTTTCAGAGGGTGGATACTTGGTACTTTCTGAAGATTAGGTCCGAATAGATGTCTGATTGTGCATCCAAAATCAAAGTATCCTACATCTTAAGTTACTTTGAAAATGTTGGCATAGACACTTTAAAAAATGCTCTTTAAAATGAGTAAAGGAAACTGCAATTTTAAACAAGTTTTTAATATACCACTTGCTAAAATATGAAATCGTTCTTTCTAGGGACTCCTGCTGAATTTACAGAAAATTTGTAGTATGTGACATCATTTCATCTTCTGTTCTTGACACAGCAGCAAATTATATATCCAGCTTTGTTATCTCCACAAGTCAGCACTCCATTATAAATGGAGATTTTGATTAATCTGAAAAGATTAGTAAAAATAATAGAACCTTAAAGTTACGACCGCCTAGGGAATGGAGATTGTTCATAATTCTAAAATTTTCATAACTCTGAACAAAATGGTATGCTTGCTCTTTTAAAAGTTTATATTGACTTAATACAGCTTTGAAACATTACTATGCAGAAGAAAAAGGCTGCTTTCCAAAAAATGCTGCTTTCCATTTATTTTTAGTAGTTTATGTTTAAAGAGTATTGTGCTGTATTTGCTTTATTATTATTTTTTTTGTCTATTGCTGCCTGATTGTGTACTTCTTGTTGCAAATGAGGCATGTGGTTGACTGGTCAGTTTGTGACTCTGGTATTCGTAACTCTGATGTTCTACTGTAAAAAAAGTTTGGTAAATAGTGAAGTACATTTCACATCGGGTGTAAACTTAGACAGAAAGCAGTTGAAGAGTAAATGGGAAAGTAGTATAACTTTCAAAACTTTAGTTGCTATACAAAATAAATTTAACTCCATTTATTTGTTATACCATGGGGCCCACATCAACTGCTAGCATAAGTGGAAGCAATTCAGGGGCAGTTTTGACTATTTTAAGCCAGGCCAAACTGGTGGATTACAAGGTGGAAGGTAAAATGTGTGGATATGATTTTGCACCCTTTATTAAATAATTTCATTGCCGCCTCATGTTATGGGAACGCTTATTTTGCCAATGTAGGCCCCAATTGAACAAAGCATATAAATGCATGTTTAACTTTAAGCACATAAGTAATCTCATTCCTTGTCAGTAAAGTATGTGTTTAATTCTGAGCATGTGTTAAAATGCCTGGCTGAGTCAGAACACTAATGTCTGTTACTCTTCCTATTGAAGTAATTAGTAAATATCCATTTGTTTACCATTCTCACTGTCTTTTTCTTGGAAACTGGACTAATTTTTCCCATAACACATTTTTAAAAAACAAAACAAAACAAAAGCAGGTCTATTTTTGATTTTCCAATTAAAGGGAAAAACATTTGATTTTTGGCTAGTTTTTATGTTTGGTTACAAATATTTTATATGTCTTTATAACGTAGTAAATTCTCACCTTACTACAACCACTTAGCCTGAACATTCCACTACAATACCCAGCTGAGGCCCCCAATCCTACAGGCACCTAAGCAGGTGTATAACTTTGATCATATGAGTATTCCTGTTGACTCCAGTATGATTATTCACATTCATAACTTGTTTTATCATTTGCAGAATTGGGGCATAAACTGTGAAATATGATTGATCTCTACATGGTCCTTGTATTTATAAAGTCTCCCATAACCCAAATATACTGGATCCCTGATCCTGTGTAATAAATGAAATAAACAGATGTTTCAAATTAAAAAGCAACATGATCCATTGGTAACCAAAGCAAGTCTGTAGGCTAAAAGTCCATAAATAACTATGAACAGCAAACATGCTGTCAGAGCTGCATTATCTAATCACATTTTAACTTAAAGGAAAGCAACTCCATAGGAATTAGCATGGCTACATTTGTATGAAATGGAAAATATAATTTCATATATTTTATATTCAAATGTTAAATGTGCTGCTTCCTAGTTGTTGCTTTGGGGAAATCAGGTAATGAAGGAAATTTTGGTTTTCAAATTACTGCACCTTAAAAAACTCAGTTTGTAAATGCTGCTGCTACCAAATCTTAATTCCTCAGACAAGAAGCTGGCTTCCAAATGTCCTTTGTTTAACCTTATATAATTACTTTAATGAATGGGCTTCTACTGTACATTTAAATTGGGTGGCCCTTCTTTCAATGTTAGTTTGTATTTAGTCAAATTAATCATACCTGAACAACTTTTAAAAACTGTGCCTGAAGAGTTTTCAAACCATTAAATATTTTTCTATTATAATGACTCAGAATTGTTCACTGCAGAGAATAAAGTACCACTTTTGCATACATTACCTAAACATTTCATGATTTGTGAAACCACAATAAATTTTTGTGCTGATTACTCATGTAATCTAAGAATCTCCTGCTGTTTTATGGAGAGTCTTGTTAATTTAATTCAAGTAATGAAATTAGCACCTGTAGAGAATGCTTTATTATTTCCAGTGCTTTTTTTGGTTTTTTAAAAAAAGTTGTCGGTATTCGGCCAGGGACCTGGGGCCGCTGGCAGTGGCAGGAGCCGGGGCCACATTGCTGTGAAAAAAAGGTGCCAGTTCACACTATCCCTGAGTGCCATCACAAAAAAAAGCACTGATTATTTCTTACCTTTTATCATATTGGTAATAACCTATTTTATGTATCATGTACAGCTGCTTTATTTTACCACCAAATCTATTGACTATTAATTTTTTTAATAAGAAAGCAAGCAATATATTGGGAAAAATTAAGATGATATTGACAGTGTTATTCAGAAATGACACAATCAGTGTGACTGCCAGATCCGGAAGTTGAATCTTGTGAATTGAATATCTGAGAGGTAAAATTATATTTTTTGGGTTGAAAGTGTGTACTCTGTGATTACAGTCCGACTTCTGTTGAAGTCAGTGGAAATCATACCTTATATTAAGCACCTACCAAATAGTTCATGGTGTGGTATCTAATTTTTTCATGCAAGGGAGAATTGTGGGGGACTAGACTATACAGTCACAATAGATAGTGGGAATGGTTTCTGGATTACAAAAAATAAATGATGGATCTTAGAGAAAGTCAACAACAGGACCCTGTTAAAATCAGCATCCAGCTGAGTCCATATATACACAGTGAGGTAGTCTCAAACTGTACTTTGATAATAAGCAAGTTTTATCAAAGGTTCACACAGGTTTTTGCCATCTGTTCTGCATTATGTATTCTGTTTGTTCTCAGATCTGTTGCTTCCCAATAACAGTAATAAGAGCCAAACCTATAATTAGTCTCAGACTAGACAGACAGTGGCGCAAGCATTATAATAATTAGGACAATAAGTTTAACAGGCTTGAGTGAACATAAAAGAGATCTTTGAATTATTTCCTGCACACAAAAAATAGGCATGTACAGGATGTGGGGGTAGTACTTTAATATTATCCCCTTTCCATCAACTAATTAAAGGGTGTTCTTGTTGCTCAGTACCATTTCATTCTTTAGTCTGGAAATCTTGTGTCAAGGGTGAGCGGTGTCTTCACAATTTAATCAGAGTACTTTCTTGTAACTCAGAGAAGATTTTAGGTAACAAAATACTGATTTCAGTTTGGACAATGAAGTACAGAAACTCCTTCCCAAAAAAGTTAATCTAGAAATAGTTTGCCATGCTATTTTAATTTAGATTCAAATAGATTTCCAAGGGTTTGCAAAGGGTTTAGGACTCTTTTTTGCATGGTATCAAAGAAAGGATTGCTTGTACAGAGAATAAAAGAAACAGAATGGAGTGTTTTACTAATATGCACAGGCGAAATGATTAAATACTTGCTGCTGTTTACATTGTAGTTTTGTTATTTCTAATGAAAACATTTGTAGAAAAGCTATTTTGTAGAATTTCGTTTGTAGCATGGGTGCTGGCAAAGATATATTGTTATCCTAATCACTATAACTGACAAAGAATGCAAGAAGGTACAGTCCTTCTAGTAGAAAGCATTAAAGGGATATTAATGTGTAAAAGAGACGGTGATTGCTTGTCTTGCCTTTCATTTGGAAGAGAGATATTTTAAGATGGAAACTGAAGATGTCTTAATGTGGATCTATGCTACACTAAGGTGTCTACAAGAAAGGCTTGATCAGAGTGGAACCCTATTAAGATTAATGTAATTAGGACCCAGTGCTGCTTTGGAGACATATACGGGAATCATCCTTACAGAGTGAGATGGGATTTGGGTTACCAAAGAGGAGAAGTGAAATCTTGAGAAGAACAGAATGAGAAGCCTGATCTGGCACAATTGATGTCAGTGGGAGCTTTGGCGTTGACTCCAACAGCAACAAGACCAGATGTGTATGTTGGTGGTATTGCAAAGAATGGGAGGTTCCAGAATTTGGGCAAATTGACCAGAGAGTTTTGGGGTGATCATTGTGACAGTGGAAACTCAATATTGCAAAAATAACAAACTTTTTATAGAAAGCCTATTAAAAGTAATCCAGTGGAGAGTTTGAAATATTTCCTTTCTTTCATGAAATATCACCACGTCATACTTAATTATGTCTGTTATATCAAACATTTTAAAAACACTAAAGCATACAATAAAGAAGTACTGATGAATTCAACACTATGAACACTTTAAAAGTTTTTGGGCCTATAATGTAACTACATTAATTATAATGGCATTTAATTTTGACCTTTGTGCCATTTAAAAATTCAACTACTGCCATAAACTGATAGGTGAGACAGAGCCTCATTCACTGTTTAGTGGCAATTCTTCAATTGTTAATTGGATGCCCAATTTTGTTCAGCTGTATAAAATATTGCTAACATATCTCTAGTAGTATGTGATTTAAATTAATACATTTATATTGTTCTAATTCAAGCAATATTGCACCTTATTCTGGCTGCGTCTACACTTGTAAATTAAGTCGACTTAAGCTTGCCCCCCCTGCCACCGTGGATCTGCCCTAGGTCCCCCTAGCCCCTAGAAGTCGACCTAGGCGTCCAGTGTGGACGCTCTAGGTCGACTTTGTAAGTTCCCCCCAAAGTTGACTTTAAATTTAGGTGTAGATGCACTAAGTCGACTTAACTAAGTCGACTTAGTTAAGTCAACTTAGCTAAAGTCGACCTAAATTTACAAGTGTAGACATAGCCTCTGAGATTGACTCTTGTTTTTGTTGGAGATTACTGATTTATCAAAAAGTCCTTCTCATTCAAAGGTTATTGAAGAATCTTTGGGAAGTACTTTCCTGAAGTAATTTTTTTGAACTTCACTATTTAATTTACTTCCTGTTCACATATACTACAAAAATCTGATTCCTTACTCTGAAGGGCTAACAAGGTGGGAGAAGTGTTTCTCTATTCAATTTTTTAGGGAGACATTTTAAAAGCTAGCAAATCCAAAAAGCATGACGCATAAGGATGCTAACAGACTGAGTGGTTTTTATTTGTAATAAATCGTCTAGATGCAATGATGTGACATAGTAAAGCTCTTTGTGCATATCAGCATCAGAAAGATGAAAACCTACATGACTTCCTAGGTAACAAGGAGACCGAGGGCTCAGTTGTGTCATTTATCAGGAGTGGTTAAAGAAAGATCCATTCTGGGACCTGATGTATACCATGGTACTTTGTGCACATGGTACTCTGACCTCTGAGTTGGTACTGAATTAATTCCCCCCAAAGGTGCTTAATGTCGCTGAATCCATAGTGTTATTGAAGATACTGACCAGATTCTGCTTTAGTTTGCCTATGTAAATCGACAGTACTAAAATCAGTGGAGTTGCTCTGGATTTACACCAGTGTAACTGAGAACAGACTATGGTCTGCCATCTTTCAGATAAGAGGCATACAGGGATTCTAACCAGTTTGGTTATTAAAAATCAGCTACAGATTTTAGAGGAAAACACAGTTAACACAGAAAATAAGTGCTGAATGAACCCTCTAGCCAAGTTGCTCCTTGGGTTCCACTCAGAAATAAGTTTGAACTAAACTTAAAAAAAAAAAAAAATCTCTCAAATTATTGGCATCTTCTGCTGAAGAGCACCCAAAAATCATTGTTGGAAATCACGTAAAACATCAATCTTATTGCAGTTAATGAAATCCACTGGGCGTACAATGTTACCAAATTCATTGTGGGATACCTTTGAATAAAATGCCAGAAGAAATCACACTCTGATTTCCTTTCCATCATGCACCTAAATGCAAGATTGTTTGCTGACAAAACTCCTTTTGTAAAAATAAAATAAAGTAAAAATAATAAAATATCACCCATTGGGGAAAAAAGTGCTACCATGCCACAGAAGCTGCATCTGCATATATTGACTATTTTGCTTTCTTTATTAAATTTGTTTGGGTCTGTACGAGCCTCAGTGTTAAATTAGAATGTTTCTATGGTAGAGAAGTAGAATGGACTCTGTGATGATTGGACTTGTTAAATAATCTCACTGAAGAAAAAAATTACAATAATTAGTTTTAAAAAATGTATAAAGGTATCAGTGAAGGAATGTAAATGCCAGTAGTTATATAATTCTTCTGATATGAATAATTTTCTGCCCAGAATTAACTTATTAATTACAGCTGTTAAGTGTAATTACTCTACCTCTTCAGGTTCTTTATTATTACTTTCTAACACTAAGAAAAATTCTGCCAAGGATAATTACCATAACAATAATTTAGTGCACATTTTGATCTTGTTAGGAATACAATATAATTTTCACAAAATGATCTTTCCATGTTAATCAGTCATTCATGAAGCTGTCTCTCTTGTTGCTCATTCCTTTCAGAAGCAGTCTGAAGCCTTATAATTGGTCATGTGGGAAGTGGCAGAAGAGAATATATTGCTCTGTTTCAGGGCCTGGTTTTGACCAAAGCTCCCATTTAACTTCGTACTCCTAGAAGCTGAATTAAATTTAATTACTATAATAAAATTGTAAAAAGACTTAGTGCTATGAGTTTAAAAAAAACCTTGAACCTCAAGTATTTGAGCTCTCTAATGCACCAGTATATCAATCTATTACCAGAAAGTTTACACCTGTTCTTAGACTTGAGGCAGCAAAACCCTAAGCATGTGTTTAAATCCCATTAAAGTTAAACATGTGCTTAAGTGTTTTCCTTAAATGAAGTGAACTTGAATACATGTTTAAATGTTTGATTAATCTGGACTTTATTGTATAAAGTAATTGGCAACCAATATTTAATGACATACAAATTTAGAAGTTGAAGTGCATAACTTTTGTGTGTGTGTGCACGTGCGTGCGTGCGTGGCAAAATCAATGGAGGTTTATCCTGATGGATTATAGAGAAAGAGAAAGAAAGATTTGACCTGATGTTTTTCTTATGACAAAGGGCAATTTTATTAATGAAAACTTTATCCTTCCACCAGTTATAACTAATGTACATCTAATTCAAGATTTTTCATATATTCTGTTCTAGTTATTCACAAACATCTTTTATGGGGTTTCTAATGTATTTTCCACTACAGAGATTTTCATTGGATTATAATATGGAATAATGTCTTTTTCTCTTGAAATGTGTGTACAAACAATACATTTTTATTTGGAGATTTGTACTATAAGCATTCTTAGTTTTACAAATTCTGGATGTTAGAAATTTTCCTTTATGCTTTAGAAACATTATATATATAA
>ML685791.1:17786524-17807745 GCA_007922175.1 Pelusios castaneus
TTATATATATAATGTTTCTAAAGCATAAAGGAAAATTTCTAACATCCAGAATTTGTAAAACTAAGAATGCTTATATATTTAAACTGAAGATTAGCTATGGGGTTTTCCCCCCAAAGTTTCTATTCTTCATTTTTTTTCTTCCATGATTGTGCACCCAAGGATATGTACTAATCAGAATTGGCTAATACTTTATCTGAAAATATGGAACAGATAAAAAAATTCCAAATGACTAAAAATTTAATTTTAGCTAGGCTTTTACCACAGGAAATGTGACTGAGGAACATAGCTTGAGCAATCCATCACAGATGTCTACAATGGTATTAATCATCTTGAGGGTGGGGAGGAACATTGTCTTATTTTTCTCTTTCAGGTTTAGGTATTTAAGAATTCCTTGCCAGCAGCATCTCATATAGATGAAAGCCATATGGTGAGAAGTTTTAAATGATGCCAAGATATTTATGTAAATATTTTTATATGATTAGGAATTTTTGCTCATTACAATACATTCATAATTAGATCTGTAGGAGATTAGAAAAGAATAATTCTACGGTATCCCGAAACTAAATCCTGAAAGTCCTCCTCTCCTCCCCCTCCCCCCCAGAAGTTCTATAAAATAGTCCTCAAATGACTGGAAATATGAGCCTCAGTTGAACAGCTTAACTCTAGTCTAGTTTCATTTCTGGACCACTGGTCGAGAGTACAAATACTCGTAAGGTATGTTTGTGACTGGTACTGTAGTCTGTCCCATAGTACTTTAATGATTATTGATGCTGGTCCCTTGTGCTCCACAACTGCATACATGGTCTGTTCAATGAAAAATGGCATTTTAACTATGAAATTGAGTAATTGAATGGCTTAAAATCTATAGCCGATCAGGCCTTGCATAACCCTGTACGCTGTAATTGGCATTGACAAGTACAGTCGTGTTGCTAGGGACAAATTCTGATCTCATGTACACAGGTGTAAATCCCATTTGATTAGCTTTGCAGGGGGCTCACATCAAAATAAGTCTACCTCCATGAGTCACATTGAAGAATTAAACAAGTGGCATAAAAACTGAAATGAAAACTGATGTGTAGAGAAGAAAATAAGTGTTAGTAATGTAGGATGTTAGCAGACCCTTGCCTGTTTTCATTTAAATGACTTTCATTTTAAGCTACCTTTTCCTTTTGTTCCATTTTATATTGTTTAAGGTCTCCAGTACTTAAACAGGGAAAATAAAAATAGGTCCCACTACATCTTTTTGAGCTTACAGATGCAGCAATCACTGTAGTACATAGTCAGCTTAAGTATTACACATTCTACTACCATAAAATGGACTCCCTCACCTTCTTTTAGCTACCACTTTCTGCCAAGGAAATGCCATATTTGTATAGTTATAGAAAAATGAGTAACTACATTGAAGGAAAAAATTGCCCTTAAAACTATGAATCTTTTCTATCTGTTCTCATTTGTATCCCTTTTCACTATCCTCATTCTTTAGAATGTAAGCTCTGCAGTGCAAGGATTGTCTTATGTATGGTACAGTGTTAAGCACACTATATGCATGAATAATACAAATTATTTATCTTGTTGCGTATATGGCATCTTTAATAAAAATATACACACAGTGTTTATAAATGTAATTTAAATGAAGTGCCTAATAGCAACAAATATTTATTAAATGAAGGGCCAAATCCTATTGGACTTACTCAAATGTATGGACCATTTTATATCACTGATTTTTTTTTTTTTTGAGCATACCTCTTGATTTAAACTAACAGAAGGCAATGCCTAATAGCAGAAAAGTAAATGTGATGGGTAAAATACTGACCCCATTTTGTTTTCAACAGGGCTGGGATTTCACCCAAAGTCTCTTAGGTAGATATTTATATGGCAATCAAATCAGGATATTGCAGATAGTCTTCTTAAACACTCAGTGTGTAGAAAGAAATATCCTGATGGTGTATGAGTGATGGCTCTATTCCCCTGCTTGGAAGATATTAAGAGTCTAAAGCTCTGTCTACAGTACAAAGCTATAATTATGGTGGTGTGTAGTGTACCCACAGCCATCCTTTTGTTGGTGGAGTGTGTCCTCAGTAGGACCACTTCCACCAACAAAAGAAGCAGTGTGGGGGAGCTGAGAGGTTAATGTTTCATTTCCCATAGGGAGCCTACAAGCTCCCTGCTGTCACCACAACCCATTACTGGGATTCCTGCACTGAAGCAGCAGCAGACATGGTCCAGAGAGAGCACAGGAGGCACTCTGTGCTTCTTGGGGGTCCCAGGTGCAGCACAGCTGCAGCGAGGACCCACTCCCACCCCAAGCACCCATGCCATCATGCCCAGTATGCCTTGCTCTGCTCAGGGCAAGGGGAGCTGGTGGTGGCGGCGGCTCTCAAGCTGGCAGCATTCCCCAGGTTGCCGTGCTCGGAAGACCCTCCTAGTAGCACTGGAGTGAGATTCAGGAGATTTGAATTCTGTTTGTGGGCTGTGTGACCTTGGGCAAGTCATTTCCTTCCCTGTGCCTCAGGTTTCCAACTGTGAAATGGGAATGTTTCTAATTTCCTTTTTAAAGTGCTTTGAGATATGCTGATGAAGTTATTTTCTTTGTAAAAAATTATTAGAAACAGCTCATTGAATATATTAGTCAAACAAATTCGTAACACACATCAATGCCTTCTCTCTTTACCTTCTCTACAATTAAGAAACAGATATGCACTCGCACATAAACATACAGAACTAATATAAACATATGGAGAATCACCTTGGCTCCATGAGAATTTTGCCACCGACTTCAGTGAGAGCAGAATCCAGACCCACAGTGGTGATTAGTTTGCTCATAAAAAAAATCAATAAAGCTATAATGAACATTAATAGCAGCAATGGGTCCTTTAAATCACATTCTCTACTCCACAGCTTCTACGTAGTTTTACTGTAGTTACCATGGACCTATTAATTAACAAAGCTCCTATTGACTTTAAAGTAAGCAGGATTTGGACCTCTACCAATTTGGTGGAACATCAATCGAAACAGAATTAGACCAACATGGTGGGCTTTTAACTGTCACAGTTTCTACTTTCTACTTTGCTTGTATTCACCTGAATGGCATCTGTTGTTACTATTTAGACAGAAAATCAAACAAGGAGTCCTGTGGCACTTTTTAAAACTAACACATTTAAAATTTGCTTGTATAAATTGATTAGTTTTTTAAAGTGCCATGGGACTCTATTTTATTGACCTAGACTAACACAGCTCAGCTACCCCTGGAACTAGACAGAAAATGAACATCTAAACAGTCATCTTCAATGAGTAATCCAAACTCAGTAATTGGAAATACTAAATGCTTGTATGATAATTACAATTGAAAAGACATAAAAGGAAACTAAGTTCCTCCTCATCTACTACCAACAGAAAGGATTAAAAAGAAACAACAGTTTAACATAAGAGTTAATGAAGGAGGAAATAGCCTATGTGTTTTTTCTCTTTGGTTAAAGGCCAAACATATCTTTTATTCATTACTTCCAGTAATCTATCTTGGATTCTATGGATGAGTTGATCCTTACTTTGGTTTCCCTCTTCCTTTCCTGATCATACACACACTTATTTGCACCCTTCCCTGGGCCTTGACTTTACTGTCAACTGAAAACAGGGTGATAAGTGTGAAAAATTGGTACTGAAGGTGGAGGGTAATAGAATCCTATACAAGACAAACCCCTGAATATTGGGACTGCCCCTATAAAATTGGGACATCTGGTCATGCTAGCTAAAATAATAACAGGACACAAACCTCAGTTTTAACTTTCTTCTGGGCTTCATTTGTTTCCAAAGTATGCCTCGTCCCCTAGTTCCTTCTCTCTCTCGTTAAGAGAATCAACAAATCCTTTTTATGCCTTTAGTTTGCTGGTAATGGGACTTAGTTGGTCAAATGAGTCAGCAGCTGAGATCACAAAAAGATTGTATTGAATTCCAAAATTGTACAGTGTCTCAACTCTATCATTATGCTTCCAGTCTTTATAGTCAAATAATACACATATCAGTGAGCCAAACATCAATCATGCTGTAATATGAGTCAGTTTAATATAAGGGATAGAATGAACATTCCCCTTCTACAAGGCAAGCCTGACATCTTCAAATTCCACCTGAGTTGCAAGGAAATCAGTGGTATTCAGTGGAAATCAGCAAGAAAAAAAAAAAGCCACCTGTGTTTATAGGTGGAATTGTAAGGCTCCAGGAATTCAACAGTTTAACAGGGCTTACACTCCCACTTGTTTTTATCTAGCTTTTCCTTCCCCCCCTCCAACAGAAAAGACCAGAGTCCTTCTGATTTTAAGCACCCATGCTTCTTCATTTGTAGTGCTTCCATGCAGATACCCTTCTCCCCATCAATACTCAAACTGGTCCAGCTCTGCCCCACCTCTTCTGGGCTTGCTTGGGGCCTCAGGAGGCTCCTTCAAGCAGAATGTCCAAAACCTCCTACCTGAACCACACCTCGCCTTCCTTAGGTCCCTGTATCTGGTATTAGCAGTCTCCAGGTAGCCACTCAGATGTTTCCATTCCCTCATTACCTCTGGGTTTTGACTCAGGCAGCTCAGGGCAGCCAGCTGCCATCCATTAACCCCTTATTGCCTTAGGACTTCCTCCCTGCAGCCTATTGGTAAGGGGTAGCTAAGGCAGAGTAGGGGCTTTTCCACCCTCCACTCTGCTACAGACAGATTATATACTCTAACTCCTGTTCTTCAGAAGTTCCTGGAAATAGTGGTGCTCACATTAGGGAGAAACACTGGTTTAACTCTGCTGCCTTCTGTGTAGGTACACTGAAAATGAATATGCCCCACTATGCCCAACAATCATTGGATTCTTCAGGCTTTTATTGAAATTGCACCCTTCAAACTGTTCTAGCTCAGAGGATTTTTATGAATTAAAACACTAAAAAATGTTCAGAAGAATCATTAGTTTAAGGAAAGTTGAATGATGTATGTTGAAGAATCAGACATTATTCATAAAATACTTAAAATATTTAATTATATGTAAAATATTTAATGTATCAAGAAAATATTTTAAATATTAAAAATTTCTCAAAATTATATATTCAAAGTTACGCACTATATTTCCACTAAAAATTCCTGGTCTGTAGTTCATATGCGTACAACACATTACAAACATTTGATATTTTAACGGGTGGCTGTGATGATTGCACTCACAGGTTACATAGTATGTTTCAGTTGCTTGATTGGATGAATGCCTCTTTTAGAATCAGATTTCTGATGTAAAAAGTTGTTTACTAATTACCTTGAAAGGGCAAGAAATAAAAAAAAACATTTAAAACAGATTCTAATTTTTATTTAAGGGAATGCATGTGGAAAAGAAGATTTTGCCCAACTCTATTTTATATAAGCAGCTCTCAAATTGCTCTTTGACTCAAGAACATTCTTTAGATTAGTTAAAAATGCAGGTGCAGTGCAAAATATCAGCTGTAATAATATATTGCTTTTTATTTTTCTTGAGTACTTTCATCAAATAGAAACAGAGCAAGTTCCTTGAGCTCTAATTTGGCCCAATTGCCTTCATTGTGAGATAAATGATGGACACAAACAACTTGAAGTCCCATTAATTTAAAATCTTAAATGGTTTCGAGTAATGTACCTTTATCTAATTCTCCCACCCACTTTATCATTTTCAACCATATTTTCCTATGATTTAAAACTGTTTTACTCCTCTGCTTTGTGTGGAAGACCCACAGAAGATGGCTATGGTGAAACAAGAAAAATTACTGTATATAAGTTGTTCTCATATGTCTCAGTTTGATTACCCTATGTATATCTTCCTTCTATTTTTCAATAATTGTAATTGTATGTCTTGTATCAATGACGGTACAACAAATAATCTCTAATTTGATTCTCCTTTTAATACTTCCAATATTAGTGACTAAGCAGTGCAGAGAGAATTTCTGTCATAAGTGTTACTACTGTATAGACACTGAAGGTTGGCATGAAAAAGACGAAGTGAGATTTTTCTCCCACGAAAGCTCATGCAATAAATACATTTGTTAGTCTTTAAAAATCCCTTGTTTCTTCAGCTGAACGGCTGCGTCTACACTTGTAAATTAAGTCGACTTAAGCTTGCTTAAGTCACCCTGCGTTTACACTACAGTTTCCTTAAGTCTATTTAAGCAGCTTGCTTAAGTCGACTTAAGGAAAATAAAGTCGACTTAATGAAAATTAAGTCAACTTTATTAAACCTCCTTTCCACTACACTTAAGGCTTAATTCGACTTTTTAAAGTCAAATTAAGCCAGTGTAGACATGGGGTAGCCCTAAGTCGACTTGTCGGGCAGGGTGACACAAGGGGAGCTTGGCATGCCCCCCAAAGGGCAGGGCAGAGCCCTGTGTGACTTAGGGAAGCATTTATGATATTATTTTCTATGGATATCTCATAAATGCTATAATCTATAGGAACTATGTCATGTTTGGTATCAATAGAAAGGTAGTCATTTGCTGGGAATGATTATATAGTTTATGTCTAGGAATTGTATTTATATTAGAAGTTAGTTAGTTAGGAATTTGGTGTTATATCAAACTTTAACTTGTGTCATTCTGGAGAAATGCCTTAGACAGGAGGGTGTGAACAACCATTGTTTCCTTAATGGCTCATCAGGTTTCTCCCTTTGGCCCATTGTAGGTGGGAGCTTCCTTAACATTAAGGAGACAATGGTTGTAATGTTAAAGAAGCTCCCACCTACAATGGCCATTAAGGAGACAATGGTTGTTCACACCCTCCTGTCTAAGGCATTTCTCCAGAATGACACAACTTAAAGTATAGATATAACACCAAATTCCTAACTAACTTCTAATATAAATACAATTCCTAGACATAAACTATATAATCATTCCCAGCAAATTACTACCTTTCTATTGATACCAAACATGACATAGTTCCTATGGATTATAGCATTTATGAGATATCTATAGAAAATAATGTCATAAATGCTTCCCTAAATCCAGACAGCGTCACACCCTGCCCACATGCCCTGCCAGGGTCCCTGTCCCCCTTTGCCCCATTGTACACAAGGGGTGCCCCCCCTCTGCCACCGTGGACCTGCCCAAGGTCCCACTAGCCCCACAAAGTCGACCTAGAGCATCCAGTGTGGACGCTCTAGGTCGACTTTGTAAGTTCACCTTCAAGTCGACTTTAATTTTAAGTGTAGACACACTAAGTCGACTTAAATTAACAAGTGTAGACATAGCCAACTAGACTAACACGGCTACCCCTTTGGCAAATGAGGTACTGGTTCACCTGAGATAACAAGTATCAAATATTAAGACACTTAATATTAATTTCAGCATTTTTTAGGTGTTGGGGTAGATAGATGTCCTCATGTAAATTTAGGACGTAAATATGTCATCAGGCCCTGGTACCATGACGTTCACTGAGGGACACAGACGAGTTCTCTGTTTCACTCTCACTACAATTTAATTCCACTGACTTCTAATTTAAATAGTGGAGCTGAGCTGCTGGACTACCCAGGTCCATTACCTGATATACAAGAATTAAGGCATGAAAGAAGAAGGAAAAAAATAAAAAAACAAAGTTGAATACACAATAGAATAGTTTCTAGTTACTCCTGTGTCTCCCTGATTTTGTTGCTTTAGGGATAGCTGAAATAGTTCAATTTCATTGTTCCCTGAGTATCTCATGAATATTTCAGTTCCAAATGGTTGAATGTTGTTTTTAGTAGTTCATTTAGATTGCAGTACACATAAGTTCTCCTGCATGTGGTTGAAATTTGGAGTGAGGGAATATAGTTGGCATTAGTGATAAAAAAGAAACACAGTGAATACAGTTCAGTACAGTTGTAGCAGCTGAGCGCTTTTTAAAGTTCATAGTAGTAGTGCATCACAGATCTCACACGTGACCTAACGACTCCCTTGACCACTTGCTTATTTAGTTTTGTAATATGCTGTAGAGGATCCTCAGGTCTTTTCTCAGCCCAGGTTTCCTGAAGGGCAGTACAGTGCATGAACAAGAGCTACAGAGCTATTTCTGTAGGAGGTTTTTTTATTTATTACTGAAGGTACAGTGTTAGATTGAATAACTCCCTTATATGATATAACCAGATAAAACTTAGCCCAGAGTAGTTCAGGTGAGATACTGTCATTCAGGCTATGTACACACGATACACTTGTCCCGCAATAAGCTATTGCGGGACAAGGAAAGCGCTATAAATATAGCGCTTTCATGTGTACGCATGTGCTTCTTCTATCACAAAGGAGCATTCACCCGTGTGAATGCTCCTTTGCGATAGAAGAGCAGTGCATGGTGGGAACCTGTTCCACCATGCACTGCCCACAGCCAGCCCCCTAGTCCAGCTTCAGGGCTTCTGTTGGCGGTGGAGGCTGCGTTGCTAGCCCCCACCGTCACCCGAAGCCCCGGGGCTGAGCTGGGGGCTGGCCCGAACCGGCATGGGCAGCTGGTTCGGGCCAACCCCCTAGCTCAGTCCAGGGGTTCGAGTGGTGGCAGGGGCTCCGGCACTTAAGCGCCGCAGCTCCTGCCGCCACCCAAAGCCCAGGGGCTGAGCTAGGTGGCTGCAGGGCTTCGGGTGGCGGTGGGAGCTGCGGTGCTTGCCGCTGCCGCCACCTGAAGCCCTGGGGCTGAGCTAGGGGGCTGGCCCGAACTGGCGTGGGCAGCCAGTTCGGGCCAGCCCTCTAGGTCAGTCCAAGGGAGCGCCGAACCCAGCAGCTCCCATAACAGTCAATTTCACTGCTCAGCTAGAGCAGTGAAATTGACATATTTGACAGCTCCAATGTCCCTGAGTGGCCTTGATTGACACTCTGGGACATTTCCGGAGGCTGTCTAACGCGCAAAATGGGTACACACGAGCATTACTGCGGAACAGCTGTTCCGCAGTAATGCTAACCACTCTCGATTTGAGTGGTTTAACTGTTGCACGGCAAGAGGGTGTTGCCGTGCAACAGGGAAATTGATCATGTGTACGCTAGCAGCTTTATTGCGCGGTAAGGAGCCTTACCACGCAATAAAGTGATCGTGTGTACATAGCTTCAGTCTGAATAATTGTAGTTAATCAAAATGAGGTGACGATTCCCAGGGTGTGGTTTTAGCAGAGGGGATGTCAGGTAATGACAAAATCCAGAAGCCAGAGATTGATAGATGCTGTTCCAACATTCAGAGATAGGAGTGTTGCTTCTACAATTCCCTCTAGTTCAACAGAATGTAATTAGGTTATTGGGGGATTTCCTAGTTTGCTACATTGACCTTGATCTTCTTGGGGGGTTGTTTCTGATTCAGAGAAATTAGAACACCTTGGTTTGGATTGAAGTAAAATATTCTGTGAACCTCTCATGAAATTTATGCGCAAGATCCTTCTTTAGTAAACTGCCTTCACCTTCCTGCTGGCTTTCTCATCTTTCCTATGCACAGTGCGTTGACTCTGCGGGCACATAATATTCATCCATCAAGTGTCATCTGTCTGAAAAATTGAAAATAACAATTACAGCACCTATGTTACAAAAAAAAATAAATCCAGATTTTAATATGTAATGCATAAGCTAATTATTTAGGAAAAGAGCCTGAAGCCACAGATGTAAAAAAGAGCATCAATGGAATACTGTTACTGGGAATCGAATCAGATGTTTCTGAAGGGTGTCCAGCCATGTGCATTGGAAAGAACACTACTCTTTTCTCATTTCCTTTGCTGGCGCAAGCAGCAGTCTGCTGATTTTCGGATAATTAAGGATTGCATGATGAAGGCAAAAGGCATATTATTTGATAGAAAGGCTGAGATGAAGGTGCCAACTAATTCTGGAAGATTCTGTAATTTGATGTGACTGCTGTCAGGAACACAAACTTGCTGAAATTAGATCTACTGGTTACCACCAGAATAGCTGGTGAAGTGAAAAATGTACATGCAGGGCTTAGATGGGTTTCCTGAAGTCTCTGATTATATATTTTCATACAGTGCTTCAGGGCTAAGCTGTATAACATTAACCTTATGTGTACCAAAGCTGACAGTTTACATCTGATGAAAGCTTAAAGCTGTAACATCTTTATCTCTTTTGGAACATGAATGCCAAAAAATGAATTTCAGAAAGTCTTGTTGTTTACATCTTGTCAATTGAGCTAGTAATGTAACTGATAGCCAGCTAGTGAACACAAGCTAAGGATGCAGGAGGTTTACAATTTTCTGTAATGTTGTATATCTCTTAATCTCTGTGGCTATGTCTACACTTGTAATTTTAAGTCGACTTTAACTAAGTTGACTTAACTAAGTTGACTTAAAGTCGACTTAGTTAAGTCGACTTAGTGAGTCTACACTTAAAATTAAAGTCGACTTAAAGGGGAACTTAGAAAGTCAACCTAGAGCGTCCATACTGGATGCCTCGGTCGACTTCTAGGGGGTAGGGGGACCTTGGGCAGGTCCACGGTGGCAGGGGGGGCACCCCTTGTGTACAGTGGGGCAAAGGGGGACAGGGACCCTGGCAGGGCACGTGGGCAGGGTGTGATGCTGTCTGGATTTAGGGAACCATTTATGATATTATTTTCTATTAATATCTCATATATGCTATAATCCATAGGAACTATGTCATGTTTGGTATCAATAGAAAGGTAGTAATTTGCTGGGAATGATTATATAGTTCATGTATAGGAATTGTATTTGTATTAGAAGTTAGGAATATGGTTGTTATATCTATACTTTAACTTGTATGATTCTGTGGAAACACCCGAGACAGACTGTCTACAACCATTGTGTCCTTAATGTTAAGGAAGCTCCCAGGTACAATGGACCCAGGGAGTAACCTGGTGAGCCATTAAGGACACAATGGTTGTATTCCTTATGCAAGCTTAAGTCA
This sequence comes from Pelusios castaneus, assembly GCA_007922175.1. Classification (NCBI taxonomy): domain Eukaryota; kingdom Metazoa; phylum Chordata; order Testudines; family Pelomedusidae; genus Pelusios; species Pelusios castaneus. The sequence goes on from ML685791.1 coordinate 17,797,371, forward strand.
ACTTAATTTAGAAGTGTAGACGCAGCCTGTGTGCATGCATGCGTGCGTGCGTGCACACACATGTGCCAAGAGAGAATATTTAATGTTGTGTAATGTCTAATATTATTTATTTATTTATTAAAGTCTAAAGGATTAAAGGTACTGGCTTGACATCTGTGTAGTCTTCAGTCATATATCTGACCAAAGCCCGCTACGTATGGATTGTATAGGTAGACCATGGACAGAAGGAAGGTGTTATTCTTAGGTTGTTTTATCGTGTTCATTAGTTCTGAGCTGGAAGTATCACCCCTAAGAGTGGTAGTTTCCAGGCCCACTCAGTCCACTCAGCTTATTTGCTGATACTGCCAACAAGGGTATCAAATTATGTGGGAGGTTTTTTGGTTCTGGTTCATGCTGTGAACACCCATCCAGTGGGAACTAGACTGAGACCACCACTTTGGCCATTGAGCAGACTTATATTGCAACAAAGTTAAGTTACTAATGATCTGGGTTGCATTTAATGTAATGACTGGAAACAAAAGGTTCCTCATATTACAAGTCCCCAGTCTTGAGGCAACCAGTTTCCTGCTATAACTGTTTATTGCTATAGGCCCAGGTCCACACAGGTACTTAGGCTCCACTGCCATCTATAAAACCCTTTCTCAGCTACCACATAATCCTGGAGGCATCTAAACTCACTCAGCTCTTAAATTTTCATTGTAGAAGTTTCCCTTGCTGGCTAAGATTCTGCATCCAGTCATGTGCCCTGTGTCTCAAACAACTGTTCAAACATGCCTAACTCCCACTGTGATCCTCAAACCAAGTGGAGACAGGAATATGCTCACCAGCACAGAATGGTGAGAGAGAAAGAGGTGTTAGCGTCTCTTATAATAATATTTAGCCCAGTGGTTAGGGTACTCATCCAATTCATTCCCACCAATTCACTTAGAGAAGGGATTTGATGTGGATCTCATTTAATCTCTCCTGTTGAAGTTGTTTCACTTTCATTCAATAATTGAATATTAATAGTGCCAGAGAGAGTGAGAATGACTGTGTAGAATGGATTCACATGTTGGTCTCTCATCTGCTTTTGGGGTGGTACAAATATATACTACCCCTTACTTAGGGTCAGTGGTAAATCCAGAATCTATCCATAAGCTTGCAGAACCTCTGATATGCATATGTACTCTGAATGTTCATGAAAATGTTGAGTCCCTTTATGGTATTACTGCTGAAAACAAAATCACTATTACTTCTTTAATTATTAGTGACTGTACATTGTAAGCAACACTGTCTTAAGGAAAATTAATCTTGCAGTTTTCTTCATAGCACACAACTTTATGAGACAATTGTTTGTTTTATAATTAAATTAAATTGTCAGTGAAACTTCCAGTAGTTTTAAATAAAGTGAGGGTGATTTTACAGAAGTGAATGAAGTATTATATTGCCAAAACTTGGGGGGGCGGGCAATTTTAGAGCTTTTCTGCTACTTGAAACACCACTGACTTCTCCATTGTAGAGGAGGAGACTGTATCAATGCACATAAAATAAAAGCTGCTTCTTTGCTATGGAGTATAGTGGTGATGACTTTAAAAAAAAAAAATTTAAAGGCAGATCACAAAAGTGCAATAAACTGCCCATTAACTCCCCTAATTAGTAATTCCAGAGCCACATATGGCTGTGAAGTTAATGAAGGCAGTGAAATATGTGCAATTTGTATGTAAGTTAATTACAGAGAAAGACTGCAGTTTCCCAAATATATTAATCTTAGGTAAACTGATACAGAGAGTGTTTGTAAAACAAAAACAATGAAAAATGTGATTAAAAAAGGTTAATACACCACTTAAATTTCTGCAAATATTTGTTTCATGAAGCTCTATTTCATCCTAAGAATTTGTGTGAATGATTTGGTTAAGCTAGTGTGTATTTGTGGGTGGAGGGTTGGGGTAAACATTTACTGTATGAAGGCAAGATCTGATTTTTTAAGTTCTGAGGTACATAATCAGTATGTAATTCAAGGATGCTATCATATTTACAATTGCATAGATCAATAGGTTGCCAATAAAGCTTGCATGTTATAGAAACAAATTACTGTAAAAGAGTGTACTTTGTACAAAACATAGTTGGCCATTACAACTATATCTCTTGCAATACAACTATATCTCTTTTTTCTGTTGCTGTATTTTTCTTGCATATTTGCTACTTAAAAACAGTATTTTCTTTGCTTTAAAGAAATGATAATATGCACATAGAATAGGTTTTAACAAAGAAATGTCCATTTCTTCTCGAGGAAATCAAAAGGAGAAAAACAACTATTCAAAGATGGAATTTCCCCTGTAGTTGTAGATGTTAGTCTGTTTTTTTCTGCTTAATCTCTTAGAATGTGCAATTATAATAGGGAATGAGGTATCAGAGAGGCAAGCGTCAGCACTAGAGCTGATCTGTAAAAATAGTAAAAATGACAATATTAAAAGCATTTAACCTCAACAATTAATTAATTATATTATTATTAATTGATGTGTCTGTAGCTGTCCGTAGAACATCCAGGGTTAGGGAACTGCACTGGGACTGTATTGTTTGTGTAAATTAGGTAGTGGGATGGTACATCCTGTCACCAGCATCTTCCTTAGCATATACTCAGGATCTGGGGAATATCTTCCATGAAATTCACAGGGGGCGAGGATGATGCCACAACTGAGTCCTACTTCCTTATGGGAAAGCTGCACACCTGAGACTATCTTGCATTTGTGGATCTTGGTATGGGATAATTCAGGCTGAAATCCTAACATTTCTGTGGTTTATTGGGGGGAAAAAAATATAGATGATTACAGAGGGATAACTAATGCAAACATAATTTTAAAAAAATATTTAAAAAATATTTCTGGTTTATATAAATATTATACTAACCCTGAAAATATAACTGGGTAGTTCATTAAACTATATATCTTTTAAATGTCCTGCTGTTGAGGAAGATTAATTCAAACATGTCTCCAGGCTTGGGAAAATTTGAACTAATAACCATTAAAATGACAAGTAACTTGCCAGATGGAATAAAAATCAAAACTTTTCCTAAACTGAAAATGTAGCGCAAAGATTAAAATGAGTCTCAGCTACTACACTGATTATAAGAGATCTGAGTTCACCCTGTAATACGCGCCACATACATATTGCAAAAATGCCTTTTCCATCACATTGTTAAAATACTTGCGTTGCACAGAAATGAAAATAGTTGATCTGGATTATACAGATAAAATGCCAGATACGTTAACCATTTGAGATCAATAGTGAAATATGCAAGACAAAGATATTGTTTTAATCATCCTTAGAATTGTTTTACTTGTTTAATAATTCATTTTTAAAAACAGTTTTATAATTCATTGAAATATTAACCCTGATAAAGAGATACTTTTTGAAGTGACCAAAGGGAACTGACTGAATGTTCACATTCAAATCACAGGAAATATTAATTTTTTGCTTAAAAATTGTCTTTGTTGCATCTTTAAAAGTAAACCTATAGTATCGTCATAGTGTTTGAATATTATTTTTTTGCATTTACAACGTTTGTCCTTATTTATCTGTTTCCTTCCCAGTGATATCTTTGGCAGTAGAACTGCTTGATATTTTTCATATGGAAAGTTTTGTCACTGAAAAATATGTTCTTGTTGAACCTGAACATATCCATAGGGGAAAATGTTAATTCATAACTAAAAAGAGGGGTTTACTGAGACATTTTTAAACAAACAAAAACTTTCATGTGGTTTGGAAATGTCAATTCAAAATTTAAAAAACGACTAAGTTTGAAACTTCTGGTGGTGAATGAAAACTTCTTCAGTCAAAATTTCTAATGGGAAAAATTTCTAATTTTCCAATTAGCTTTACTTGGAAGTTTATTGCTTAACAAGTATATGTAATAAATGTATATAGATTACAGTTACTGGCAATGTGCTAATAAAATAAATGTTTAAAGAATGATGGTACAGGTGGGACTAATTAACCAAAAGCAAAATAATGCAGTATGATGGTTATACCTATAATGACCTATCACCACATTTCAACTGCTAAAGGTATTAGTTTTATTGCATTAATGAGAAATCCTCATTTCTGTTCCATAAGGAAATTCAAATGATATATTAATATGTTATTACTATTTCTTAATATGTGGGCCAAATTCTGGGTTTGTATGTGTAAATGTGGCTAACATCTGGAATTATGGATAAAATTTTCTCATGAACAGAAGGCCCTTATAGATGTTTATGCTCCATGTAACTCTAGTTTAGCCTTCAAAACTGAATGTATTTAATTTAATTTATTTAAATAGCCATAAATCATCTTAGATTAAAAGAGTATATATTATATGTTCTATGTAGTACATTTTTATTAATTTAATAATAAGAATAATTTGACCACATTTTTCAGTGCCTTTACTACCGAAATTTGAGTACCTGAATCCATATTTTCTCACTCAGATAAGCAGTGTAATTTTCAGAGGTGCAGCTTTTACCTGCAACACAGCAGTGACTCGCACTTAACTCACTTTACACTTGATAGATAAGGGTCAGAGGGCAGTAATTTTGAAATTTCATATACATTTTAAACATATTAGCCAAATTCTCTGCTGTGCCCAGCTCCTATTGTTGATCAGAATTAATACTAAGTTTAAGAGAAATACATTTTTTATTTATAGGGGACCATACCTGAAAACTTCCTCTCACATTAGATTTACCTACAGAGGCAAGCGTATATTGACTTTGTTGAGAAAGGTAATTTATTAGAATCGGTACTCTCGGAGTCAAAGTACTGTCCTTTGTGTATTGAGTCATATGTTTTCTAATCTTGCTAGATTGCCTTTGTTTACCAATGATAACCTATTGCAATGGAACAGCTGCACTACAGCAGCTGTGCCACAGTAGTGCTTCAATGCAGACATTACCTATGTTAATGGGAGGGATTTTTCTATTGACCTAGCATTGTCTACGCCAGCAGTTAAATCAGTTTAACTACGCCCCTCAGCTTAACTATGACCCTCAGGAGATTTTTCATGACCCTGAAAAATATAATTAAGCCAATTTAATTTTCTAATGTGGGCTAGGCCTCAATTGGATAGTAAAGAATCCTGTTCTGTAGTTCCTACACAGACAAATCTCCTGCTTTCTTCAGTGGAACAACAAGGAGTCCCATAAAGTTCTGTGAGAGTTTTCCCTGCATTTGTGAGATTGGTCACTACTTCGGTAGGTCCCTTACACTGATCATCTGAATGAATAAGAAAAAATTCAAGACTCCAGTCCAACTCTCCTGCATCTTTCTTCTTACATCACACAATGTCTGAGCATCCCATAATAATGATGGCAAAGAAGCTCCATGAATAAAAAGTTGTTACATGTCCAACAAGTTTAAAAAAAAAAAAAAAAAAGATCCTCTGCTTTATTTGTTTCTTCAATAAATAAACTATTGAAATGAAGAATGGCACCACATCTAGATTTGGCAGTATTTTGAGGCTTTCAGAACTAAATAAAGTAATCTGTCATAAATCATTTTTAAAACTGTCCACCAAGCACAAGTGATGTTAGTCATTTAAAGCATGTGTATTTATGCATTACAGAGAATAAATTGCAATAGCAGATTTAAGCAGTAGCAATCAAAGGTGCAGAGCATTTCTTTTGGAATAAATGACTGCCTAGGTGAAAATAGAGGCCCAAGGCAGCCTCTGGCCTCTACTCCTAGTAATACCCCTGATATGCCTCAGACCTTGTTCAATAATGCTATTATTTGCCTTCTGTTTTTTCAACATTCAAAATGTACCTTTGTTTAAGTTTTTTTGGTAATGTTTTTTGATGCTGCTGTTTTTCTTTCTAAATTTGGGCATTTTACATTAATGAATTAATGTGTCTATAACATCACTGTTGGGCCCTCATATGTTTTGGTTATCCCATGCATTTCTAGGCAAGTAATATCTAATTCTAGATGTTAATAATGTATCCAATCTGTTTACAAATTATCCACACATATGGTGTGGTTTTTCAGGAAATAGTTTGTTTTCTTTGGTTGCCCAAATATGTAGTGCAAACAAATGTTAAGGTCTCCCTCCTCAAAGTGAGGTAATAAATTTTATTGGACCAATTTCTGTTGGACAAAGAGACAAGCTTTTGAACTACACAGAGGTCTTTGTCATGTCTGGGAAAGGTACTCAGATTGTCACAGCTAAATAAATACAATATGGAATATGTTGTTTAGCAAAAGTAGTTCCCACGTATTGTAAGAGACCATTCAAAGTGAAGTAGTCTGTTAACAGCCTATTTTGTAATGTGTGTTACTTATCCATGCCATACAACTGACTTTATTAACAGGAAGAATCTTTTTCTCTATGTACAAATCATCCATGAGTATATGCAATACTTTGAACCTATTGTGGGAATAGTAGAGATTTTCTAAATGTCTGAGGACATTTCACTTCAAATGTTCTCTCAGATGTTTCTTAGACTGGTATTTGTGCCTCTTTTGTTTCACATGAAAGTTCTGGCTAATAAAACTTGTTCACCCAAGAGAGCAAATGGAAGGGTTCTGGATAAAAGTGAAACAATTTGGAAGGTTTATTCACAAAATTATTTGTAAACAATTTTTTTCCATTCCTATCTGGTTAATTAGCCAATCAAATCCTGAATTTTGTTTTCCAGTGTTTTATTTGCTGTTCTATTCTATATTCAATGCTAAACAGTTTCTTGGTCAAGATGAGTTCAAAGAAATATTATTTAATACTTTTATACTATTTAGTATCGATAGCAAATAAGACCAACATTTTCAAATGTGGGTGCCTGAAGTTATGCCTCTAACTCCTAAATTTATTTAGAAGTCAGATTTAGGCTCCTAAATATATGGTAGATTTTCAGCGTTTCTGAAGTCTACGACCGCTTCGGGTAACCTATACCTCTGAAAATCAGGAGCTTAAATATTACAGTTGTAGGACTCCAACTTTAAGCAACCAAGCTGTTACATTTTGGTCAACGTACATACATATCAGGTGTTCATTATAGAGAGGAAACATTAAAGAACAAAACAAATAGAGTCCTGTGGCATATGCGAGGCACTGACTACAGCCATTTGACATGGACTCCTTGTTTGTTTTGCTGACCAATATTAACATGGCTACCCCTTTGGAACATATTCAAGAATAAGTTTGAGAAAGGCCTTAGTGGCAAAATTTTCAAACATGCCAAAGTGACATGGGAGCTTAGGTTTCATTGAAAGTCAGTATAACTTGGGACTCTAAGTACCTAACTTACCTTTGAAAATGGTACTTAGATATATTTGAGAATTTTACTCTAGGCGTCATGTCTTGGGTTTAGTTTTGGCTCAAACTAAATAGTTGTGTTTTAGTTTTACTAAAACAAAATAATCCCTGGTATATATTATTTTATATTTTCCAAATCATAAATTGGATGAAATGAATGTGTTCTGTAGAGCTGCAAGGTGTTGTGGCAAGACTTTAATTGTTTTACTATAATTATATGGTGTCCTTAGTAACTTTTGCCTCAGTGTGATTTCAGTAGTACTGATAGGACAATGGAAATGTATAAGCAGCTCCTATTGATAACATGTGTTGGTCTGTACAATTGTAAAGTGCATAGTGTATGGATCATTAGACATGAATTCCAATCCTATCTTTACCACATGGTGAAAAATGTAGAGGGGAAAAAACATCTAATGAACAATATCAGAAAACTGAAAAATGTGCAGATAACCTCTCAGAGTCAGATGATAAATGTTCTTGACAAGTTCAGTAAGAATTGTGAAGGTTAGTATAAAACATTATGCCTGACTTGAACAGACAAGCAAGAAACCTTGCACTCTGTCTTGTATAACGAATAACATAATAAATTACAGGATAGCAAATGAATGGTTAATGACTAAGAAAATTTGACTGACAAACACATAGAGCGTGAATAAAAGAAAAATGAATAGAATAGGCATTCTATTTTCCTAGATAAAAGAGAAAGGAAAGAGCCACTGTGTCCTTTTCTTCATGCTCCTATCACTCCTTGTCTTAAGAAGCTGATTTGGGACATACAAGGGCTTGTGTTTGTGTTTTCCTTTCATTTCAGTTGAGCTTCCCAGGGAGATGGTGACCAATTTACACTTGGGCTTCTAAAAATATGCCCACAACATATGAGGGGTAATCTATTAGAATGCAGAAAAAGCTATGGTTGAGATCCTGACTCCTTTGAAGTCAATGTCAAAACTCCCATTGACTTCAATTAATCCAGGATTTCACTCCTTGACTGCATATTAAATAGGCATTATGCATTCATAATAGAAAGTTGTACGCACAAATGTCCATATACATGTATCTATTCACAGGCACTCAGGTTTTCCGTGCAAAAACAAATATACCCACACATGTTTGGGAGCAGTTTAAAGGCCCATTTATTTTTCGCATGAGCTTTTGTGGCAAAATCCCCACTTGATCAGTTGCCAGTTTAATCAGTCTGACTCTGTTAATGGTTAAACATTAAGTTTATTAACAGATATGGATATTTAACAAGGTTCACAAAATTCTACAGAAAACCCAATAAAATAAGTTTCAACATATTTATAATTTTTAGACCTATAGCCATACAAGAATTAAAAGCTAGAGAAAGGTATTCAAAGTAAGCTACAAATTTCAGCAAATTTCACGACCTGATTCGCCTTGCTATAGTCTGAAACTTTTGGGTCCACACATTTTTCATTTAATTTTCTTCTTGAAGTGAAAACATCTATCTAAGTCGTGCAGTCTGTACATTGCTATGAGATTAATAAAATAGGTAGAAAAAGAAATGACCCTTTAATGAAACCAAAGAAGAAAATTCTAAGATGAGATATGTGGATTTATTTTAAATTTTATATTGTGAAACTGACCCCCAAATTGTGGACAACAAAATGCAACCACATATCCTATATTCTGCTGAGCTAACTTTAAATTAAATCATATCTATTAGAAAATTATCAGAAACAAAGGATGACATTGGGGCCTAATTGAAGTCAATGGGAGTTTTACGTCTGACTTCATTAGGACCATGATTTCACTCCAAATGTTTGACACTTTGGACATTCAAATCTAAAGAGCCCAGTAGTGCTCCCATTGGAGTTAGTAGGGAACAATAACCATGCTCAAGTCAGGCATCTCCCGTTTGACTGACAAACACATAGAACGTGAATAAAAGAAAAATGAATAGAAAAGGCATTCTATTTTCCTAGATAAAAGAGAAAGGAAAGAGCCACTGTGTCCTTTTCTTCATGCTCCCATCACTCCTTATCAGAAACCTTATTAGGTGCATTGCGGTAAAGTCTTGTGGCATCAACATGTCAAAGTCTCACTGTACAAACATCAAGTAAATGACAGTCGCTGCCCCAGAGAAATGATAAGACAACAGATGGGTGAGACAAATAAGCAGGAAGAGAGGACAGAGGATTAAGTAGTGGTGCTAATGGAATACCTGAGTAGAGATGAGTTGTGTGGAAAACTTATACATGTAAGACAACCGGTAGCAGGAATTACATCTTTGTTCTTGCTTTCATGTGGCAGGCTTGCATCTGCATTGCATAAGATGTGAATTTTAAGGAGGGACTTGCAAGAGGATAAGGTGGTGGCTTTGTGGATTTTAATGGAGGTTTCCCCACACATAAGGGACAGATTGGGAGAAGCAGACAATCGAGTCTGGCATAGTTGACAGAACAAAGGTGGGAGCCAATCTTGTAAGAAAAAGGTATGATGGATAGATGGGTGGGTTTAGATTATGGGGGTCACTGAAGGTGAGGACAAGAAAGCTGACTGAGCTCCATGTGTCCTGTCAGAGGTCTTTTCAGAGTTTTGAAATCTCATTCAAGAAAATATTAACAAATATTTGCACCACAATTTGTCTCAAATTATACATTGAAATGCACTATTGCCAATACTTTATATCCTTAATTCCATATGTGTCTGTGGATTCACAGGTGTTAAAGAATCATCAGATTTTAATTGTGAATTGAAATAATTTGAAGACAGCACCTTTGCATATTTGCTTCCTTACGCATTTTATTAAGATATTATTTTTTGTTGATAATGAAACAGACTGATATTAAGTCAGTCTCTGAAACACTGCCATAGAAGCTAATTCCATATTCTTCTATAAATATTGATTTCTCTAATTTATTTAGGAGTGATTGATCAATGAAAGGGGAATATTATTTTATGCGAAACAACATCTTTGAGTAATCCTGTATCACTACCGAATGTTCAGGTTAAAATTTGCAATTGATTTTTGAGCAGCTTATGAACAGTCTGTTCCACTGGTTACTTGTTAACTCTTTGCACTGCATCTAATGGTTTATATTATCTATCTATCTATCTATCTATCTATCTATCTATCTATCTATCTAT
>ML685791.1:17807755-17825037 GCA_007922175.1 Pelusios castaneus
TATCTATCTATCTATCTATCTATCTATCTATCTATCTATCTATCTATCTATCTATGCAAAGTAAGATTTTGACTTGAGGGCAAAAAATATTAATAGATACATTTCTCTTACATCAGTATATTAAAACTTTAAAGTTTAATGTTAAGTTGTTTTTAAAGCAGATTAGAAAATCATCAGCTAGTAATCAAATATCAAGATGACAAAATAATTGCTGTCTTAATCTCAAGATGTATAGTTTATGATTTAATTGCAGCCTATGTACAGAAAACAAAATATTCTTGAAAGCAAATTAATACTGGAATCAGGCATTTGAAAGGTTTCACTTAGAAGGAATTTTTTTTTAATTAGGTGTTCAAAATATTAAGTGAGATCTAGATTTCTCATCAACATGCTATGCCTTTGCTTCAGTAAAGGCAGGAATATAATTATCATGTGCTTTCTTTTGAAAGAAAGTTTAGAGAGATCCATTAATTATTTTTAAGTATTTAATAATACTTAAAGTCACTGGTGTAGAAAGATTACACATAGGGAGTAATGAATCCAAAGATGAAGACCATGACTATTTCATAATCTCCAGGCAGATCCAGCAGAGGAATAAAACAGACAGGAACAATGTTATAGTTGAATTTTGCCAAGATTTAAAGGGACATATTCCATGCATGTTAGGCCGCAAATCATACCAAAATCAGTGTGAAATTACACTTGTGTATGAATTTTTTTAAAACCTGCTTTTTTAAAATAAATAAATAAATAGCACCAAAGTGTCGAAAAGAGATTAGGGGGGGAAATCTTAAAAATTCTGTTCACTATATACATTTGACAATAGTTTCTGTATTGTCAATTGGGATAAAATACTCAAAAATGCCTGAACCACTTAAATTCCAAAGGGATAGCCATGTTAGTCTACTGTAGAAAAACAACAGAGTCCTGTGGCACTTTTAAAGACACAGATCTATTTATCGCATGAGTTTTCATAAGAGAAAATCCCACTTCGTTGTCTTCAAAGCATCTGATTAAGTGGGATTTTCTCCCACAAAAGCCATGTGATAAATAAATCTGTTAGTCTTTAAAAGTGCCACAGAACTCTGTTGTTTTTGAACCACTTAAGAGCCTCAGCCCTAGTCTATGCTTGCCGCACTTTTCAACAGCAGTTGACGGGAGATGCGCAAGGTACATAAAATACATTGCATATCTCCCAACAACTAACTAAGAGCTCACTACATACTATAGTAAGATGACTGGAAATGCCTTCTGGTTGGCTTACCAATATTCCAGTTCCGGGGCTGGAGTTTCTATGGCGATTTCAGGATCGATTGAGCATGTCGACAAAGACCACTCAATCAAACCCAGAAGATCGCACGTGGTGATTTTGCCACTCTCAGTGTAGACTTACTCTAAGTCTTAGTTGCTTCTCCCTTCTGGGAGAACAGTTTTCTCTTGCTACTCACTAATGTATTTAATCCTGTAGTTCAATGGATACCAGTTGATGCTGTAATGCTGAAGGTTCTAAAGTCAAACCCTGATAATGCTGAGCATAGTTACAGTTGCACATAATAGTTTCTTTTAATCTTTTTTTTTTTTTTTTTTTTTTTTAAATCCAATCCTAGTAAATTACATACAAAAGACATTTTGACATTGTAATCAAACATTCAAAAGTTAGGAAACACAAGATTTAATTTCCAGAGGGGTCACCATGTTAGTCTATTTCAGCAAAACAAAAAATGAGTCCTGTGGCACTTTTAAAGCCTAACAAATTTATTTATCACATGAGCTTTCATGGACACAATCCCACTTCATCAGAAGCATGAAATGGAAAATGTAGTATGTTAGATCTATATATACAGATATAGAGAGGAGTGGGTCAAAAGGTCAATTCAAATAGTTCCAGACTCCAGTACTCAGCAAAGTAAGAAAATTGTTTTGAATCCAACAGTGTGAGATAGGGCCCTGTAAGCAAGAGGTGAGATGAGAAATTAGAGGGGGAGTTACCTTTTGTAATGAGTTAGCCATTCCGAATCCCTATTCAAACCCAAAGTGAAGGTGTCTGGTTTGCATATGAATTTCAGCTCTGCAGTTTCACATTGGAGTCTGTTTTCAAAGTTTTTCTTTTGTTTTGTTTGTTTTTTTGCTGAAGTACTAAACATGTTTTTTTATAAAATGTCAAGGTGGATTGAAATGTTCCACCCCAGTATAATCATAATCATGCCTAGTCAGTGGAGTACTTTCAATGCCCTGTTGTCTCGCATCTACATGTGGGACAGCAATTCTAGCCCATGAAATTACATTTGTGTGTCAATGGGTGAGTTGTAAGATGCCTAGAAATCACACCCCATTAATGAATCCCACTTCCTGTGATGAGTTTGTCGTACCTAAGTATCACCTGCCTCCCAAACTCGAGCTCATGCTGGGTTTCCATTGTAAAAGAGGACTTTTCCTTCATTGGCATGGACCTATAACGGCAAGGTCCACCCGTATGGTGTGGAGTGAGGAATGGGTCAGCAACTGAAATGCTGACCTGGTCTGCTACTGCAGCAGAAAGTCACTCCCCAGCTTTTTAGCCCTTGAAGGGGTACACCCCTTTTCCAGCAAGTCAGACAATGGCTCACACTGCTTAAACTGAGGTGAATTCATTTCCCTTTAATTTCAGTTGTATATGTACCTTGCATGACACATTTTGAAGACTACTGGCTTACAAAAAGAAGTCCTTCTGACTTTCCTTTTGCAAACTATGGTTTTGGTTTTCTGATTTAATGTAACATTGCATAGCAAACAGTCATCTTTGACTGAATCCATTTCTGTAGAGGTTTGTGCTGCTTGTCCCCTCAACTTTAGCCCTGACCTTCAATAGCATAATTAAAAGATGCCAGCTTCTGGCTTGCATGAGTTAAGAGAAGCGATGAACTGTTAGGGAAAAAAAGTTACAACATGCAATATTATATTTGAGATACGGCAGTCCCTTGGAAATAAAACAAAACACTGTGCTATGTTATACACTCATTGTTTGCAGTCTTAACTAAAAGCTAACTCAGTTGTTCATTGTATTATACAGTGTGTAATCTTTTAATATTTATAACATTTTCTTATTTGCTACTCCTTCTATACTGTGACCTGTAAGGATTGTGGAACTTCAATATTGGAGGTTTTTATGAACAGGTTGCACAAACACCTGCCAGGGATGGTTTAGTTTACTTGTCCTTCCTCAACGCAGGGGCCTGGACTTAATAACCTTACAAAGTCTTTCCAGCACTGCATTTCTCTGGTTCCATGCCAACTTTATAGACCTATGAGTAATCCTCCACATATGGCTTACATGGAGTTTCTGTTTTAGGCTTTTCTAAAATTGATCTATTCTACAGTATAATAAAACAATATGTAGATTTATTTTAAATCAATGGTGCCTTAGGCCAATTTAATCGACCCAGTAATAACATTTCAATTGACCTACATAATTTGATCCTCATGCAGCAATGCTGAACTCTTCTCTGCAATAGAATTAGCATTACATTTTACACCGTAGCAGCAAAGATGATGACATTAGGAAACTGACCATTAAATAGAGCCCATCTGCAATGGATTGAAATAGGTTTTATTGGTTATAATAAACATTACATGTACAATGTTTAATAGATGCATAAGGTGAAGTGATCATTAAAGTTTTCCAATGCTGTGCTCTGGGTTCATCAGCAGAAAGAGCTGCTTTTTATCAATGTCATGGTCATGCATGGCATGGTCTATAAACCTCTTAATTCCTGGAGAGAAAGTGTTTCTGTCATATACGGTTTGTGTAGTTCTGCATGTCCCATATCACTGAAGTAAAAAGAATTAGGGACTAAGCTGGTTAGTTAGTAACATTTTTGAAGCTTTTATTCTCTGAAATGGAATCCTGAACATCATTTGATATTAGCAGATGTCCTTTATGGATCATAAAACAACTCATCAATGCAGTGTGAGGGAAGAAAAAAAGAGCGTCAAAACCACCAAACCCCAAAACTGTTCACTGGAAATTAAAATAAAAATTGTACTTCTGGTAGTTATAAACTTCTTCAATGAAAAAGCTGTATAGCTTTATTGTTTTAGAGTAATAGAAAGAGTGGTTTCAGGAAGAATGGAATTAATACTTTTATTTTTTATTAGTATTATATATTTTAATTCAGAAATAGCACCAGTCATTTTTTTTAAATGGTACTGTACCTTTTAATCCTTGGGATGTCAGAAATAGCACATTGTTCAAAAGAAACAGACAAATGAAACATCTATAATTAAAATTTATAAAACGGTTCCTCTTAAAATAAAAAGTGTTTTTTAATTATCAATTTTAATTCAATATTTATTGGTGACTGAGAGACATAGTTCTTTATGGGGACTAGTCCTGCGTTCCATAAAATACATAGGTACAAATTCTACCTCATGTGTCCAGTTACACTGGGGTAACAGATCATAATTGATCCTACTGACTGAAGGTAAAATTAATAATGCAAAAATTAAGACGTGACCAAGATTGATATACTGTGCCCAAAGTTGCAGAATGATGGCATTATTGCCTACTGAGAATCCTGTTTCCTACTCAGAGGACAACAGTGTAGCATACTATAAACTAAGTCCCCATTTCAGCAATTTCCTACATGTAGAAGCTTCACTGTGCCAGTGAAGAGCCCAGCTGAAGTCAGTAGGGTTCTATGAGGGTGCACCCATACATAGAGAATTGCAGGTATGGGGACTTAAACTTGATCATGTATTTTTATTGCCTAATATGCTAAAGATTCAGTTATAAGATATTTGACTTTATTTGCAGATACAATGGGGCAAATTCTGGCTACACCTAACCATATAAACAAGGATTGACATAATTTTTTAGATCAGGTTCTCAATTGAGTACCAGCAGCAAATTGACTGAAAGGAGATGGGGTTGAGGAAGAAGGGCCCATAGCCCAATCTCCTTCTGCATTACCCGGTGGAGTTGGCTAGTGCATTGAGGAAGTATTCTGTACTAGCCTAATAGCTGGTGCAAATACATACTCTGCTATGAGAAGTGAGCAGCATCACTGAGATTGTTTCTCAGACAGGCACATTATCATTAGTGCAGCTCCATACTGCCCCTTAGGATTTTTGGCAAGGTGCCACAGTTTCCCTCTCTGAGAGGGAAATGGCAATAATTTTTAGCTTCTGGGTCAGGTTTGTAGACCCTGGAAGAGGAGGGTTCTCCTCAGGCTGTGCAGAATGCCTAAGGCTGCCACTGTACAGCTGGGCAAATATTCTTCAGAACATCTTTTCTTTGGATGGTTGTTGCTATTAGGAGGGTAAATACTTAACAGTTAAACCGCTGACTGTGCAGTGTTAGTGTTACCATTAATATTCATTGGTTAACTATTGGCATGGGGGTTGACCATTGGCGTGGGCTCCTCATCTCCATAGTGTCGGCAGCGAGTCACGGTGAAAGTGACTGTGCTGCGGCTGCTGCCAGGGTTGCTGAGACCCTGATGCACACGCTGCAGAGCACCCCGCTGTGGAAGCCGGAACCACAGGTCCCAGACAGGAAGCGCCCCCCCCGGGGGTCTATGGGGGGCTGAGGTTGGGGGGGAATGGGGTTTTGGAGGGAGCATAACATTACATCAGTTAAATTGATAACCAATGTAATTTTTAATAGTTTAAAATGTTACTTGTTTGTAACCAATATTGGTTACTTTTGGCTCATTATTACTTTTGGCTCACAAATAGTATATAGCATGAATATTGGCTGTTGCATTTCTAAACCCCTTTGAAGTGCACTTAAGTATGTTTGACTTCAGGAATTTTCTTTAGTTGACCAAAAGTTTCCTGCCTTCCTTTAAACTTTTAGGTGTACAGCTGCTAATTAAAGACATCTATCTCACACTAGTTCTTTGTCTGTGATCTGCAATGAACTAAAATAATTTAATCTACTATAGGTGGTGTGGTTTACTAGATTGTGCTAGTACAGCACTGTGGGTTGGGAAGTCTTGTCCTACTCCAAATTTTGCCAATCACTTACAGCAGGTCACTCAATCTCTCTGTGGCACAGTGTCCTCCTTCTGTAAAATGGGGGTAATATATTTGTCTACCTGATATGACTGTTATGAAGATTAGAAAAGGTTTGTGAAATTATAACTCATTTAAAACCATACTTGACAAGTGAGTGTTTAAATTACTCCCATAAGCAGGAGGAATAATTGGATTAATTGGAAAACAGTTGAAGAAGCAGCATAATTTACATACTGAGAATTAAAG
The DNA here is from genome assembly GCA_007922175.1 of Pelusios castaneus. Classification (NCBI taxonomy): domain Eukaryota; kingdom Metazoa; phylum Chordata; order Testudines; family Pelomedusidae; genus Pelusios; species Pelusios castaneus. The sequence continues at coordinate 17,813,999 of ML685791.1, forward strand.
AAGGATTGAAAGGTAACACTTGCATATTTTCCCATCAAAATGGACACAGACCTCTTCAAGTTAGACCCGTTGTTTCATCCATTATAAAGTAGACTTAGTTTGTTTTTAAAACAACAAAGTCCTGTGGCACTTTTAAAAACTAACAGATTTATTTATTTCCAGAGGGGTAGCCGTATTAGTCTGTTGTACAGCAAAAAAACAACCAGAGTCCTGTGGCACCTTATAGACTAACAGATTTTCTTCAGCATAAGCTTTTGTGGACTATAACCCACTTCGTCAGATGCACTTTGTCCAAGCATCTGACGAAGTGGGATTTTCTCCCACGAAAGCTTATGCGATAAATAAATCTGTTAGTTTTTAAAAGTGCCACAGGACTCTGTTGTTTTTCTGCAATAAGGTAACACAGTTACCCCTTTGTTTTTAAAGGAAAGAAATCCAGGGATTTAATATTTCATCTGTTGAAATTATATGATGATCTTCTAAGAATAAATACAACTGGGAAACTGGAAGAGCTGAGAAACAAGAGTCTCAAGATATTCATTTTTCCAGCCTTTTCAGCAGAGCTCCGCAAGAAGAGAACAATGTACATGGTGGGATTCTGTTTCTACTGAAGTCATTTGATGAGGGCAGAAACAGGTACAATATGGCCTAAAACAGATACTCAAGGGAAATCATGCTATCTTTTTCAAAGATTTGGCTGCTTTGATGACATTCTTGAAGACTTCATCTGAAGATTGGCAAGTAATCAAGAAATCCATATTTGAACTGGCTGAAAACAAAAGAATTAGCGCTTGAATTAAAATCTGTAAAGATAGATTTACTCAGTGGTGTACATATATGCCATGTATACATGAAACCTTGTCTTCTGTTTGCTTTAATCAGGAAAAGTATAAGACAACATGTATCAGAAGACCCCAGTCCTGCCAAGACCTATGGACATGCTAAGCTTTTCTCATCTGAGTAGCTGTACGAGGGTCTATGTCTCTAAAGTTATGCAGAAACCTGCGCCAAAGGATGAAATCTTAGTTTCAATTTAAACGAATGGCAAAATTCCCATTTACTTCCATAAGACTATGATTTCACCCAGAATGTTTTCCCAGATAGAGAAAAATACAATAACTGTAGTCGTTAATATATTCCTTATATGGAAGTCTTTGCATTGACTTTAGTGTGCTTGCATTAGGCATTTGAGTAATATCCTTAAACTCACTGGGACTAGGTGCAAGAGTATGTATTTGCAGGAACAGGGTCTAAGTCTGCAATGTTACCTCCTTTGCTTGTCTGGTATTTAAAAAATAAAAGAGAATTACTTTAATCTTGTACTTAATACAGCATATGTAGTACCATAATTGACCTTAACTGGGAACTTTTTTTCTGCTCTAAAACTACAAGAATGAGAATTAAAAGGAAGTTGAATAACCAGATTCAGATTCCAGATTTAGATTTGCTAGTTATGACTGCTTTACAAACATAAAACATTATCTCCTTGTAAATATCGGGCTACCTGGTCAGTAGTATCTTTCAAAACATATACTACTATTTTTGTATATCAAGTTGAAAAAAAATTAAAGGTCAATTTCCAGGTTTATCACACTCTGGCTTCTGGTGACATGGATAAATCAAAGCTGTTCCTCCAGAGGAGGATCAGATTAGGAAATGGTTCACTAGATATTCCATGGTTTGGCTATCTTCTCCACATTCACATATCGGGCTATCCTTCATTTTCATGTCATGAGGTATGTGATTGCAATGCTTATGTAAGCTTCTGATTTTGTTCACTATTATTTATATCTTATGCAATTGAGCCTTAATTATTGACCTCAGTGTTTTCCCAGCTCCTCCACCATATGTGCTCTGATAACAGTCCTGTGGTTTTGAGAGTTTTGGCTGCTAACCAGAAGGGGTCCCTGGACTTAAGGTGACATCTTGAGGGTTCTGCAAATCTTCATAGATGGGCAAATATGGATTAATTATTGTGTGAACATATTCTTGTATTATTGTTGCTTTTCTTTGGAGGGATGGTGGTATGACATGGGGACAGATTGTTGGTGTTGATTTCAGCAATCTTGTGACATTTCTTACAGACATTTCAATTGCAGATCAACAGGTTTCGTATGTACATTACCTGGGCACATTGTCACACTGTATTCAGCTGTTCAGAGGACAAGAGCTAAGGTGGATGTCCATCTGCTCCTCAAATGGTCCCAGCTATTTTTTGGATTATAGTGTTCCTAGCCTTTATTTGGTAGTGGTTTTTGTCAGATGCTGGTGGTACGTGAGACTATAATCCATAACAGCTCCACGATATTTCAGGAAATTCTCATGGTTCCTGGAAGGCGATATATTCAGGTGCTTCTTTACACATTGCTCAGGTGGACTATAATCAGGTTACTTTCCCAGTGTTTTTGGCTCTTCTGTGAGGATGCATTCTGTTTACTTGGTTGGTGAGTGCAAGATCATCTACATATCCAAATTCCTGTTACAGAGTAGGTCGGCAGTTGATAAATATGAAAGACTGATGGTGCCAAAATGGATCTCTGCGGGAGCCTCTTTTTGAGTAGATGAAATCTTCCTGTCTGTTTCATTAGATGTATGTGAAACTTGCAGGTTCGTGAGAAACACTGTTATAGGTGCAGTGCTGGTCTGCAACACACAGTACGTCAACTGCAAAACGAAATAAAACAAACCCATGGCAATAAGTTTTAGAGTCTGGTCAACTGACTTCTGTCCTATGAGTATAGTCTATAGAAGTATAGATATTCCTAGTTAGGCTGGAATCCACTTTCTGAAACCGATCAATTCATGGGAGGATAAGTTGCCAGTGCATGGGCAGCCTACCTTGTGGATGGAGCGGAATCTTGTCAGATAGTTGCATTGGCAATTCAGAGTAGTGGTGAGCATAGATCAAGGACTAAGATACTGGACGGATGGGTCAAAAACCAGGTTCAAAAGCCGAGCCAAAAGTTGGAACTGGAGTCAGGATTAGTGGTGGGGTAGAGCAGGGAGGCAGAAACTAGATGAGGGCAAACAAGAGGGAAGGCTAGAATGGGACTGGAACTAGGCTGAGGAAGGGCTGGAGGGGGATTGCAAGTAGAACTGGAAACAGGAGGAGAATGAGTGCAGCTATAGGTATAGTATGCCCTGGGGTGCTGCAACTCCAAGACTCAAGTAGCAAGCGTCAGGGTCCCTGGCTCATTCAGGGATCACAGCCATTTGGAGAAGATGGGGCCAAATGAGCTTACTGTGTTGCCTAGCAACCAGCCTGGGGGCCGCCTGTTCTTTTGACAGAGGGTCTCAGAACCTGGGCTCCAGACCAAGTGTGTACATCTACACTATTACTTTTGAGTCCTGTAGCATGAGCCTGAGTCAATTGATCTGGGGTCTGAGATTGGCATCCAGTTACTGGGGTGTTTTTCAATGTAGCCATACTCACACTATTTACAACACTTTCAGAAGTAATCTATTCCAGCAAAGCATGTTGCATTATGGAAAGGCTGCTGCTGTTTTGAACATGTGTTGATAGCTGGCTTCGAAGTAGGTCAGCAGTGCGATTACCTGATCACAGGTGCTTTGTCCTAGTTTAACTCAAATTGCTTTTTAGGGATGCAGGCCTCAAAGATGGAAGTAAGCCCCTGGAGAAGTATCCTTTCCAAGAACATGTCTGTTACTCATGTTAATATCATTTAGTAGCAATTTGAATCATTATCTGTTTTCCCGTTTTAAAATGGCAGTGACTGTTGCCTGTTGACATACCTTGGGTATTTAGTCAAGGATGTGTGTGTTGGTAAGCAAGTGCACCAGCCAATCACAACCATGCTGATCTATGGTTTTTAGAAATTCTAGGAAGATGCTATCTGGGCTTCCTACCCTGCTAAGGTTTGGTGAGTAATGTGGTCTTATGGTCGTCTTTAGTGAATGACTTTGATAGATCTGATGTGGCAGGGCAGTCAGAGGGTAATAAAGCTCTTCTTCACTCTCTATTTGTGATGACGATTTGTTCAAGCTTTTGAATTTAGGAGCATTTTGATGGTGTTGTCATTGGCTGTAACATATGGCACTCAACTGTGTGGAAGATTAGTACCATCAAAACCGCTGAAAAGACTCCCAGATTTCCTGCTTGAGTGGGTAAAATATAGACTCTGCACTGGTTTTCAAACCATACACTGAGATTTATTTATACCACATACATTCGCTTTAATAATTCTTTTACCTGGCTCAGAAAAAAAGACACCTGTGTATAATATTTCACTCCTTGTTTAATCAGCTTTTTAGTTGTCAGGACTGTGGCAAACAAGGGATAAACTCCCTGGAGGTATGTTTTATTTTTAAAAATAAACAAACTGCTAGGGGAAAAAAATGAAGCAAAGCATAAACAGTAGACAAAAAACGGCCAGACATTGAAGGGAATCACAGATAATTTAACAGGAACAGTTAATTTACTGAAAAAGTAGTGTGCAATATGGTGCATGAATTTATAGCTGCCTTTCATTAATTAATCTGTTCCAAAGAGGTAGCTGTGTAGTCTAGTTCAGCAAAACAAACAAAGAGTCCTGTGGCACTTTTAAAGATATTCAGTATTTAAAATACATTAGCTTATCACTCCATCAGACGCTTTGAAGATGTCAATTCTATAAGTTTCCCATCTTCAAAGTGTCTAATGAAGTGGGATTTTCTCCCGTGAAAGCTTATGTGATAAACAAGTGCCACAAGACTTATTTATTAATTAATCTACATCTCATTGAGTGATAAGCTAATGTATTTTAAATACTGAGTGTGCCCTATAAAGAATACAGTATCAATAATTTACTGTATGTTTCATAATTATCCTATCTTCCTCAATTATAGTACATGGCATTTTAATTTACAGTTCCAAATTGAGCAGTGATCACACAATAATGGATATAGGTACTGATCCTCTAATGGACTCTGCACAGGTAGACGTAGGCACTCACACAGAGCCCTGTTGATTTCCTTGATAGTCTGCCCACATGGAAGAGCTCAAAGAATTGGAGTTTTAGAGAAAGTCCACCGAAACACTATCTTTTTTCACTATGATATTTATGAAAGAGAATAAAGTAGACTTATGTTTTAATAGCTGATTTTCCAAGTCTCAATGATAAAAATATTAGTGCTGTTGGTGGGAAATTGTTTTGCCATCCTATGAAAATTTTCAAGAGTTTGGAAAAAAAATTCACTGGGATGAAAGCAATCTCTTTTGAAATTTTGAGAGACCTATAGAGAATTCGCTCTAATTAGACAATAGCCCAGTGGGTAGGGCAGTCATCTTGGACATGGGCCATCCAGGCACAAGTCCTTGTTCTGCCTGAATCAGAATAGGGACATGAACCAGAGTCATCTTCATCCTACATATGTGCCCTAACCCCTGGCTTATTGATTAGTGTTATAAGAGGCATTCTCTTTCTCTCTTTGCCTCTTGCCTTCCCCACCTCCCCATTTTTTGTTCAAAAACCTTCCCAACAAAAGTTTAATCAAGGCTGATACATTCCTGCAAAATGTTTTGGTTTTGATGAATTGGCATTTTCCAAACAAAACAAAACATTTAATCAGAAAATTCCTGACCAGTTATAACTAATATATAGTGAGTCCCCATCATATTATTTCCCAAGTAGAGAGTGTGTATATTAATTTTTAGATCTCATTCAGTTAGATCAGTAGAGGAGCACTGATGTGGATTCTCCTTGAGGACATAATCTCATTTTTATGATGAGAAAGGTCTCTGGAGCTATGGTGGTAAAATGAAACACCTGAGGTATCATAGTATTGTTGTTCTTGGCACTACAGGAAAAGAGATGAGACACCAGGTATTTGGTTTAACTAGGCCAGAACATTATTAAGCAACATCTGAGAACTATCTTTGTGGTGCAGGACATCCTTCCTTTTTAATCTGTTACCTGCACAGTAGGGCACCTCACCTGTACCCACCCTTTCCCAATCCGTAGGGGTCTGGGTGTAATTCTCCGCAGGTTTGCAGGATCTTTTACCAGAGAAGGAACCTTACACAGTAATGTCCTTAATCCTTATTTATTATCAATTAGCAAAACAAAATACACATGCTAAGCATACAGAGCTCACCATTCCCAATAAGACAGACAAACTTCTCTTGGTCAACAGTCAGGATTAGATCATACAGGGACTCCAGTATTGTTGACAGTCTGTTGAGGTCTGGCTGGTCCGATCTTCTTGGGCTGTGTCCTGGAGTTAGGTTCCAAAGAACTTCCATTTGGACTCCCATTTATATAGTTAAAACTTGGGTCCTGCTTATATGTACCTTAATCAATCATTTTAGACTAAAGTACTACAAAACACCAATCCTAGTGCACTACGAAACAGTCCTTTAACCAGTCATGTCCCATCATTTAATTGATTTAAATAAGGCACTTAGATATGCAACAGACAGAAACAAAGAATGAGACAGAAATCATTTAGATACACAATAGAAAAGTGGAGACCAAAAAGACAAAACAGTACGAAGTGTGCATTTTATAACCACAACTGTTGATAAGCCGTGCCATGACAGAAAGTTGTCAAGCAAAGTTTTTTTTAATCATTTAAAAATTTGTTTCTTTATTTGGTAGTGGTAAGAACCATTAGGATAGCATCAACTTCTTAACAGCCAGATATTACATTGTTTTGAAGTAATTTCAGGAATGTGAAGATTTGATTACATGCTACATAGCTTATAGCTACTGTCTCTCGTATGGCTGTTACTGCTTAGCCCAAGGCAAGGCCTAAAATTTAGCCAAAAAACCAAGGCCTATGACCTTACAAATCCATACCATGGAAGGTGGAGAGCTGCCCTGCACCCCTCCATTTCATTAACCTTGTCACAGCACCATTGCTGGGACCCATTGCTCTTCTTGTGTATGTTATCACTGTATCAGACATGCCATCTGTTAGGAGATGTTTCTCTTAATCCACTTCCACTTCTGCTTTATTAGGGAACTGAACCCTTATTAACAATTGCCTGGACTGCGTACCTGCCAAGTTGTGACAACATGAATTTTAAAACCTAATTTACCCACAGGGTCCTAGAACTGATGAGTGGAAGGTTGAAGAAAAAAAAATCCTGCCCAAACTCTGTTAGAGGATAATTGCTTTGCAGATGCCAAAAGGCAACTACCATGATGCCCACAGCAACACCATGTATCCCAAAATGGCCCTATTCTAATCCCAAGGGGAAGCCATCTTCTTGGTGTACAGGAGCCAATAAAATTATGTTGTATCCTTCTGTCCAACCAAGCAGCCATAGAGCTTTCCACTTCCTCTTTGGGTCCACAAGGAGGAGAGGTGCAATCCTTAAAGGGACCAATGGGTTTTCTTTCCCTAATGGCACAGGTAAAACCTGCACAGTTTTGAGGCGGCCAGTGGAAGTGGGGAGGCATTGCTGTTATTGCAACTAGAGATGAGCAAATACTGCATGAATCACTTGCAAACATTCATCTGATTAAAAAAGGAAGCTAATTCACTGTGGCAGTATTCACAAACTCTTCTGTTGACTTTCTGTAAATGTTATTATGAGCAAACTTTTTTCCATAGAAGGAGAAACAGTTGCAAATACTAATGCAAATATTTGCCTGAATATTCCAGGTAGCAAGTATTTGCATAGCACCCTGAAAGTTCTCTCGTGGTTTAGAAGCCATCCAATCAAGGAGTAGAATCAATATAAAGGGACTTACAGGAATAATCATTCAGTACAAATGGCAAATTATGAATAGCGACTATTTTTAGAAATAGTTATGGAGAGGCAATCCATAGGCTGAAATATGTTCATAACAACATATTAATAAAACTGAGTTATGTTCATGGATTATTTGCAAACAGAAAAAAAGAATTAATTGGATAAATTATTCATTGTGAATAATTCACTGAGCTCTAATCACAACCCTGCCTGGTTAGTCCCTCCCCCTTTTAAATAGGATGGCTCTTTGCACTTAACTTTTAGCCATCCTCCACATAGAAACACCAGTTCGGATTATGCTGTCCTTTGATTCACTATTCTGCTTGGTGGAACCGTCCAAGGTAGTGTGGTAGAACAGTAGGAGAGGAAAGGAGCAAGAGGAGAGGATCTAATGGTAAATATTGGACTTTGTAGTCAATCAGATGAACTCCATTTTAGATGAAACCCAAAGGGCTGACCTAGGAAGACTGCCTGGTAGACTTGAGGAAGTCCCTGCCCCACACAGGGCTGCTTAGCTATTAAAAGGCTGTAATTAACCATTTTAAAGGACTTTGTTTTTTATGTCAATAAAAGGTTTGTTACAGTACTACTGATATTGGCCTGCTTCTATTACAAATTCTCTAGGAAAGCCAGATTGGTCACTTAGGAGAACCAAACTTGCAGTCCCCTTTTCTTGTTCTCCTGAGGTGCTAGATTTATTCATAAAGGTTGTTCCAAAGTGAAATGTGCTTTAGAAATCATTTCCAGTGACTTTACTCAGATTCATCACATTTCATTCTTGCACACTTTTACTGAGAAAACAAAGGCCTCAGCAGTGCTAGAACACCAAGGAATTGAAACAAATCCCTCACTTTATCACAGATATTTTTCACTTAGATTAGACATAAACTCAAATTATTTTTAATGAGTTCTTTTGATAAAACTGTACATTTTTCATTAAAGATATGCCACAATTGTATGGAGAAAGTGACACTAATGAAAGGACAGGCTATGACTAAAATTATTTGAGTATTGCAAATAAAACAGTTTTGGCTTTCTTTTCTTTAAAATTTTAAATCAACTGAAGTTTAGTTAATTTCACAAACTTTAATCTCTAGAACATTCATTAACTTTTTTTAGGAAATCCTGCAATTTGTATTTAAAAAAGATTGATTGTGTGGAACACTAAATACTACCATTCACTTTTTTGACTTCTCTTATATAATACTCCACTTACTTTAATTTATATTCTAGGGACCAACAATTTATTTCCTGCCCCTTGCTTTAATTTGGATTTTCTCCAGACCTCTAGTTAATTAGAAGCTTCCTTGCAGTATTTTTACTGCTGTTCCTGAAGTTGCTCATCTCATCATGTTTTTCATTCTAATTGCTAGCTCGTATGTTCTTATCATCATTGATGTACTTGTTGCTTGCCTAACAGCTGCATGCAATTGCAAATCCCATCTCCTCTCTAGTTTGTTCTTTTAGAATGCTAACCTCTTAAAATGGAAGAAAATTTGAGTGTTTTCTAATTGAAACAAATTACTCCAGTGTCATTATTTGTTTCCATAAAGTTTTACAAGGAAGATACCGAAAGGTAAGCAATATGTATGAATTGGTCAGTGTTAGGGCTTCGTGAATGCTGAAACTGAAATTTGCCTGGTTCTGTATTGTTGTGAATTTTCAGTGGGACCGCATTTGAGGCACATCAGACAGCTACTAGCACCAGAGGCAGCTTGAAGATCTCTGTTCCTTCACTTAAGAGAACGAGCAATGAGACATCCTTCTCTTAAACTGTTATAGTGGAAGAGGACAGTGGCCATTCTTTCCCAATGTCTTCAGTGGGTGGTATTTGACCAACTCCCTCTACAGAGGATCTCTGTAGTGAGTCTGGATTCCAAACTGACTGCTTCCTAGCATTGTCTTTGCTTCTCTAACCATTCTCTGTTACTGCAGGATGAATTCTGGGATACAGAAAGCCACAGAGTGAGATGAACTGGCTGTAACCCTCCCACCCCCAACATTTCTGCTGCTGTGGCATTGGCCACTCAGAGCAACACAACTAGATCTCCTGCTCCTTGGATGTATAAATGATAGGCTGGGGGACAGCTTGTCTACCACCCACCCCTCAAAGTCTCTACTTGGGACAGAGGGTTAGCCAGTTGCTTCCTAAAGATGCTGGGAGAGGGGCTGATTGTCACGGCCCCCCCAAGATGATAAGTTAAAAAGAGGTAGTGATGATGTTGGGTATGGATTTTTTTTTTTCAGAGCATGGAAAAGGCAAATGGGGATGGGGTCCTGTTGACTGAGGGGTTAAGAAAAATCCAAAAGAAATGTGCATCTGAAAACAAACCTGCTGGTTTGAGTTTTTTTTAAAGTAATAAGACCAGAGCAGAAGAATTGCACAGCCTAAATGTCAGTACCTTCTCTTACAATAAATCAAACGGGGGTGACAGACCAGTTATCAATTAATTGGTCCCCCTTTTCTCCCAAGCGCACATATGAACCCGTGTATACAGTCTCCACCATAAATTCCACTTCTTCTGTTGAAGGAGTTTGTAAGGTACCCGTATTCTTGCATAGCCAAACTGGTAAACCATCTGTTTTATATTTACGGCCAACGTCATAAACAGACATGAATCCTACCAGTTGTATAGCTACAGTTCCCCTCTGTCCCTATTGAGAATAAAATGTACATCTGATCAATTTATTAAGAAATGCAGCAATTATACTGAATCAGTTTGGCTTTCTAAATTTAACATTTGGTTTTAGTTATATTTTGCTGTAAGATATAACTGTTCCTTTAAATTAAGGACTTAGTATAGATTCAGTATTGTACCACCGATAGGAAAAAAAAAAACTTTTATGGGCTACATAGAACTATTTGTAAATCTTTGGAAAGCAAATAGTTTAGCACTAGATATTGAGCAATAAAATTTTGAGATTGAATTATTTTTTTTAAAAAGTGAGAGAAGCTTCCATGAAAGCAAACATAATGACTATCTGCAATATAGTCTAAGTCTATGCAAGACCAATATAAAATGTGCCAGACATTTTGAAATGTCTATTTTATAATCTGTATGATTTCAGTCAATGAAGCAAGTGGCAGTAAAGAATTAACTTCACTTATTTATGTGACTGCATGTGTCATGCTCTTAAGAGGTGCTGAACACCCACAACACCAATGTGTATATTTGAAAATGAGGATGTGTGTGTGTGTGAGAGAGAGAGAGAGAGAGAGAGAGAGAGAGAGAGAGAGGCTCTTAAGAGGTGCTGAACACCCACAACACCAATGTGTATATCTGAAAATGAGGGTGTGTGTGTGTGTGTGTGTGTGTGTGTGTGTGTGTGTGTGTGTGTG
>ML685791.1:17836547-17872982 GCA_007922175.1 Pelusios castaneus
TATATATATATATATATATATATATATATATATATATATATATATATTCTTTCTTTACTTATAACACAAGGAACCTTTCTGCCAGTATTTGCTGCTCAGCTACTATTACTTCTTTGAAAACTTTATATCTTGTCATTGGATTTTACATTCATTTCATGTCCAGATGGCCAGTAATCTAAGTCCTGTTGACGGCATGGCCATATATTAAATTGGAAAAGAATGAAGTCTCTAATAAGATAGGACAGCCACTACAGCGCTCTCATTTCATTTTCTTCCAGCTATCCTTACTATTCTGCAGTAGAGAGGGCACAGATCTGGAACTCTGGATCCAAACAGCCCTGAAACTTGGTGAAATTTAGATCTGGATCCAGCCTTTGTGTGCTTTATCTTGGCATCTATTTTTTTCTCTTGGCACCAGTTTTTTCTTGGAACTAGTTTTTCTTGCATTTTTTTCTGTTGGTACCACTTTTTGCCACTTCTTAACACACTACATTTTGAGGTCCAGATCTGAACTGCTTGATTTTGGCCTATTTCTGATTTGTAAAGAAGTGTTTACTGTCAGTTGTCTATTTTTACAAAGTCCTTTTCCTTGAGAAGGAAGAAGGGAGCATTTTGATTTTAAAACTGTAAAATAAAACAAAAATGCATCTTGTGTCTTTCCGCTTTCAAGATACTTTATGAAACCTATTATATATTCTAGATAGTCATGAGAAAAAGCTTGTTTCATGATAGTGTAGGTTTTGGTTGGATTTACAGAACTGCCAGTGAGGAAGCAGCATATGCACATATTTGATGCCTTCTCTGTGCACTGTACCACCCTTGTTCACCATATGTCAGATCAGCACTAGGCCTGCTGCAGACTTCACAAATGGAAAGTGGAAGGGCTAGCAAGTCCGTAAAGTTGTTGCTGTGCATGTACTCTTTAAAGCAAAGGCTTTATAGGTATATCCTAATGTCCCCCAAAGATAAGCTATCTGAATTGCTAGAGCAACTGTGTCTGTGTAGCAGGAGGCTGTTGTGTTCATTCAGATCAAGGTAGCACACCAAATGATCTTGAATATAGTGACTATGCACCCATCTATTGAGGCAGTGTGCACTGTAGTTTGCTTGCATCAAACATTACAGTGGCAGACTTGTCTAACTAATGATGCTTCTCTGTACTGTCACAATAAGTGAAAAGGGACACTAGCTACAGTCTGATCATATGCTACAGGCAAAGGCTTGGACTGGAAAATCAAGGAAGAATTTAAGACTCGGTACTGGTTACTAAACATCACTGGGCCCCACACATCAACACAGACTAGAAGTCCACAGACTCATATCATAAAGGCATCCAAGGAGAGAGGAGACCAAGCCAGCTGCTCTGGATGAGAAGGCAGAAGCACACCAATTAACACTGCACAGCTCTCACTTCTAAACTGGACTCTAGGCCTTTTAAAATCGAGTCAGGCTTACATGTGAACTGCTATAAGAGAATGCATTATAGCCTCAGGTCCCCACAGCAACAAAAGACTTCTATGAAGGGTTGCAGGGAGGAGCTGTGTTGTGTCTATTTCCTTGCAAAGCATATTGGATTAAGTCTCTGATTTGTCATCTGGTATGAGATTGGAGTTTAAGGGAGCTAGCAGGGTACTGGTTTGTTATGGAGGAAACCCTTCGGAGAAACCCTTCGGAGAGAACTTAATTGAACAGTCTCTTTTGTATTTCTTAAAAGCGCTCATTCTCTCTTTGGCTGATAAATTGCTTAAGTCGACTTTGGCCATTCCAGCTAGTTTCTGGGATTCCAGATTTAACAATAATCTTCCTGTATTAATATGAACAATAATACATAGTTTTTTATTTTTGTTATGGAAATAGATGCATTATCAACCAAGCAGTGCTTAACATTGTTTTTCTCTCATGGATTGAAATAGAAAAGAAAATATTTAATATATTTTAAACCAAGCATTGCATTACAGTTATAGAATTTACCAGTGCAAACATCCATTTAATTATTTTAAATTTTGTTTGTCCATCTCCTCCAAATTAGCTCTTTTATCATTTGTATTCTAGCTGTGCAATTATTAGTAGAAATCATAGGGCAAAAGTAATTTCAAGAAGCATGTTTATTTTTAATAAATCATTAGTCTAATGGATAGTCTAAAACTTAATCTTTTACAGAGAATTACAGATGTAGTCAGTGGTTGTATTTGTATGCTAATGTTTCTAAGAGAAAAAAGCAGAATTAACATACAATGCTTAATTAAAAGAGAAAAACTGGCAATAATCCTATAACTTGGAAGTAATGCACAAGCTATTTCTGGTGTGTAGTAGGGGATTTAATTATGCACTTTCAGCTTAACTATTCTTAAATAATGGTTCTTGAACCGGCAACAACATAATGGAAGAAAATCCCAGTGGAATCTATTCACTATCAAAAGAAATTAATTATATTCTATTATGGTTTCTGAAAGCCCACCTCAGATTATTTTTGATTGTTTTCTGTTTGCTTCCTGGAGCTGAATATCTCATCATTAAGGACTTTATCAGTAAAGATTTTCTTCAGGATCCTGAGAGCCCTCAGTTTTTCTTGGTCAGAAAACCACCATATCACTCTAACTTGGGATTCCCAGACATGAAGTATTTCCTGACTGGCACAGAGCTGCCACAGGTGGCTCCTCCATTCCCCTCTTACAACCATTTAGGTTGGAAGCATGCCAGTGATGACAGGGGGCAGTGGTGGAACATTGATGCTACACTCTGACTATTCTCTACAAGTAGATGGCCATTGAAAGACCCTTTGCCAACAGCCATGCTTTGGAGAAGTCGCCAGCCACAGCAGAAAATTGAGCCCTGTTTGTATAATTATATTGGCCGGTTGCAGAAGCTGGTCTATGAGGCTGAAAGATAGGCATGAGTAAATTTACTTTGTCAGATGATAGAACATAACAAAATAGAAAAAGAAGTTTCTCCAGTCATCTTACGAAGTTTAATGTCACCTTTTTGCCTCTTTGTTTCAGACTGCAAAAGGCTGAGGAGGGCATGGGAGAGATAAAAAGACAGATCCAGTGAAACGAGGAGTACTTCTTGTGGTTTTGGGGGTTATTTTTAATTATTTACTAATTTTCTTTGTGAAAAGACTGGTAATGGGTACTTGCTCCAGCAGTTATCTAAAAGTATTGTTTTTACTGATCTGAGTAGTCTTTTCTACTGATATGAAATACCAAACAGCATTTTCACCACTTTTATCACTTCTGACATAAAAAGAATTATTTTTATAGGGAAGGCAAACACATGCTCTGTCTCAGCCTCTCTCCCACCAAACTTTTAAGAGAGAGTTTTTCTGAGTAATGCAAAAACACATCAATGTTGCTTAAAATTAAGCAAGAAAAGCTTTTAAAAATCAAGCCATCAGACTTTGCAGATTCAAGGCCAACATCTGCTAATACACAAACAATTTGAAGGAAAGCTAAGCAATCTCTGAGTTAATGATGTTCAGATTTTACTTTCTAGAATGTATGACTGAGCTTGAAGATGACTTCACATCAAGAGGTTTTGTTGAAGTCCCATCCCTCCGCTATTTTCTAGCACACAGTCCTATGAAACTTTTTTTTCCCCACATCTATTAAGCATACAGTGTGCTGCTGTGATATTTGGCTTCAGGCATTTTAATATTCTTCAGTGGAATTGTGCCCTTTCACTCCAGCCAAAGATCTGGGTCTTTGCTTTTACCGGATGCTATGCTTTAATCACTTCTATGTTCACTGAAAGTGAAATTATCCCTCTGTAGAAGTGCCACCAGAAGGCATATGCACTACTTAAGTCCCACATAAATCCTGTTTTAAGGATTCACATGGAACTTAAGTGGAACATAGGCTTTGTGCTGCACAAAGATGAATTCCCACTTAAAAATAGAAAAGTTAAGTGTCTGTCTCTTCCATAGGAGGTGTCCATTCAAATTATACCAAAAATAACCCAAGTATACCCCAAATTTGCAGAAGTCATATAAAACATAATAAAAGCAAAAATGGCACAGAACATGGAATACAATGATGAATTATCTTTGTCTGTGTCTAACTTATCTCAGCCAGCACTTTCCTCTTGGTCCAGCCCCACCACACCTGTTTTTTATGTCCTACCCACTACTACCTTCTTTCCCAAATTCCCCTTCTGTATTGATAGCATCAAGCTACTGAAAGTTTTATTGGGCCAGATGGCCTAAAATTACATGAGATTTTTAACCAGAAATAAATAGAACATTTAGATTACTAGAAATGTCAGTAGTTTTCATTGTATTGATTTTAAGATTTCAAAAACTGTATCTTGTTATTGAGTAGCTTTTAAAAGGGCCAAATTCAGAATACTAATGACCTCCTGCAACTCCGAGTTAATTAAAATTTGGTCAATTTATGTACCTAAATATGGATTAAAATGCCTAAAGTTGAGAACCCACATTTGAAATTTTGTCTTTAAGTTTTTGAGGTTTTTATTAGAACAGGGTGCATTGTCCAGAAAAACTCAAACTCTAAATGCTGGCTGAAAAAGAAATCATGGATTATTGGAAAGAGATGATGGAAATGATTAGAGATTTGTCAGTTTGAATAGAAAGGTCTTGCACAGTGCCTTGAAGATGGCCACTGGGGGATTCTAGCAGATATTCACAGAGAGAGAGAGTTTAAGACATAATAAAAGATATGAGTTTAAAAGATTTTGAGCTCTTAAGACATGAGACATCCTGAAACTGAGTTGTTGCTGTAGAAAAAAGCATTAACACAGTTTAGTCCTTGATTTTAAGTGTACATTAACATTCTCTTTGAACTGAAGTTCTATGCAGATTCCTCAAAACGTAGTTTACTGTTCCGGCCAGATTACTGTTCTAATACCAGCTTTTCAGAGGCTGCTTCTTTGAGGTCTCAAGACTGGAAGAATAGCTGTGGCCGTTAAAGATGTATTTTTGTGTATGACTAAGAATAGCATCTGTCGTTACACTAGGGAGGGTGAAAATTCTAAAATCTTCTAATCCACATAATTCAAAGCATAAACTCAGCACCAGTTGAGATCAGAAATAAATTTAATCTCAAACTATAGTATTGAACAATTATCAATATTATATGTGAGGAGTTTGTACCTTCTTAGAATTCACATGTAGCTATTGTTGGAAAGGGCATTCTGGATTGGGTGACATGTTTGTCCTTTTAAAAAAAAAAAAAAAAGTCCTGTGTTCCTACTGCTAAAGAAACAGCCACAGTGTAAGTGCTAAGTGAAGCAACTTAATTTTTCTGTAGCAAAAGCTATTAAAAATAAGAATAACAATTTTATACTTAATTGCAATGAAAGGTCCAGTTCTGCAAAGGGTTCAGCCTTTTCTGCAAAATGCAGAGCATCCTCAACTCTCACTAACTACATTGGGAGTTACTGATATTCATCAGTTCAAATGGGTGTTCAAAGATACATACGTGTTTAGGCTAGAAAAGACTACCATCATAGTCATCTAGTCTGATCTCCTGAAAACACAGGCCATAACTCCTACTTGAGCGAAATCATATCTGTTAGAAATTAAATGAAATTTTGGTTTAAAGATCATTTGATAAGTGTTCTCCAATGGTTTAATCCTCTTACTGTTAAAAATGTATTCCTCATCTCTAGTTGGAATTTGTCTAGCTTAATTCCTATGCTTGAATTTGGTTATGCTTTTTCTGCTAAATGAAAAACCCTCTAGTGCAAGAGATCCTGTCCCCATAAGGGTACTTACAGACTTTTTAACCTTCACTTTGTTAAGCTAAAAATATGGAACTTCTTAAATCTCTTATTGTAGGACAGGTATTTCAGACTTTGAATCATTTTGTGGCTCTTGATGGAACTCTCCAATTTTTCAACATCATTTTAAAAGTGTGAGAACTAGAATTGAATACACTATTCCAGCAATGGTCTCACCAATACCTCACCCGAAGCTAATATCACTCCCTTGCTCCTGTCTGAGAGTCTTCTATTTATACATCCAAGGACTATATTCTACTAGGAGAATATGTTCAATTGTGTACTGACCCCCAAGGTCCATTCAGAGTCACTGTTTCTAAGTCACCGGGCCCATTCAATAAGCATGACCTACATTCTTTGTTACTACAAGCATGACCTTCCATTTGCACAGATTAAAACTTACGTTGCTGAAAGAAACCAACTTTACCAAGCAATTGAGATTACTACTTTACAATCCACTAGACTTTGTCATCTGCAAGCCTTGTCAACAATGATTTTATAGTTTCCTCCAGATAAATGAATGGCATTAATATAAGAGCTAATTCTTGCTTGGGACCTTGGTGGACTGGGTCTAAAATGTGACACATTATTTTATAGACTTTGAGAGTCCACACTGAAAACTCCAGTCAACTGCCAGCATGCACACTGTCAGGTGCTAGGTCGATGGAGGAGTGGTGCATTGTGGGTAGCTGTCCCACATTGCATCAGGGCCTGAAGGCCAATTAGGTTGACTTAAGGGCACTCCCCGTCCACATTAGCTTAGGTCGACTTAATAAGGTCAACTTAAGCGTTAAGTCAGCCTTCAGAGGTGGTGTTATTAAGTTGACCTAAAGAAGCGCTTAGGTCAACTTAAGTGCCCAATGTGGATGCAGCGATCTGTAGGTTGACTTAATCGTCCTTAAGTCGACCTAAGGCTCCAGTGTGAACGTATCCTAGGAAACTGCATTGACTTCAGTGGGCACTGGATGAGGTTCATGGAGCAACTGCTGCAGTAGGCATGGGCCCAGATTTAAAAGTGAGGTGGAAGGATAATGAGCTGAAGAAGGGTGAAAAAAAATAAGCGTATTTACTAATAAAAAAACCAATATAGAATATATAGCTGCGGCACTTGATTCAGGAAATGGTAAGTTATTTTAGGTACAATACTTTGGAGAATGATGTGGCAATGTATCAGGGAAGAAGGAATCTTTGAGGGAATGGGAATGTAATGGTGTTGAGGGGCCAGGTCTTCTCCTGCAATTGCAAAACAGTAATTTTATAAAGAAAAGCAGTCATTGGTTTCCTGAGAAAGCATCTGAAAATAACTCTAATTAACTGAATGCTTCCTCCTGTAGTATTTTTATTATGCTCCTTTCTCTTCATGCATTTCTTTCCTCAATCTGTTTTCAATCTTGCATGTATGTGGTACTGTTGTTGTCATCGTCTTTGCTGCTGTTGTCTGAACTTGAAATTTTCAGTAAGACATTAAGGCCCATACACTAACATGTATCCTGGAAAAAAAAATCCATCTGACAAATCTTTGTTACAGGGAGCAGGCTCTATTCCTTTTACATTTTTTCTTTTTAAAATAAGTACTGTATTTTCACTTGTTTGCAGCTCTGCCGTGCCTTCGAGATTATGAGAGAGGGTAGTGTAAAACCCAGTAAGAAACAGTGAATTCAACAAAATGTCTTTTAGAGTAGCTGTAACACTTTTTTGGTGAGCAAATCAACTGTGAGGCCATTAAGAAGTCAGCATTTAGCGGCAATGGTATTTCAATTACTGCTATGTTTCCATCTACTTAGAGTTGCAATTTACTTCAGATGCTCAGATACCATTGTGTCACTGTTAAAGTTTTCTTTTTTTATGACATTCATTGTAAATGAAGCTGAATTGCAGGATGCTTCCAAACAGTAGAAACATATGACCAATGGTCCATATAAACATGTAGTCAGTATCTGGCAGTGGCCCCCATAAGAAAAATATGAAACACTGAAGCAACCATATCTATTTATCTAAAGCAAAATTGTCAAGTTTGTAGAACAACTGTTGTAATGTTTTGGGTAAAAGAAATTGATTTGTATTTCTTAGTGATGGGCCCAACTTGGAAGACTGAGAGCTGGAATCTTGGGGGTATTTGAATTCAAGCTACTTATAGAAAGGAATCACAGATAAGAACCAGATCTGAATACACCCAAAGTTTGGAAGTGCAAAGGGGACAAACCTGTGCTTTTGTTTGGGCCCATGTCTAGTATTTAGAGGCCATCAATTTCACATTTTCATTCACACCAAAGCCAGCATATATGGGATACTGGGACAAGAGATAAATAGTTTCATCTGCTATTTAAACTATCCTTTTTTTATCTTTTCTCCATCATAATTCTCCTATACTCATTGCTGGATGGGCCAGTTGGGGTAAACCAGCCTTGCTCCATTGACTTCAATGGAACAATGCCACATTTACACCACACTAACGTAATGCATTTAATCACATTTTAAGCTATGCAGTAAAACACACATGCTTAACTTTACGTGTGCGTGAAAGTCCCACTGAAAATGTGGTTAAATGCGTTGCTGAGTAAGGATGAGGGATGGATTGCTGAACTGGAGCTCAGCTGAGATTTGGGTTTGATAATTTAAAACAAATGAAAATTTAAAAACTATTAGGATCCCATCCGGAGGAGCTAACAAAGTGAGGAGATAGATGTTTTTAAATAAATGCTGGGTGTTTTTTGTTTTTCCTGGGTGTTTTTTGTTTTTGTTTTTAAGTCCTTCCCCACAACAACCATGATTCTCATCATCTCACCAAATGGCTGAATCAGGCAGATATTGAAACCAGAATCAGGATCTTGTATCATTGCTGAAGAAAATGGTATAGTTATCCCACCAACAGTGAACTGTGAGCTTTGCTATTCTCCTCCGCTAGCGTTCACCCTCTTGCTTGTGTGCATTTGCCATTCTCTGCCATAGCCTAGCTAAATTGGGGCTGGGCTATTGTCTATATTTTTCACAATCCGATGGCAGTACTAAGAACTGTAGTCTGCTTGAGTTCTTTCCTCTCCCCTAGAAAGAAATCATGTTACAGCTCAGCAATCACACAGAGACTGCTCTGCCTGGCGGCTTGATTTGTTTTCCATTTAGAAATATATTTAGCCTTCTAAAAAGGTTCATTTAGGAAGAAGATCAGTACTAACCAAGAGCAGGAGCAAAACAGATTGGGGAAACAAAACTTAAGAAAGAGATTTCAATAAACCAAATGAGCTGTGTATCCTTCATTATTCCAAACTAAGACAGCATTTTGGTTATTTTGAAAAGAAGGAAATACAGTATTTCCAATTAAGCAAGGCTCTGGTATCTGAACCACTCTTTCTAATGAACTGTCAGCATTATTACTCCCTATTGTATTGATTCTCTGATGACTGACTCACTATTACCCAAACTCCCAATCATCCCAAAATATTTGGTATCACCCAAGCAGTTCAGGTAATTGGCATTTTAAGGAAAGAAGGATGTTTGAACAAGAGGCTTACTTCAATCACACCCCACTACACAGCAGATCTTTTAGGACTTGAACTCAGGAGGACATCATTCTGCAGATAAGACTTTGCCTGATGAAATTGCTAGTCAGAAGTGCCTGCATCTAATTTCTACTTTTCATCTGCCATCTCTCTCTAATAGTTCTACTCTGCTCCTTCTGAGAAGGAGATAATGCATCTAAGTGCCTAGAGACTCTCATACAGATCTGACCTTTATGTCTGATGGAAAATGTTTAGAATTTAAATTGTTTGGCTTGAGAAATCAGCTATAGTCTCCTTCATCAGAGCTGATTTCTAGTGCTAGCTAAGTCTTTTATAAGCGATGAATGAGACAATTCATAGAACAGGTAGTTTTGTTTTATTTGAAAAAGCCATTTTAAAACTCCTCTGAAAAGCATCCAGTAGGACATAATATATCACAACTCATTGAAATATTCTATTTATTACATAAGATCAATTAGTGCATAGTGAGCAGTAAAACACAAAATAAGTACAGCAAACAAATAGATCAATTCCTCTATGTATAATGTTGATCTTTTGCAAAAAGACAGGTAAACCTTCCTCCCCCTGAGTTGACAGAGAGAGCAGCATGATGCAGCATTGAGAGCAGCTGTAACAAATTAGAGTAAATTCCCAGTTAGAATATCATTTCTGAATTACAGAATTGAAGAAAAAGTAATGACAGAAAAAAATCAGAATCTACTTCATAATCCTGTTTTCCTTTACAACAATGTTTAGGAATGATGTGGGCTATGGGACAATGTTTGTTTGTTTATATCTGTGACATTTGTAATGACTTGTCTCTTTCACTTTTTCACTTCCTCTCCCTTTATCATTTTTCATTCTCTTCCTGCCTTCTCAGATGTTGCTTCTATGCCTGGGATTCCTCCCCATCCTAATGTGCTAGGCTACTGGCCTTTTAAAATCCCAACCCTGAAAATGCACTCACTCAAAATATGAAAACAAATGGAAAACCACTCATAGATAACTTTCCTAAGATGTTCTAAAAGCTTTTAGTGCTGGCATTCTGTTTAGGCTGAAAGATTCCCCTGGCAGGGACCATGCCTTCCTTATGTTATACAAGCTTGAGTATAGCATAAGCTTTTAATAGATAATAACGATAATTCAAATGAACATCAGCGAAATAAAATCTCTCTGAATGATGAAGGATGAGAATATAGGATTTACCGTAGTGGATCAGGTCATGTATCTTTCATATCTCATAACCTGTCCTGGAGGTGGGCAATACTTAGAGGAATGTAAAAAGCCTCATAATATATACATGGCTAATGTTCAAAACTGTTCAAGAAAATTCTTTCTTGATCTCTGCAATGATCTGTTTGAACCCTGAAGCATGAAAGTGTAGGTCTCTGCTTTCATGGCAGATAAAAGGTTAGTTGTAACTCTGGTTTTGTTTTGTTTTGTTTTATTTAACACCAAAAACCTACTTTAATTATCACTGAAATAAATGGGAATCTTTCTGTTGACTTCAGTATAATTTGTACTAAGCTCCAATTGCCACAAGACTTGGATCCATCCATGACATAAATTAAAATAAAACAATGCACTATATTAAATTGCCCAAAATAGACTGCATAAAAGTTTCCTTCTTGGTATTGGTCAAATACATCATAAGAAAAATCATCACAAGGATAAACCATACTCAATTAAACAATTTACCAAAAAGATATGCCTTTTCTATTATTCTGAAGGTTAGTAAATTCAGGCTTGGTGGATCACCAAAAAGTATGAATTAGGGGCATTCTATAATATATGTCCTGTTTCCAGATACCCACATCAACATCTGCTTCTAGAAACTGTCAGAAAGAATGTGTCAATGCCTCCATTCAGAATTCATAAGGGTGAATGTGAGAGAGGTAGTTTGTAAATATGTAAGGCTCTATAGATAAAAACCAGGGTAGTGAATTGCTGCTGGAATTAGAAATTAGATAGGAAGTCAGTTCAGTTCATGGAGCACACATAACATGTTCTCTGGTGAACCTGCTCAACTAAACAGTCATGTCGCTGTTGCTGCTTTAGTGGGAACCAGGACAAAAAAGCCAGTGATTGTGAATGGTGAATTCTCTAACTTATCCTGACTTCATCCAGACCCCTAAAAAGCTTATTTTCACTCAGATACTGCAAAAAATGAGTTGCCATATTGACTTCACTGCTACTTCTTTGGCTTTAAGAGTACATATGACCGTATTTTTTTCTAGGGTGGGCCTGAGTTAGGTCAGAAATACTGTAGAATAGCAGAGCAACCTCTTCTTAAAGTCCATGTATAGCAATTAACTATGAAATTTTCTGAATAAATTCTATTGGCTACCAGTCCATGAGTGCACAAGAGATAAGTGTTTCTGTCTTCCTTTTGTTCTGAAATAACTGATGTGGATACATTCAGTACCCTAATGCAAATATAAATATTATGGACCAAACTTTTAAAAAGGGCACCAAACAGATCTTTAATACTTGGCCCATTATCAATACACACCAGAAATTCATGCTTTTTCATGCCTCAAGTTTTTACATAAACAAAAATCTAGATGTGTATGAAAATTGCATTTGTTACAAAGGTCAGGTAGAATAAACCATGTAACTGATTTGCATACACAAAGATGGTCTATAATGCACAAGCTTAGATGTGAAAAGAAATGCAAATGGACCAAAATGCTGGCACAATTTTAGGTCTGCTTTGGAAAAGTTGTGTGATTGATTTGGTTTTTCTTTTACATTGATGTATGTTTATTTTCCCCTTTTTATGATTTTAATGTACTTTTCAACTTGTCAACACAGTACAAATATACATTAAGAAAATAAACAAATAGAAAGAGTTAGAATTGAAGACCATCCTACAACACCCCCAAAATTGCAGATTATGCTGTCTCACTTTATGAAAAGGCATTCCCATATGTTAAAAGCTAAAAGAGGGGCTATTAAGAAAGTTTAAATTAGAAGCAAATGTGAAAACAAGAGGAAAAAAAACACTTAGTGTTGTGTTTTTGTTCTAGGCTGTTACAGTCTTTCTTTCCCACGGCTGGTCTTCCATTCAAGTAAAAGAACAGAGACAAATATATAAACACTGGCAGCTTTCATCCTTAATTTTTATCTTCAGCCTGTGGCAAAAAATAGTGAGATCACTAGCTTTCCCAGCAAGCCTGGTTAGAGCCTTGAACCTGCTGAACATCTCACTGCAAGATTGTTTTTCATAACATTGTAAGATATTAATGTGAAACAGCAGAGCATTCCAAATATTCTTGCAAAAGATAACAGCTTGTCTCATAATTTTAGTATATTTGTCTTTTTGTCTAATGAATTCACAGTCTGAAACTTTGGCAGATTTTAGCTGAGATCTCAAGATTATGTAGTGGGTATTTTGATTCTGTTCAGATTCCATTGTCATATCTCTAAGAACAAAAATAAAAAGGTTCAAAATGCACTTAAAAACAATTAATGTCACAAGATGAAAAGTCAAGATGGAGCAACACTTATCCAAACTGAAGTTTTACTGACCTCAGTAGGGAGTACTTAGGGAGTCCTGCAAATTGCTGAGTCCTCTTGGTCCTGATCCAGCAAAACACTTAAGCATGTTCTTATCTTTAAACACATCTGTCGTGCCATCAGTGTCAGTGAGATTACTCATGTATTTAAAGTTAAGCATGTAATGTGGAGTGCTGAGCAGTTTGCCGGATCAAACTCCATATGAATAAAGGTTCTGAGATTAGGCCTAAGGGTATTAGAACCAAAGCATTAGTTTTTATCAAATATGAAATACAAACCACTAAATTAAAAGTAATAAGCTGTACTCATCTCTTGGTATTACCTAGAGAAGGCATTTAAAGCATGGCAATTTATCATCCCCCTTCATCTGAAGAGGGAAGGCACTGGAGTCGGGTACTCATATAAAGCCACCCTTTCTAAACTACTGATTTTGGATGCCTCAAATGGGGGGTAGGGAACTTGTGACTCCTTAAAAAGTGGTAGTCTTTGAGTACCTTAAATTGGCAGCTAAAACTGGAGCACCCGAAAGCACTAAATTTGAAAATCTTAGCCTTTATCTCCAATGGGATACGTGGGAGTGCAAAAAGTTTTTCCAGACCATCAGTCCTCATACTCCTAAATGAGAAACTTGCTATATCATCGTACAACCCCTGTCACAGAGGACAGGGTTGCTAACATATTTTTAAAAATACGCAACTGCTTTCTTAGCTCCCCATTCCTCCTTATATTATATTAACATTATCATCATTAGCATTATTATTTAAAATAATCATTAATAATGAGCAGGACTCAAACATCACCGGGACATTTTCTTGCTGCTTTTTGCAGCACTCAGCAACTCCTGATCTTGTACAGAAATGAAAAAAATAAGAGATGTCTCTTGTAATAAGAGACTATTGGCAACCCTATGTGGTAGACCAAGACTTAATAAAACATGGAACAAATGAGATAGTGGATTGTTAATATATTGAAATATTAGATGTCTCTGGATTTTTTCTTTTTTAACATCCTTATTTTAAGCAGGATATCCTTGAATGCTACAGGTTTTCCTAGTACTACTTATGACCTGTAGTGGCAGAATCTTTTTGTGACATTATCCTTTTAACTTGGCCTTGTGGATAATAGGAATTTGTTATATAATGAACCATATTTGTAATTATTCAAATTTATAATATACATCTCTATTATATATTTAAAAAATTGTGGCAATAGAATATATAACTCTTGCAATTCTTAATGGAGTGAGAACAAATACCTGTTCCTGTTTCATTTACTCATCAGTGACTTTTGCAAGTCTGCCTCGTGGAAACATTTATAAATCAATGAATGGTTAATAGCAACAATTGTTTAAATGCTGGGTTATTTACCAGCACATGCTTCAAAAGTCAGGTATCGCAAAATTAGGAAATAATTTCCATCATTATGTAAATAATCCTAATATAAAAGCCTTGTTGAACTTGCAAGCTGTGGTAGAAGTATAGGGTCAGATCCTCAACTGGTGTAAATCAGAATATTTTCATTGACTTCGGGGGCGATACAGTGATTTACACAGCTGGAAATCTAGTCATTATATTATATCAGCAGGTTGATGGTGCAAAGCCCTTGTGCCTTCCGAAACATTATTTTTGGCATGATCCATGAGTATATAATGAGGATTATACTTACTTCATGCTTTTCCTCAGTGGTTTTCCAGAATGAGTTGTATACTATTTCATGGAAATTAAATGAATTTAAAATTATGGGAGCACTGTCACTGGAATGTTGAATGATCTGAGATAAATTTACAGCAGGATTTATGCACTTAATTCCTATTAACATTAATAATTGACATATAGGTAGATCCCTGCATGTAACTTTAATAGAGGATACCCATGAGATTGTTTTTGATTAAATCTTTTTTCCCATTAATCTAGTTCATAGAATCATAGAATAATAGGGGTGGAAGGGACCTCACAAGGTCATCTAGTCCAACCCACTGCTAAAAAGCAGGACCACTCCCACTGAATCACCCCAGCCATTTGGAAAAACAGATTTTAAAATAAACTTTACTAAGCTCTTAAAAAACATAAGATTGATAATGTCCTGCCTTAGGGCAGGGCACTGAACTGGATGACCTATCAAGTTCCATTCCATCATACATTTCTGTGATTTTATCGTGGACTGACAGATTCTGTTCATGGGACAAGTACAGAAGAAGTCATGGAAATGCAGGTTTCTTTATAGTAGTGGATCACTTTGAAGTGCATCAGTCTTGAGTTGGTTCCTACTCTTTTTTGCAAAGGCTGCCAAGAGTAGTGTGGAATATGGTACTAATTAATGGATTTTGCGAGTGCTGTTTGTTGATTTTTGTGACATGAACTTTTGTTGTTAAAAGAAATATAATTGTTTTGTTTTGTTTTGTTTTGGGGCCTTATTGGAGAAGGGGCCTGGATAATTGTTGTTGAAAGGCAACTAACTTAAAATTGATTCAAAAATATTTTTCTCCACAAAGAGGCATTGACCTCTGCATCTAATTGCTGTAAGACAAGGGTTGGCAACCCCCTGCATGCATGCCAAACCTGGCATGCATGCCTATTCTCAGGGGCATGCTGTGCTGCTGTTGCTCCACTGCTGGCCCCACACCTCAGTGGGGCCTGGGCCTATAAAAGCCACGGTGTGGCAGTTCCTGTTTCCCCCACCCACCCCCATTGGGGAGGATGGCCAGCAGGGAAAAGGAGCTGCTGTGCGGTGGGCTCCTATCTTGGCAGGGAAAAGGACCCACCACATGCCAGGCTGCTGTCCCCTGCAAGCCCCGGGAAATGGTACCAGCAGGGGAGGAGCTGTGCGTGGGGGTGGGTCCAGGTAGTACCCTGCTGACCCCACTCCCAGCACCGTCTGGCCCCGCCTTGGCACCTGCTGAGGGGTGCGGTGGGCGGGACTGGCACAGGGGCCAGCAAAGGTTGATAACCCATACACTCATAGAGCCCTAGACAATCTGCCCTGGGGAAAATTCCTTCCTGACCCCAAATGTGGCAATGAGTTAAACCCTGAGCATGTGGGCAAGTCTCACCAGCTAGTCACCCAAGAAAGAATTCTCTGTAATAACTCAGAACCCACCATATCTACCCTCCCTGCTTAGGCCACTGGCGTATCCACCACCAATAGTCAAAGATCAGTCAATTACCAAACTAGGCCATCCCATCATACCATCCCCTCCATAAATTTATCAAGCTCAGTTTTGAAAGCAGTTATGTTTTCTGCCCCCACAGCTCCCCTTGGAAGGCTATTCCAGAACTTTACTCCTCTGATGGTCAGAAACCCGCATCTAATTTCAAGCCTAAATTTCCTGATTGACATTTGTAACCATTTGTTCTTGGGTCCACACTGGTGCTGTAATCAAATAATTCTTCTTCCTCCCTAGTATTTATCCCCCTAATGTATTTATAGAGAGCAATCATATCTCCTCTCAACCTTCTTTTGGTTAGGCTAAACAAGCCAAGCTCCTTAAATCTCTCATAAGGCAGGTTTTCCATGCTGCAGATCATCCTTGTAGCCCTTCTCTGCACCTGTTCCAGTTTGAATTCATCTTATAAAAAGATGGGGGAGCAGAACTGCACGCAATATTCCAGATGAGGTTACTTTACCAGTGCCTTGTATAATGGCAGTAACACCCTATCTCTACTCAATATACCTCTTCTGATGCATTAGCTTTTTTCATGGCCATATCGCATTCGTGGCTCATAGTCACCCTGGCTATGTCTACACTTGTTAATTTAAGTTGACTTAGCTAAGTTGACTTTAAGTCAACTTAGCATGTCCCCACTCAAAAATTAAGTTGACCTAGAGGGGACCCTGCCAAATCGACCTAGAGCATCCACACTGGATGCCTAGGTCGACTTGTAGGGGCTAGGTGGACCTGGGACAGGTCCACAGTGGCGGGGGGGGGCACCCCTTGCCAAGTGCCAGGGCGCTCAGTCTTTGCCCCATTGTATCTTGGTACAATGGGGGTTGAGGGGGACAGGGACCCTGGCATGGTATAGGAGCAGGGTGGGCAGGGATCTGTCCTGCCCTGTGGGGGGGGCACGCCAGGCTGTGGCTGTGCCAGCCACCCTGGCAGGGAGGGCAGTGGTGAAGCTCTTAAGCCCCCTAAGTCGTCTTAAATTTGACTTAGGGCTACTCTGCATCCACACTGGCTAAGTCGACTTTCTACAGTTGACTTAGCCAGAAAAGTCGACTTAAAACTAGGTTTAGTAAAGTCGACTTTAATTTTCCTTAAGTCGACTTAAACAGCTGCTTAAGTTGACTTAAGGAAAATGTAGTGTGGACGCAGATTAAATTAAGTCGACTTAAGCAAGCTTATAGGAAAAATTCTTATTTGTCCTTAAATGCATGACCTTGCTCTTCCATAGGATATATTTATTCCTTTGTTCCAATATTTAGATGCGACAGGAAATAATAGTTATAATGTAGTCCAGTACAATTAGTGATAGGAGTCAGTCCAAGAATTGGAATTTTAGTGTTTCATTTAACATGAAAAGCCAGTGTTAAAAGTCATATTGATTATTTTAATCAAGTTTCCCACTGGCAATATTGTTGAGCAATATGGCTCCTCTTTGCCTATAGTTTGCCTGGCAGGAGAGGAAGAAAAGTAATTGATCTGCTGTTAACTAAATATACTGGAGAATACTTTGTTCTAACCTTTTGCATAGAAAATATGTTGGGGGAAAAAATTGCTTCCATGGTTCACGATATCACCATAGTAACAAAGAGCTCAGTTTCAGTGCAGAGTGTGTGCTTATATTTTCACCACAAAAAGGGAAATAGCTGTTTAAT
The DNA here is from genome assembly GCA_007922175.1 of Pelusios castaneus. NCBI lineage: Eukaryota > Metazoa > Chordata > Testudines > Pelomedusidae > Pelusios > Pelusios castaneus. Next base: position 17,854,112 of record ML685791.1, read on the forward strand.
AAACTAAGTGATCATTAATTCTGCACTTTGTAATTCCCATTTATACATATTGTAACCCAGTGCCCATATTTGCAGAAGGATACACATCAGACAAAGAAGTTATTTTAAATGAGTGAACCTCTTAATTCTGCATACCACAAAAGCTGACCTGTGAAAATTTCCAAAACAAAAAAAATTAGCCAATTTTTAAGTAGGGGGATGAGAATATCACAGAGGATTTGTAGTGGGATAATGAAACTCTCACTTTTAGTTAGCCAGTCCAAAATCAGTCTTGATCAATGGAAAAGGAAGCCATTTCTGTGATGATGGTTCAGTTGTCTATGTGAAATGAATTGGTGATCTCAGGGAAGTTCCTATTAATCAACTAAATGTTGGCTCCCACCAATATATCACAAAACCCAGGACAACATTTGGCACTAACTGATATCCTTGCTGGATGTTTGAAATAAATGATAAATAAGTTTGTTAATCCTTGGAAGTGCCACAGGGCTCCTTGTTTGTGTTGCTGAACTAGACTAACATGGCTTCCCTTTTGGAATTTGTCACAATTTTCATAGAATACTAAAGAGCTTCATTCTCCAATTATGTCATTGTGATACTTTTCATGAGTTCTAATTCCCTTTAAATATGCCAAACATATCCACATTACAGTCTTGAGATACTGTTCTTGCAACCGTGATAACTACAGTAATTAATGTTTGAGGTATAAATGACAAACACAAAATGCATTAAGTACTTGCAAATTAAATTTGAGACAAATTCTCTGTCCGTTTTTATGCAGATACAGAAACCTGCCTGGGAACAGAGTCAGCACATTTCTTCTGCAGTCTTTTATGTACATGACAGCCTCTATATAAAATGTGGGGCTTGTTTGTGCCTTGCGTGCCACGGAGTTCAGGTCCACTAGGGACAGTGGCTGTTCAGAGTCAAGGCACAAGTGAAGCCAATATATCCACTGGCTACTCCCCAACCTAGGAAAGTGCAAGTATTGTAGAGGCTGCTCCAGCATTGCATCATGTGAAGTAACCGACATGGATCTCATCCATTGAGTCCATACCTTGTCTGTTTTTCCCAGACTAAAAGAATCTCTTTAGAAACAGTCAAGCTGTTGGGAAGGATTAGTTATGATAGTTATGTAACTATAATGGTTTCTGTGATTGTCACTGAACTGCTGGTACTGCAGTAGCGTGCTAACAACTGGATATTAAATATTAAGGAGTGTTCTACAGAACTGGCCAAACCCAAAAGAACAATGGTGCTTTGTAAGTGCTGACTGATTTCATTCACTACATTTGAAAACGTATAAATAAATAACTTTATTTACTCAACATATGGATTTGCATCTTTTGCATTTCATTTTTTAAAATTAACCGTATATGTTTTTTTTTTAAATTAATTCATGATGATTAGTCAAAAATAAGATTTCCATAATGAAATGCCTGGAATTGTTTGTTTTCTCAACACTCACATTGCTTAATTTATTATCTGATACTAGGCACATTTAAAATATTGCCATATAATGTAATCCATTCATCCATCACAAATTTTGTCATTTATATGACAGGATATAAAAACTGCACTTTTTGTGAAGAGTATGAAGATCAACAGAGCTACTGCATACTTAATTACAATGTGATAATGACAATTGACATCATCTTTAAGGAACTGCCAATCTATTTTAAATAGAAACCTTTGAAAATATAACAGTTTGATAATAGAAAATATTAAGGACAGCTGACAAATTATACCTCCTTTTAGAAATCACTCATTAATAGTACACCAATGTGCCATAGAATAGTACTGAACATTTCATGTCATTTGGAAAAAATGTGAACAATACTTATTCATTATTTGTCAAACTTTTCTGGATATTAGAGATGTGAGTTAACTGCTACTGCTCATTTCAAACCAGATTTCACAGTAGAAATAATAATAATAATAATAATAATAATAAAAGACATTTGCCTCCTAGGTACTTACCAGTTCCATTAGACATGATGGATTTTTTTGTATTATAGAGATTCTTAGAAGATGAAAAATACTGATTGCCTCTCTTCTCTAATATAGCAATAGTTCATGTCTTGAAAGTAGTTCTGTTGTCAAAGTGAATAATATTTTAATATGTTTAGAGATGGACTCATTCTTCATGATAGAAAAATGAAATGACTTTTGACATTAGGGGATTTTGTTATCAGTTATTTGAGGTAGCATCAATACTAATAATTTTGATGATGAGTTTGGGCTTCAGGTAAGCTTTTTAAAAAGAAAATGAAAGAGAAAAACGTTCATAGCACACTACACTTTTGGGTTATTCTGTGTAACCAGATATGCCACTGCATATTAGTTGGGCATGTCATCAAATAGGCCATAATGTAAACCAGAGTTTCTATCAAAATACTTATATATACGTACGTATCAAAATACTCTGCATGAATGTTTCTTGACCATTGCCATTAGCACTACACTATTTTACTACTTTGATGTTCAGCCAAGTTTTTGATTGTTAAACCCTGATGAACTAAACTAGCATCTAATGTAGATTCCTAAATAGGGGTAGATATCTGGCACCTGAAACATACAATAGCATGTGTGTGAATGTGTGTACCTCAGAAACATGAACCAGTATAAACTGATATAAACAAGGAATCCTGTGGCACTTTTAAAGACTAACACATTTATTTATGAAGACAACAGAGTCTTGTGGCACTTTTAAAGACTAACAGATTTATTAATCGCATGAGCTTTCGTGGGAGAAAATCCCACTTCGTCAGACGCTTTGAAGATAGTGTTGTCTTTCTACAATAGACTAACACGGCTACCCCTTTGGAATTTGACATTTATTTATCGCATGAACTTTTGAAAGCTCATGCGATAGTGTTGTCTTTCTACAATAGACTAACACGGCTACCCCTTTGGAATTTGACATTTATTTATCGCATGAACTTTTGAAAGCTCATGCGATAAATAAATTTGATTGTCTTTAAAAGTGCCATAGAACTCCTGGTTTGTTTTGCTGACCTAGACTAACAGAGCTACCCCTTTGGAACTAATAAATGGATATGATACACACAATTTATTGAAAACTGTAATTAAAATAAATCAGCAAAACATTAAAAATAGGGCCAATCTTCATAAATGTAACATTTTAGCAATTTTTTTCTGCTTGCTGTTTTCCCAACAACAGGCAAAGATACCAAAGTACTTCTGCAGAACTGTGTAAAATGTATTGTTACAATTTCTGTACTCTGCGTATTTGATATTTGATATTTTTGATTTTCAAAATATCTTCTAGTAGTCTTTCAGTTGCCAGCAAATCCTAATAGTAGTAACAGATTTCACATGAGTGTGGAGAGGAATTTTGTTTCACTTCAGAATCAAACTTTGATGAATATCTGAGGCCTTGTACACACGATCAGTTTATCGCGCATTAAAACTCATTACCGCGCGATAGCAACAGTGGCGTACACACGTGCAACAGGGCTGTTGCGCATTAACTGCCTTGTTGTAGCACAATACAAAAACCACCTCGACGAGGGTGGTGACAGCTAACGCGGAACAGCTGTTGTGCTTTTGCGCTCATGTGTACGCTTACCGCACAATGACTGGCCTCCGGAACTGTCCCAGCATTCCAAAGTTGTCCTCTCTGGTCTTCCCCCCACCCGCTCTGTAGCGGTGACGAAACTGTCCCCGCCCTGCCCTGAACTGATTCCCGGGATTTTCAAATTTCTCATCTGTTTCACTTCCTGCTCTTTTCCTCGTGGAGTGTTTTTGTGCTCCGACCATCAGTAGCAATGGCAGCCCGCCGTGGAAGACACGCACCCCTTTGGAGCACGGCAGAGGTGCTGGACCTGATCAGCATCTGGGGAGAGTCCGCTGTGCAGGCGCAGCTACGTGGCAGCAGGAGGAATTATGACACATTTGGCATAATTTCTCGGGCCATGTCAGAGAGAGGGCATGATAGAGACACAGTGCAGTGCAGATCAAAGGTGAAGGAGCTCAGAATAACCTATCACCGAGCGAAGGAGGCAAACTGCCGTTCCGGATCAGCACCTGCTACATGCAGGTACTACAAGGAAATAGAAGCCATCCTCAGTGGGGACCCAACAACCACTGCCAAGAGTCCCGTGGACACATCAGCCCCCCCCCCCATCCAGTGATTGCCAGAGCCGAGCAGAATGAGGACGTGATCGAGGAGGAGGAGGAGATGGAGGATGACCTGGAGGAAAGCGCAACCGCGTGTAGCCAGGAGCTCTTCAGCAGCCCCGCTGAGACGTCCACCCAAGGCTTGAACTGCAGCGTGTCCTCTGAGGCGGCAGAGGGGGGTTCAGATAAGTTTCTCCTTCATGCAGCTCTGTCTGGCTCCTGCTAAAATATCATTGTCCCGGGTGGGGGTACTTGCAGGTCCCCGCTGTGCACGCTATTTACTCTACATTCATTAGAAGTGCATCAACACAAGCAGTGATTGTAAAATAATCATCTGCATTTAGGTCAGTAAAGGTTTCCTTGATGTACCTCCAGAGCCTAATACTCAGGTTAGATGGGAGAGCGTTTGTGTCTACGCTCCCAAAGACAGATAGTCTGCCTCTCCAGCTGCAAAGCACGGCCCTGGGAACCATGGCAGCACACAGTGCAGCAGCATACGGTCCTGGCTTGCAACCGGCGGCATGTAGGATATGTATTCTAGCTGGCAGGGGCACTCTGAGGAGAGAGATATCTGGTTCCATCTGTGTCCCCAGTGCAGATTGTGAGCCCCCAGTAAGCCATCTATTAGAACGTACCTTGTCTGCTTCAGCGAAGCGTAGTGTGTTGACCGCCCTGTACCTTCTAGTGGAATGTGCTACTGGAAGGTTACAATGGTTATCTATGCTATGTGTTAACAATTTCTTTATTGTTGTTTTTTTAGTAGATTTGACCTTCACAGGGCCGGTGTCTACCCCAGCTGACCGAATGAGAAACATTCGGTGGCGTGCTCAAAGAAACAGGGAGAATATGTTTCATGAGCTGCTGAAAGCAACACAGGAATCCGCAAGGGAGAATAGAGCCTGGAGAGAGGAATCCCAGCAGAGGAGGCAGAAACATAGGGACAAACTGATAAGCGTCATGAAGGAGCAAACAGAACTGCTCAAGAGCATGATTGCTTTGCAGTCCCAGGTGATTAATGTCCGGGCTCCACTCCAGACAGTTCAGCCGTGTCTGCCTCCCACTCACCGTAGTCCCTCAAAGCATTTCTTTGAAGGCCACCCTTCCCCCCGGTACAGGACAATATCCAGTCCCCCCCCCCCAGCTACTTTTTTGAGACTCGGAGCTACACCAACCTGTAACCCCACCCCCACCTTTTAGGTTTGAATAAAAACAGTAACAAATACTTTGAAGAGTGGGTTTATTTGTACACATTATTGAAAAGCTCATACAGGCATCTGATGCGTCCTGGAAGTTAACTAGGGGAGGGCATCATTGAAATGCTCCCTGAGTGCCTCCCTTATGCGAGCAGCTTCTCCTTGTGCCACCCTAATACTCCTAGTGTCTGGCTGCTCATATGCTTCCTCGAGGCGCCGTGCCTCCGTAGCCCTCGTAGGGGAAAACTTTTCTCCCCTACTTTCACAAATGTTATGGAGGACATAGCACGACGCAATCACAGCAGGGATGTTGTCCTCCGCCAAGTCCAGCCTCCCATACAAACAGCACCAGCGCCCTTTTAAATGACCAAAGGCACACTCCACAGTCATTCTGCAGCGGCTCAATCGGTAATTGAACCGCTCCTTGCTGTAAGCCAGGTTCCCGGTGTACGGCTTCATGAGCCATGGCATCAATGGGTATGCTGGGTCTCCGAGGATGACTATGGGCATCTCCACCTCCCCCACTGTAATTTTTTGATCAGGGAAAAAGGTACCCCCTTGCAGCTTCCGGTACAGACCAGTGTTCCTGAAAATGCGGGCATCATGCACCTTTCCTGACCACCCAGCATAGATGTCCGTGAAACAACCCTTGTGATCCACGAGTGCTTGCAGCACCATGGAGAAGTAGCCCTTCCTGTTTATATACTCGGTCGCAAGATGGTCTGGAGCCAAAATAGGGATGTGTGTGCCGTCTATTGCTTCCCCGCGGTTAGGGAATCCCATGGCAGCAAAGCCGTCCACAATGTCACGAACATTGCCCAACGTCACCGTCCTCCGTAGCAGAACGCAATTGATGGCTTGGCACACTTGTGAGAGGGCTAATCCGACGGTGGACCTCCCGACTCCAAACTGGTTTGCAACCGACCGGTAGCAGTTGGGAGTCGCCATCTTCCAGACAACAATCGCAACACGCTTCTCCACGGTTAGGGCTGACCTCATGTTGGTGTCTTTCCATCGCAGGGCAGGGGCCAACTCCGAACACAGTTCCAGAAAGGTTGCTTTCCGCATTCGAAAGTTCTGTACCCACTGCTCGTCATCCCACAGCTGCATAACAATGCGATCCCACCACTCGGTGCTCGTCTCTCTCGACCAGAAACGGCGTTGCACCATGTGCAGATGATCGGTGAAGGAGCTGAGCAACGCGGTGCTGTTGCTCTGCATGGCATCGATCAGCCCCTGCTCCTCGGTGTTCTCGTCTGATTTGGAGCTCATTGCGTACTGAGCAACCAGCCAAGATGTATTTAGAATGCTGAAGGCGACAGTGGAGATCAGAGCAGCATCCATGCTGTCGCTGTTGTGACTGCTTGCAAGTGGTGCGGTGCATCACTGCACTGTTGAAAATAGGCGTGAGTTGCTATTGGCAACGAGGAAGACGCAAGGGGAACACAGTGCACCACGGGAAACTGAGAGTTTTCCCATGGCGCTTTGCGTTCCTTTCCTTCATCCCATGATTCATAGCGTCGATTCAGGGAAAATGGAACGATGGGATAGGTGCCCAGAAATCATTGCGCTCAACCGCGATAATGCAAGGAATTCTGTTGCGTTGCAAGGAGCGACGTGTGTATGCATTATCCCGCAATAAAGGTCACGTGACTTCTATAGTTCGATTGCCATGTTGCGCTTTAATCTGATCATGTGTACATAGCCTTACTCTGTACACACTAAAAAAATTGCATAACAGTCTGCATTTTTTGGCTTGATTTTGTTTCACTTTTCATGCAATTTAGTTTGGATGTATTTATCATTTTGTTTCAACTATCTTTTCTATTTATAATGAAATACTATTTGGCTGCACTTATTGTTTCCCTGATAAAATGCATTGGCTTTATATTATTTTATTTTATTTTATTGGGCCATCCAAGTTTCCCTAAATTTGCTCCTTTAACTTTAACCAGATGATATGGTAACCTTGGGGTTTTTTACATGTAAGTCTGTATATTGCTGCCTCTGCAGTTCATCAAGGACCTGATTATGCTCTTCTTGAAGTTGAAGACATAAATACATTTGAATAGTGTAATAGGTACATGATTGGGCCTCAATGTTGCACTTGCCTTTGTAGAAGTTGGGAATCATTGCTCTATTATAGATAATCCAGAAATTCTGTTCTACTACAAGTATAGCCAGTAGGGCCGTCCCGAGGGGTGGGGATGAACAGGGCGATTGCCCTGGGCCCTCCGGTTATGTGGGACCCGCGCTCACCACAGCCCCTCCTCCCTCCTCCCTCCTCCCTCCGCCACCCTGCTGCCTTTGGCAGCGAGGAGAAGTCAGCGGGGCGGGGTGGGCCGGGAGGGATATGCCGGCCCCTGGGCCACCCTCCCCGCCCCCAGGGTGGAGCAGGCATGCCCAGGGTAGAGCACATGGGGCCCGCCTCTGGCCCGGCCTGCCCCACATGGCGGGCTCCTGGCCTGAGGCCGGGCCCAGAGCAGGCTCCCACCTGCAGGTGGCCTCGGCCTCCTGGCCCGGGCCCAGGCCCGCCCCCCCCCCCCCAGAGGCGGCCTCCAGGACTGGAGCCGGCTCCGGCTTCTCCTCTGCTCCCCCCCCCCCCACAGGCGGTTTTGGCCTTCGGGCTCAGGGCCAGGGCTGGCTCCCTGCCTCAGGCAGCCTCCTGGCCCGGGGCTGGAGTTGTATCCCCCTGCCGCCCCTCCCCCCCAACAGGTGGCCACAGCTCGGCCGCCTGGGTGGGAGCTGGCTCCCCACGCCAGCAGCCTTGGCCTCCAGGCCAAGGGGTGACTCCCTGGGGGCGAGAACGAGCCGGTGGACCCACCATGCTCCCCTCCACCATGGGGGACAGGGGCCCTGCTTTGGCCAATTGGCCCTGGGCCCCACCGCACCCCACGGGACAGCCCTGAGAGCCAGTTAGCTCTTGGTAGAAATATTTGGGTGTTACTTATGTGTAGCGCCCTTGTGGCCAAGATGGAGTCTGCTCTGCAGGCAGCTCTGGCCAAGGAAAGGTGCATGCAGGAACGCAGCAGGGACAGTCCCCTTCCATCCCAGGGGCACCTGTTCCAAACCCCCCGGAGTGATCACACACAGACGCTGGGACAGCACAGTGAATATGGGAACCGGGAATATTTATTTACAGAGGGAGGCAGGAGAGAACAACAGGGGAGATGGGGCAGCAGGAAAGCAGGCTAACAATTAGCACAGGGCCTTGCAGGTCCAGGGTGCTGCAGGCTGAGGGCAGACAGTGAGCGAGCACAGCGTCTGCGCTCTGAGTTCAGTGATCCCAGCACAGTTGCAGTGCGGGGTGTGTCCTGGTTGCTCCTGGTCGTCTTTGGTACCAGCAACTGTCCCCAGCAAACCCTCCGGTGCCTCTTCTGCTGCTCTCTGCAACCCCAGAGCGACGCCCTCCCCATTTAACTACCTAGAGCCTCCCCCAAGTCCCAGGCCTCATACTCACGGCCCCGCAGCTCTGGGCAGCCGTGTCACTGGTCCAGCTCCAGTCTGTCCTCGGGCAACTCCTCCCTGGCACAGTGTCCTCTGGCTCCTGTCCTGGGTGTCGCCGGTCAGCTCTCTGTCCCCCGCAGCTTTTGGGCAGGGCCTCTGCTGCTTCTCTCCTCACTGTGCCTCTTGCTGCAGCCCTTCTTCTCCAGCCTCAGCCACACCCTCCTCTCATCCCCTCCCCTCAAACTTAAGCACCGCGGCGCCTGCTGACTCCCGAAGCCCGGGAGCTGAGCTGGGGGGCTGGTTCGAACCAGCGTGGGCAGCTGGTTCGGGCCAGCTGCCTCGCGCAGTCCAGGGGAGCTGCCAAACTGGGCAGCTCCCAAAAATGCTCAATTTCACTGCTCTGCTAGAGCAGTGAAATTGACATATATGTCAATATCACTGCTCAGCTAGAGCAGTGAAATTGACATATTTGACAGCTCCAATGTCCCAGAGTGGCCTCGATTGGCACTCTGGGACATTTCTGGAGGCTGTCTATTGCGCAAAATGAGTACACACGAGCATTACCGTGGAACAGCTGTTCCGTGATAATGCTACCACTCTCGTTTTGAGTGGTTTAACTGTTGCGCGGCAAGAGGGTGTTGCCGCGCAACAGAGAAATTGATCCTGTGTACCCTATTTGCTTTATTGCGTGGTAAGGAGCCTTACCGCGCAATAAAGTGATCGTGTGTACGTAGCCTAAGCTACTAGGCACCCACATAAGAACAAACAAATTACCCACAAAATCCTTGTGAAGTAAGTGTCCTCCTGGCTTTCCTCCCTTGTAACGTATCAAGTTTGCATTTCAGCTTTCGAAAGAGTTGACAGCTGAAAAGATATCAAGATACACAGCACAAAGTTCAAAGTCAGGGAGACAAACACCAAGTAAATAATCCTGCTGTCAATGACATAAATATATAAATAACCAGCTGCTTAGAACAGTGCTGTGAGTAAAGTCATTATATTCCCAAAACGTTAAAGAAAATTAGAAATGTCTAGGAAATTAGGAGACAGGACTCCTGGGTCCTATTCTCAGCTCTACCCCTGTTTACCTGACTGACTTTGAACAGGACACTTCTTTGTGAATCAGTTTACTCATATGTAAAGAGAGTATAATAAAAAATACCAACTAGTTAGAGGAGTCTTTTGTTTTATCAGTTAAAGTTGTAAAGAATTTTGATATCCTTGGATGGAAGACACTATAGATATATAGATATATAGATATATATAGTATTAAAGTGTGTATTAGTTCAAGGATTTATCCAACCCAAGGCAGGAAAGTAAGAAAAATCCAAGTTCATTGAAAGCACCACCACCAACATACATTATGTGAAAAACAATTTAAAAGCAAACACAGTCCTGCAGCAAGGAAAAAATACATATTGGACCCAGAAAAAGCTCTGAGCAAAGTGTGTGATTAATTAGAACAAAAATTATCAAATAAAATCAATACTGAGAAGTTGTATATTCATTTTAGAAACCCAGCACCAAAAGAGATGTACTAAATGACAAATTAAGGGCCAGATTCTGTTTTCAGTCATACTGATGTAAATGGGACTAATGAGTCCAAATTGCAGATGTGATTGAAAACAGAATCTCATCCTAAACAAAACAAAACAAAACAAGCATATACAGAAGTGCTCCCCAAAAATATTCCACTTTTAATGATTTTTTAATCCATGACACAGGAAAAAAATGTAAGTGTAATGGCTGGAGAAAATTTAAAATTAGACAAAGTAAAAGATCACCTGAGCAACAATGAAGTCAGCACATTTGAAATGGCACACAATGAAACAGTACATTAAGGGCCGGATCCTTTGCTGTTTTAGGGTAACGTGGTATGACAGCACCCTCTCAAAGCCAAGGTTGAAATCTTGGCCCCACTCAAATCAATGCCAAAATTGCCATTGACTTCAATACAGTAAGGATTTCATACAAATAGCTGGCCACCTGGCTTAAAGGAGTCCGTAGTTATTGTAGTAGTAACCCCTCAGTTGATTTGTCTAATGCATCTTTTGTTGGGCAAAAGAGTGAGATGGTGGCATACAGGTGAATGTACATCACAGGCTTGTACTGCTAAATCATGACTTGATTCTGGAAATTATTTTCCAGCATGCATTGCCATTTCCTGGGTATAAATTGCATGTACTTAAAACCACTGGTTTGATTGAATAGTTAATGTGAAGTGCTAATAATCTGATACTGGTCAATATAAATTTTCTCCTTGTGAGAGAGTATGTGTATCTGTTAAAGCAGAGGGCTAGAAGTTCAGACTAGAGCTATGAATTTTAAGCAATAAAATCTGAAACCATGAGACAGCACCTTATTTCAGATGCTAACAGAAGAGATAAACCAATTAACTTTAATATGAAAATTTCTCACAGAACACAAAGCTTTCATTAAAACATAAAACAGAAGGTTTTGCTCTCTCTGGATAAAGCTGACTTGTTGAATACACAGTTTCATAGTTACGTTTTGATTTCATAGTAAAACTTGTAATAGCTAGGTTGAACAGGCCCCTGAAAGACCTAAGGTTTTCCTTCTGCAGAGCTACTGAGCCTCATGGGAGTGATTATCCTGTGTTACAGGATGAGTAAATAATATCTCAGTGATCTATTTTTATACTGTGTTGTGTTTTTAGAATTTATTTCAGTGAATTTAAAGGTCATCAAAGGATTTTGTAATCCATTAATAGTACCACATAATTCCCAATTTTCCACAAAATTTGTTACACCTAGGCTACACAAACATATTTGGGCTTTGCCATATAACTTATGTCTGATGGGCTTTGGAGATATGCCTACATTTTAATTAAGAGCAATGAAAAATGAGGAATGTGATGCCTTACTTTCCCCATAAAGGCAGAATCACATTTAACTGGTATACATTCTCAACACAGAACAGAAAGAACCATTATGAAGTATTTCTCTCAGGGCAAAAGAAAAGTAGATGATGATCACTACAGCTAAAATGTCTTTGCCTCAAGGACATTTCTAGTATTTCAGTTAGAAAATTCCATGCCAAGGAAAAGGCTTTCATAACTGGGGTTTTGTTGGCAGCTATAAACATCTCATTTTATGAATTCAGCATTTCTGAAGGATTTAAAATATTTTACTTCCTTTACATGTAATTGTATACTATAGCAAGTCCTTGGATCAGGAATTTTATAGAGTACTTTATATACACATCAGCTGCAGTACATACATCAAACAACTACTGAAGATTTCAATACATGGAACAAATATATTTTCAATTACATTTGGGGACTTCACACCTTTATTGGGAAAATGAGATACAGTACACTCATAGACATTAGAGATGATATATTTGCTCATCTAGCCAATTTCCATGATGATACAAGATTCATTCTGAGACTACAGTTTTTAGCGTTTTGTCCATTCCCAAGAGTTGGTGTTTCTATCACTTCTCTGATGAGACTATTCCATAACCAAAAACATATCACTGTCAGAGTTTCTTCCCTCACACTTCCCTTCCTATTTCAACACAGAATTCTTAGTGATACCTTATATGCCAGACTGAATAATTCATCAGTATCTGTTTTTTCCCAAAATATTATGTTCATGTCTTATCTACTTTGCATTTAACTTATTTATCTAACTTACCTTCCCATCTACCTACCTATCAAAGGTATTTATCACCTTGGTTTCTCAGGCTATGTCTACACGTGTTAATTTAAGTTGACTTAGCTAAGTTGACTTAACAAAGTCGACTTTAAGTCAACTTTGTTAAGTCGACTTAGCATGTCCACACTCAAAAATTAAGTCGACTTAAAGAGGACCCTGCCAAATTGACCTAGAGCGTCCACACTGGATGCCTAGGTCGACTTGTAGGGGCTAGGTGGACCTGGGACAGGTCCACGGTGGCAGGGGGGCACCCCTTGCCAAGTGCCATGGGTACAATGGGGCAAAGGGGGACAGGGACCCTGGCAGGGCATAGGAGCAGGGTGGGCAGGGCTCTGTCCTGCCTTGTGGGGGGGCACGCCAGGCTCTGCCTGTGCCAGCCACCCTGGCAGTGGGGAAGCCCTAAAGCCCCCTAAGTCGACTTAAAGTCAACTTAGGGCTACTCTGCGTCCACACTGACTAAGTCGTCTTTCTAAAGTCGACTTAGCCAGCAAAGTCGACTTAAAACGAAGTTTAGTAAAGTCGACTTTTTATTTTTCCTTAAGTCGACTTAAGCTGCTGCTTAAGTCAACTTAAGTAAAATGTAGTGTGGACGCAGATTAAATTAAGTCGACTTAAGGAAGCTTAAGTCGACTTAACTTGTAAGTGTAGATACACCCTCAGAGTCTTATTCTACAACCTGTCTGTATGCTTATAAGTACTTACAAGAAAACATCAAGGAGTCCTGTGGCTCTTTTAAAGACTAACAAATTTATTTATCGCTACCCCGTATAGTAGCCTGGGAGCTGGCCCTCCTGTGAAGATTGAAGGAAAAAAGCATTGAGTACTTCAGCCTTTTCCGCATCATCCACCACGAAGATGTCTGCCGCATTCATTAAGGGACCTACACCACCCCATATCATTTTCTTCTTGTTGCTGACATACTTGTAGAACCCCTTTCTGTTATCCTTCACATCTCTTTCTAGCCACAACTCCAATTGTCCTTTGGCCTTTCTGATTTTATCCCTGCAGTCCCAAGCAATATCTTTATATGCCTCCCTTGTCATCTGTCCAAGCTTCCACTTCTTGTAAGCTTATGACTGCTGATCATACTATTACTTTCTAAAGGTGCCAGATTGTGTTTGGAATTCTATAGAAACATGCAAGGGAGGGAGACGATCTAAGGATTTTTAACCTACTTTACATTCTTTTCACAAGGATTAATCTCAGAGACAGTCCTTGAATTCACAGAGTTTAATTCTGGCCTCATTTGAAGTCAATGGCAACACTATTGATTTCAGTTGGATCCCCCTCACAGAGTTCAGGCACTCCACAGCTCTTGGCACTAGCATCCTCAAAGGATGAGGGGGGAAAAAAAGGGTAGGGTTGTGGCTTGAGCACCCTTCACATAGAATCATAGAATAATAGGGTTGGAAGGGACCTCACGAGGTCATCTAGTCCAACCCCCTGCTAAAAAGCAGGACCACTCCCCCTAAATTATCCCAGCCAGAGTTTTGTCTAACCGAGCCTTAAAGATCTCCAAAGATGAAGATTCTACCACCTCCCTAGATAGCCCATTCCAATGCTTCACCACCCTCCTAGTGAGAAAGTTTTTCCTAATATCCAACCTTGACCTCCCCAGCTGTAATTTGAAACCATTGCTCCTTGTTCTGTCCTCTGTTACCCTCGAGAACAGCCTAGCTCCCTCCTCTTTGGAGCAACCCTTCAAGTAGTTGAAGGTTGCTATCAAATCTCCCCTCAGTCTTCTCTTCTGTAGACTAAATAAGCCTAGTTCCTTCAGTCTCTCCTCATAAGTCACGTGCCCCAGCCCCCTAATCATTTTTGTTGCCCTCCACTGGACTCTTTCTAATTTGTCCACATCCTTTCTGTAGTGGGGAGCCCAAAACTGGACACAGTACTCCAGATGCGGCCTGACCAGTGTCGAATAGAGGGGAATTATCACATCCCTCGATCTGCTGGCAATACTCCTACTGATGCAGCCTAATATGCCATTGGCCTTTTTGGCAACAAGGGCACACTGTTGGCTCATATTCATCTTCCCGTCCACCATAACTCCCAGGTCCTTTTCTACAGCGCTGCTACTTAGCTGATCGGTCCCCAGCCTGTAGCAGTGCATGGGATTTTTCCGTCCTAAGTGCAGGACTTTGCACTTGTTGTTGAACCTCATGAGGTTTCTTTCGGCCCAGTGTTCTAATTTGTCCAAGTCTCTCTGGATCCTGTCCCTGCCCTCCAGAGTATCTACCATTCCCCCCAACTTGGTGTCATCCGCAAACTTACTAAGCACGCAGTCTATTCCATCATCAAGATCATCTAGAAGAGCTTGCAGACAGAGGAATCTGAATGCTGCTTCCTCTTTCTGGGTGGTGCAGCAAGTCTAGGAGGCCTACTTCACTGGTTATCTTCACTTGCCTCACTGAGGGACCAGTCTGGTTATTTTTCCTCTTCATATTTGTGCACAATTAGATTTACTGGGCAGCAATTGTTAAGATCACTCCATTTCCATTTCTGAAAAATCAGTATTACCAGTCAATATTACTTTTCTCCAAACATTTATTACTCCCTAGACTTTCCAGATTATCAATGCTATGGTGAGCTCATTAGCTGATTCCCTTAGTAGTCTAGGGAGCCTCAATAAAGCCAGCAATGGATTCCTCTGGGTGGGGGTTAAACCTTCCTCCATCTCAATGGTCTCTAGCAGGACTTCCTCTCTGCAATCATGTCCACCAAAGGCATAGACCAACTGTCTTCCTCAGCACAGCAAATCATGTTCACAGCTACCCCTCTCTCTTGGTAGACTCTCAGACTATTTATATGCACCATCTGCACATTCCCTGATTTACATGGCCATATTTTTCAAGTCGTCTTGTTCTTTAATCATAGTTATTAATCATAGTTATTTCTCAAATGTAAAAGATATATTTTTAAAAAAGCTTGAGAATCTCCTCAATTTACGTGAGCCTAAGCCCATGATGCTGTCAACCCCCGTTGAAGTTAATGTATTTTGAGGGCATACAGCACTTCAGAAATTCAAGCTGCTAGAACCATCAGGAGTTGCAAAAATATGTGGTATAGGGAGCAAATGTGAAGTCACAGGCTTTGTTAAAAAGGTGGGGAAAGAAAGGTAATTTAAGGCTTTATGAGAAACCAAAGTAAGTATCATACACATTTTGAAAATCAGTTTAACACCTGACATAAGCCAATCAGGAGTAGCAGGATGTTGATACAGTTCAGTTCAATTGAGAAGTCTACTTGCTATGATCTGTGCATTTTGAAGCCTTTTGCCCAGCAAACCACTGTATCAAAGAGGCCTACAAACATGGTATTACAATAATCCAGACTTGATGTTATAAAAAACATAAATCAAGAGCTCAGCACCCTGTTGAGACAGTAAGCTTTAATCTTTACCCACTACTAAATTCCTGAGATGGTATTAGGTGCTTATGACTCTTAAAGTCTTATCATGTGTACTGAGCTGAAAACAGTAACTTTTCTGTTGACATTATTTAAACCATGTAAGATTCTACTTACTCTGCTTCAATTAAATGATCTTTAAAGCTCTTTTTTTATATTGATTAGGATTTCTCAGCCTGTCATTCAGGGCTCACTCATATTTTCAGCACTGAGATCAATGTAATTACTTTTTCTCCTTGTCTTTCCAAGTACTATGATATAATTTTTAAATGTGTGCTTAGAACTGATCACAGTGATCTAAGCAGACACTTATCAAGACAGAGAAAAGTGTCTATAACAAAACGGTTACTCATTCTTTCTTATAAAGTTAGTGACAGAAAAGTGGATGATTCTCTTGACAACATTCAAATAGCTTTTACCGCTTCCTAAGTTTTGGTCAAGAACGTTCACTGTGTGGCAGGTGAAATTTGATAAAGGTAAGACAGTAAATAGAAATTAATCTCAAAATGTCTCAAAATCTGCATAAGGAGCCAAAAGTTGGATCACTCAAAGATTAGATTCCTTTGGGTTGGAAATCAGAAGAGATCCAACTTTTATTCCAGGACTCACTGGCAAACAGAAATGGTGCTAGAACATCCTCCTTTCATGTTATCATGCTAGAGTTTCTTGGGGCAAGCAACTTATTTTGCTTAATTCCAAATCCATATTTTAAGTGGAAAACTTTAAGTGGATCTCATTGTTTGTTCCCATTTTCCTTAAGAAATTGATACCAAATGTAGCAGAGAGGAGATGGAGAAAAAATAATGAAAAATTGGTGTGTAATTGGAGCAGAAAAAAAATACAGAGACGGGTGATGAAAAGGAGCATAAACAAGGGGAGAAAAAATAAATCTAATAAAAATATAATTAACGTACATAGAACACCCATATGTGCTGACCTAGTCTGAATCGTTCTCCTGTCTCTGCTAAATATCAAAAATAGAGACTTTTCTTTAGCAATAAAAATCTTTTGAATTGAATCTCCCCGGTAAAGAAATACAAATACATCAACAAAAGAAGTTCAAAAAGAGACTTTAGCATGAAACTGCAGAGTTGGAACTCATATGCAAACTTGACACAATCAGACTGGGTTTGAATAGGGACTTGGAATGTTTGTCTTATTACAAAAACAAAAGAGTCCTGTGGCACTTTTAAAGACTAACAGATTTATTTATCGCATGAGCTTTTGTGGGAGAAAATCCCATCTTCAAAGCGTCTGACGAAGTGGGATTTTCTCCCACGAAAGCTCATGCGACAAATAAATCTGTTAGTCTTTAAAAGTGCCACAGGACTCTGTTGTTTTCCTACAATAGACTAACAGGGCTACCCCTTTGGAATTTTATTACAAAAATTGTCCCTGTTCACACATTCTCACCTTCCAATCAACTGCTGTGAATGGCCCTCATCTAACCACTTTGTTAGCACTTGCCCTCCCCATTGTAATGTATCTCATCCTTGCAATTGTATATATACCTCCTAACTGTAGTTTCTTCTTTGTGAATCTGATGAATTGGTTTGCAGTCCACAAAAGCTTATCTCTGAAGAAATTTGTTAGTCTTTAAGGTGCCACACAGGATTTTTATTGCTTTTACAAATACAGTATTACTTATGACACAGTCTTACTCAGTGGGTACTCTCAAGGACTAGAGGGAAACGGTTAAAAAACTGAGAGAAGGTGACCATTTTTCCACAATTTTAAAACTTTGGTTTAGAAAAAAAAAATGAAGGGATTCCTGTTTTGTTTTGTTTTTTTATTTTGCAATTTGCATGGAAAATGAAAAATGTCAAATGAAATTTCTTTTTATACTTTTTTCAGTGAAACTTTCTTTTTCATGAATAATAAAATAAAATGAATCACCTCTTGTTAACAGTGAATTGTTCAAATATTTGTCTTTTACAGTACACCACATATTATACCTCAGTACACCAGAGGTGAGATATATTAGATGTTGGGGGGTGGAGATGATGGAAAGGTGTTCAGTGCATGAATAGATAGAAATTTAATGTAGAGTAGAAGAAGGAAGGGATAAAACAAAATTAGACCCTCAAATATTAACATTAGCCTTTATTAACAATTACTCATAATGCTGCCTACTGTCTAAATGCCCAGCAGTATGTTACAGCAGATCTCTTTGGAAGTTAACAATGACCTCAGGCCCAAGCCTGGAGAGTTTCAAACCCCATAAAGGTGTAACCACCTGTTTAAAAAAAGAGAAAAAAGATGTCCAAGAGAACCTGGAAAGAGAATGAAAGAGACTTGCAGTCATACTGTGACTCTATACAAAGTGGGTGCACTTATGATGTTCCAGTAAATGCTAACTAGTATGCTGGTTATTGCTGTATGTTCAAGGTATATTTACAGTTTGATTTCCATGTGGAAAAAATGAATGTTCCCCTGTTGAGAAGGAGCCTCTCTAGTTGTTTTTAAATAAATAAATAAAAAAAGGGGGGGGGGGAACACTGACCAGTTAAAATAAAATAACATTTGTTCTTTTAAGATTTCTACAGAGAGAATCTCCAGGTGTGATGAAGTAACATCCTATGGCATTCTCCATTATCTGAATGTAGAAGTTATTCTTTTTACCAGCTGATAGAATAAGACTAAATATTTAAGAAATGTTTCTTTTTTACCCCTTTCCCCAGTTGTGATGTGCATGTGTGACCCGTATGCCTGAAAAGGCTATCTCTGAGAGACCTGCTGAGGGTGGGTTACTGTTGTTGGGCAGATTAGCGACCCACAACTGGAAACTTCCAGAAGCAGGGAGTGGTAGCAATTTGAGCATGCTCCACAGTGTACCCTGCTGGTGTGGTGTGAGGTTGTCAGTCAGATGACTGGAGAGCAGCAGGCTGAGCAGACAGCAGGCAGGAGCTGCCTTGAGGGGAGACCATGTGCTCAGTGTTCTGGAGAGGAGCTGAGCCAGGAGTGAACAAGATGTTTTCTCCATGTAAAGGAGTCATTTGC